>OY723272.1:703773-931053 GCA_963210315.1 Rhynchopus euleeides
CCCTGGTGAAAGTTGGTGTGAATGTGCGCACAGTCATAACAACAAGGCAATGCAGATTGTGTTTGTCACCCAAAGCGCTGCCAACTATATTTTTTCACTGTGACAAGCTTCTTGTTGTGTGTGAAAAACACACAAACACACACACACACCCCCGCGTGGCAAAACAAATGATGTGGCTAAACCGCCAGCAATGCATATCGGGGCGTTGCCATGCGGCAAACAAAAACGATTCGTTTTCTTGGGCGAATCAACACACAAGCGCAAAAATGGCGATACCCGAGCCCCTCCCCCCCCCAGGGGTGTACTTCGCTTGGAGCCATCAACCCAACAAGACCCACCGCTCTCTCACCCCTCTCTGTATCTCTCGCTTCAACTGCCCCAATTCTACCTGGGCCTCCTCTGTGGAGGTTTACTCGATGTCAGAGTAAGTCTGCCTCCCCATGAGCTCCTGCTCGAGGACACGGTACGACTTCCCCTTCGTCTCGGGGATCACGAAGTAGACGAAGAAGATGCCGAGGAAGCAGACGCAGCCGTACAGGGTGAAGACCCATCCCTGCCCGATGTCACCCCCACCGAAGCCGTCCTGCATCTTGGATGCGCTCTTCGTGATGCCGAAGGAGAGGAGCCAGTTGGTCATGGTGGCGACGGACGAAGCCAGCCCCTTCACCTCCGGGTGGAACAGCTCGCCCATGATGAACCACGGAATGGCGCCCATGCCGCAGGCAAAGGACACGACGTAGATGAAAATGCCGACCACAGCAAGCTCCTTGGGTGTGTCTGCGTGGAAGAAGTAGCTGTTCATGACAACCACCCCGACGCACAGCCCGACGGAGGCCCCGATGAGCAGCGGCTTGCGCCCTGCACGGTCCATCAGGGGGGCGCTGAGGATGGTCGTGACGCACTGCGCTGCCTGGAGCACCGTCACCACCTTCATCACGGTGTCGGAGTCTGTCCAGACCAGACCGAGGATCTTGCTCGCGTAGAACATCACGGCGTTGATGCCGGTCAGCTGCTGCACGAACATCAGGCCCACGCCGATCATGAGGGCACGGCCTGTCGGGGAGGTGTTGGGTTGGCAGGTGTTGGCGAAACTATGCGTCTGCAAACCAGTAAGGGGAGAGAAGAACCAGCGGGTATTCGTCGATCGCGAGAACACCCGGAAAAAGGGGGGGGGGGGGTAAAATGGCAGAAGGGGTTCGCGGGGCACCGCCTGGTTTCCGAAGTATGCGCCAAGCGTGCGCATGGAGGGGTCATAAGAATGCATACCACGCGGGCGGATGAAGAGGTCACGGATGCCGCCCCCAGACACATCGTCGTCCTTCACGTGGCTCCGCAGCTCGCTCATCAGGTTCTGCGGGTGTGTTGTGATAGGCAGTGGAGGCAGTGGGAGGGCAGCACCACCTCCGGCACAGGGCAGGCCTGATTGTGGTAAGCACAGAAGGGTCGATGTGCATGTGAGTCACAATGGCATACCGGGAAGTCGCTCTCCTCCGTGCGGATCTTACGGAGCGACAGCTCAGCTTCGGCGTCACGGCCCTTCGACATGAGCCATGTGGGCGACTCGGGAAGCAGGAAGCCGAGCACGGCCCCAGCACCGCTGACTGCGATGGCCAGGATGCACATGGGCTCCCACCTGCCAAGGCAACGGATGGGAGGTTGTGAAGGCAAGCATGCAAAGGCTGGACACGGCCCAAAATCTTTCAAGCATGCAAGGCCTGGCGGCATACGTGAGCGAGATCCCAGCCGCGTTGACAACGACAAGCCCGATGGTGATCGCGATCTGGAAGCATGTCCCGAAGGCGCCGCGCAGCTTCAGGGTCGCGATTTCAGTCTGGGCAGGGAGGGTGGGGTGCATGGCGCCTAACACAACTGCCGTGGGACAAGCACACCCGGTGTCCGCGGGCAAACCTCCGAACACATGGGAAATCTATTGTCGTAGTATGGAGCGGACGGAGCGTTGATGCTACGTCCACACCCACAGTGGGGACGGCAAGTGGGTCTGCCGCATAGAGCCAACCCACCCAGACACACACGCCATCCTTTAGTTAGCGTAGGCCGCACTGTGCTGCTGCCTCCTGTGACACACCTGGTAGTTCCCCACACAGCAGCAGGTCAGCCCGATGGCAAACCCCAGCACGATGCGAGCCATGATGAGCTGGGCGACCTGCTTGCTGTTGCTGAAGTCGGCCGTCTCGATCTCCTCCCAGCTCATGGAGGAGTAGTCGTGGCTGACCACCTTGGGGGTCGTCAGGATCATGACGTACCCCGCCACGAACAGCAGGTTAGCGAGGATGATGCCGTTCCGCTTCCCGAACTTGTCCACAGGGCCGCCTGCGAACACTGCCCCCACGCCGGCACCCAGGTTGATGACGGAACCAAACCAGGTGCGCGTGTCGTCGTTCAGCTGCATCTGCACGTCCAGGAACTTGTCATGCACAGACGATGGGTGCAGGATGCTGAGGTTCCCAGAAGGGGGAACGGCCCAGCCATCGGGCTGCGGGTCGAACAGGGGGGACGTGAACCCCAAAGAGTAACCGAAGCAGAAGGTCGCACAGCTCGTCACGAGGAGCACGAAGTAGACGTAGGGGGTCTCCTTCTCGTAGGGGTGGTCCATCCCGTCCAGCAGCCCTGTCTCCTCATTGTTCACCCCCTCGTGTTCGAAGACCATGTCGGAGAGCTTCCGGCCGTGTACCCCTGCAGCTGCGGCAGGGCTTGTTCCGTGTGCCCCAGTTTGCCCCGCCGCCACCCCAGAATCGATCCCACCCGGGACACTCATCCTCGAGGGGAAATACGAAAAAGGGGCGGGGGAGAAGGAAGGGGGGGGGGAAGAAAGTGGAGCAGTGGGACGGGTGGGGTCACTTAAGGAGGCTGTATGAATCTGATGAACGAAATAATAACAAAAAAAACTCGGTCGAGGTGGGGATGGGGTTGCCTGCAGTATCCTTGCCACTGCCCGCTTGCATTAATGGAGCAAACCTTGTTTGAAACAAGCTGCCTACCCCCTCCCCCCCCCCCCCTGTGATAATACTTCAGATATAGCCTCCTTGTGACCCCCTTCTCCTCCACACACCTCCTCCCCAGGCGCACCAAAGGTAGCCCAACAGATTCCCGCGAGCGGGTGTGCGTCAGCTTGTGTGAACTGGAGACAAAGGCGGTGGGTGGGTGGGGTGGGGGGGGCGGGGGCGGTCCATCGTAGTTCGCTCGGCATCCGCAGCACGCACCCATCTAAGGTTACGGTGGGAATCGTACTCCTTTCGCTTTGTTGTAGACACCTTGCCCAGCAACTGTGGGAGAACAGTTCCGGATGGCTACTTTTTTTTGTTGAGATCACGAATTTTTTTCCCAGCGGAATGAGAGAGAGAGGCAGAGCTGAATTCACCACAACACCATCTCCCCCGGCAGTTATTGTGCCGGTTGGGTGGTGGCTGTCACTTATAGCTTGGCAGCAGATTCCTCCCCCCCCCCCCCACCCCCCAGCCGCACGAACCCAGCAGGGCCCACAGGCGTGTGGGAAGCAGGGGGGTGGGGCAGACCAGCATCGGCAGCAAAAGGCACCGCCGCCCCCACCAAGTTGGGCCCCAACACTCCCCATGCCGGCAGGCGAGGGGGGAGGGGCCATCCAACTGCAGGCGATAACCGACACCCGGGTGTGTAAATGAGAATGACAACAAAAGGGGCGGGGGCCTGGGGAGGGGGGTGTCTGAGAGGCAGATGGGACTTGTGACTCCACTCTGCAGTCCCTCCCGGAACCATGGTGGGGGTGGGGATGGGGGGTTTTAACGAGAGGCAAGCTTCGCTGCGTACATTGAAGGCCGATGAGGACTGCCCTCCCCTCAGTGTCCCTGGGCAGTCTCGTACATGTGGCCTACACTCCGCAACGTGTGTTGGTCTGACCGTGGGTTGAAGAATCCGTCTTCTGTGATGGGGGGTGATGGACGAGCTGTCATCCTGCACATAAAATGGGGCTCCTGAAGCAACATTGTTAAACTTATGATAACCCCTCTGACAGAAGGGGGTCCCAGGAGCACCACTGCGCCTGAACTTCTGATGAACTTCTGATAGAACAGGCCTCAAAAACAAAAACTGCATACTTAGCGTCTTCCCAGGTCGGTTGGACCCGGTAGATATCCCTCCAAGCAGGCTCTTCGGCGCAGATGTGTATTGGGGCACACTGCTCTCTGGCGACGTGACTATCCCGGGCTCCTCCAGCAGATTCCGCAATTTTGTCCGCCCCCTGCTGTGCGTAGCGGTGGATGGTACATGGCAAGGGGGGGCTATGAATGAGGCTATGCAACACACGGGCGGTTCCCCCCCCCCCTCCCCCCTCCCCACCCAGCCTCACCTCCCCAGGAGGACGCATCGGCATGCCTTGATCGGGACTGGTAAATCCACCGGCTCCAGACACGCCAATACTTCTGGATCACCCCATACGAGGTTTCGAGAGAGATCTGCTCGCACATGATCTGCTGGTGCCGAACCCTGCCGATGCGCAGCTGGTCCATCAGGAAGATGGCGGACGAGATGACCGGGTCGGAGTTCGACTGCGCCTCATCCGCCTCCACATCCCATATCCCCGCCAGCAGGTGGTTGAGCAACGCATGGTGCTCCGCATGCCCGCCCCCTTGCGCCTGCTGCACCCAGTCCTCCGGGGTCCCCGTCGTGCCGAACATCGCAGGGTTGATGTCCTGATCCGTATCCTCCTCCTCCCGCAGCAGCCTCCTGCTGGCCTCACTCTCGGGCATCGTCAGCACCGCACGTTCCAAAGCGAGCACACCACGCCACCCCTGCGCCGGGTCGACAACACGCGCATGCTGCACCAATCTGAAAAGCCCAGTCATGCCGCTGAGAATCTCAGCCTGCTCTATGGCGGAGAGGGGGACCCCCGGGTCCCTTTTGAAGGGGTCATACGCAGGGAGGGCTCTGATCAGGTCAATAGGGAAGGATCTCTTCGCCTTCATCGAGACAAACTGCATCCGCGCATCCCAGCTTATCTCGCGCATCGCATAGACGCACTCCAGATTCTTCAGCTTCAGCCGGAGCCGGGATGCGTCGAGGGAGTCACGATCGGCGGAGCGGAGGGGGGCCCTCTCGATGTGAGTCTTTAGCTTGAGGAGCTCCTCGCTTTCATAGTATTTTCCCTGCCTTTTCCGGATCCGCGCCAGGAACCCCATGGCGTGGAGAATGTGGGGGCGTGTTTCGGGGTATCGCTGGAGCCTCACGGTGAGATACCTCTTTGCGTAGTCCTCAGACTCTTCGTACATCCCGGTCTGCTCGTAGAGCTCCGCGATGGCTATCATGCAGAGGGCGACGAGGGCGTGGTCTGTCGGGTAGATCTGCTGCCGGATGTGGAGGCAGCGCAGCAG
The DNA here is from genome assembly GCA_963210315.1 of Rhynchopus euleeides. Lineage (NCBI taxonomy): Eukaryota > Euglenozoa > Diplonemea > Diplonemida > Diplonemidae > Rhynchopus > Rhynchopus euleeides. The sequence continues at coordinate 709,137 of OY723272.1, forward strand.
CGACACCTCCGCCTTTCTGAAGGTCTGCTTCGCAGCGCTCGTCTTGGCGTAGTCGAAGAGGATGTTGGCGAGGGTGGGGGACAGCCGGTCCGCGGTGTCCGTCCCGTTGACCTGCTGTATCGCCTCCAGCTGCAGCTCCAGCGCCACGTCGTATTCCTGCATCCGGTGGTGGTACTGCGCGAGCCAACGCGTCGCATCCGCTGTCAGGGGGTGCAGGTTCCCCAACACCTCCAGAGTGATGTGCGACGACTTCTGCAGCAACGGCAGAGCCTCTTCATGCCTGCCGCACCGCAGCAGCGAGGCAGCGCGCTGCAGCGACAGCTTGATGAAGTCGGGGTGCCTCCCGGGGATGAGCTTCACGCTGTGATCCAACGCACGCACAAACAGGTCGTGCGCCCTGCCGAAGAGCTCCACCGAATCACACGTCGGGGGCTGCGTCTCCGCCCTCTCCGTGTAATACTCTGCGAGGTGCAGGATGCCCTCCGCCAGGTCGGGCAGGGGTATCCTCCGCGAGTCGTAGTGCTCGCTCAGCACGAACAGCGCCTGTTGGTCGAGCGCCCACTCCACCTTCGGGCGGTTGAGAAGGTTCATCGCCTCCGCGATGGCGTGCAGGCATTTGAAGAGGTCCAGCTCGGAGGCGTTGAGCTGCGACCGGAGGATGTTGAGCGCATACAGCAGGTCGAACACCCCCTGCCGCACGTCGCAGTTTTTGATGTGCACCGCGGCAGCCTTCTGCTTCGCAGCAGCGACGAGGGGGCAGCGCGGGCCCTGCGATGCGATGAGCTCGCGCGATATGACGTCGTACCAAAAGAGGGCCTTGGAGAACTGCCGCTGCCTGAGGTAGAAGTCTGCGATCTTCGAGAGGCACTGCCACACCCTGGGGTGCTTCGTCCCGGCAACCGCCATCACGCTTTCAAAGGATTGGATGAAGACATCACGCCCCCTCCGCAGGTCCCCTTTCCCCAGGTAGAGCGTGCCCAGGTTGTAAAGAACAGCAGCAACGGCGTGCGCTGCCTCGATGGACTGCGCCTTCTCACGCAGCTCCTGGGCATCCTCTAGCGCAGAGAGGAAGTATTCTTCAGATTTTTTAAACTGCGCCCCCTTGTGGTGCAGCATGCCCAGCGCGTTCTTCGCCAGGATGATGCGTATGTCATGCCCTGTGAGGAGGTCCTGCCGCTGCTTCAGGATGAACTTCATCAGCTCGATGAAGTCGAGGTCGTCGTGGTTGACGATGCAGTCAAACCTGTTGCACCGGATGAGGCACGATATACTCCGCTTCAGCGAGTGTTTGATCTTCATGTTGTCATCCAGGTTAATCTGCGCGATATCGGTGTTGAATATCAACGCATTCGTCAGGTGGCGCACCGAATCATCGGTGAGGTCGTTCCCCCCGAGGCTGACGTAGCGGAGCCCGAAGGGGCAGAGCTCTATTGCACGGGCGACAATCTCCACACCCTCGTCGCCCACCGCAGAAGGCGCCTTGCGGGGGACACGCCGGATCGGATCAAGCATCCACTTGGTGGGGTCGCCGTCAATCAACTTCCGTCTCGCACAGGCTTTGAAGTCGTAAACAGTGGAGTCGTGGACACGGATGCAGCTGTGGTGCACCAACACAACCTTGTTGCACTCATCGAGGCTCACAAAGTAGTACAGCGTGCGGTCTTTGTTGCGGTAGCCCGATATGATGTACCACTGCACAAAGTAGTTTATGCTCTGGAGGCTGGCGCTCCACCCCAGCTTGCGGTTCTTAATCTCGTAGAACATGCCCTCGATCAGCAGGGCGGCGGACTTCCGCAGCTGCAGCATCTTATTCTGGTGTGCAGCATCCTCACTTGGCGCTGATGCCACTGCGATGCGAGGCGAATGGGGTGCCCCACGCGGCGACGCCATGCGGGACACCAGGGGGCGGGGCGAGTGCTTCCCGCCACCGGACATCCCTGCCTGCTGCGCCCTCGCCGTGTCGATGCACGACATCACCTCCGAAGACCCCGCATCCACGCGCTTCTGCTGCACCGCCTTCGCACCCTTCCTGTCCAACACCAGCGACGGCAGCGCCGCCTTCGCCTCCTTAAACCTCTTCAGCTTCGCCGCAAACGAAGGTGTGGGATACGTCATCATATTCCGGAGATGGTGCCCCTCCGCCTCAAACAGGTCATAACACTCCGACTCCGGGCAATGCGCCTTCCCGGGCACCGCTGCGCCGTAGGGGTCTGTCGCGGCACGCTGCGAGGTGTTGTTCAGCACACTCAGTGGGAGATATGAGGCTGCGGGCCTCCTCCGGAAAGGCACAGGGGACTTTGTCGTCGCAATCACACTGGCAGCCGCCTGCTTGGGGACAGACCCCCGCAGCCACTGCAGCTCCGCCTTAGCCGTGAAGCCAAGCTCCAGGCAGTCGAGGACTGCCTGCGGCAGGTTCTCCTCTGTGTAGTAGAGATCCTCCATGGGTGTCACCGTCACGCAGGCTCCCCGCAGCGCCGCCTCAAACACAAAGGTCTCGCTGCCCGGCTTGGCGGAGCTTTTGAGGTAGGTTTGGTAGGCCAGCTCGATGATGGAGGACTCTGGCAGGGTTGCGAAGGAGTTGGTGTCGGTGCTGACCTCCCACAGCGCGTAATCAGCAGCTGGGGTCTGCACACTCGCCGTCAGAAAGGACACGGGGGTCGTCGCATTCGCAACGCGCACGCCGTGCTCCACAGTCGACAGCTTGATCCCGTTGACTCGCGAGAGGAGCACACCCGCCGTGAGGCCCACCCTCTCGACACAGCTGTCGTGGTCGACACCCGCCAAAACCACCTTCGGGAGATGTGGTTTCTGCAGCGCCTCGATAGCCACATCGAACAGCCTATACCGAACATCCTGCGACTGGTGCGGCTCCAACAGGCCCTTGTCGAAGGGTGTCACCGTCGGGATCAGCGTGCCGAACCCAGCCTGCTCCCCAGGCGATTTGTCGATCCGTATCCTCCTGTCGGAGGAGCGCGGGTCGGTGTAGCAGAGCTTGATGTGCGGCTCTGCGTTGATGGCACTCCCGATGGCATTCACGATGCGCATGTCGGAGCAATCCGCGAGGAGCTGCCGGAGCCTGGCCTGCGTGACATCACCCCCCTCGGTTTCCAGCAGAACGCTGCACATTATCTGATCGCAGGAGGCCCCTTTACAGAGGTCGACGATCACCTCGAAGACACAGGGAGGCGCTATCGCGTCGTGGTTCCGGTGCAGCCTTGCCATCATTGACACATCATGTGCACGGCAGAGGAGTTCCACGCAGGCAACCTCCTCTTTCAGATCACACGCTACAGTGGGTCGGACAAACATAGGCCTTTCGTTGATGAGGATTGACCCTTTCCGGAAGGCGCTCATAATAGGTATCGTGACATCAGCCACGGGGAGCTGTTTTACCACACTCCCTTGGATCTGCGGCAAGCCCTTCATAGCTGCGGTGAGGAGTCCGAAGCAGGCGGTGGCTTGAGGGGTGGTTGGTTCGTTTGTCAGAAGCGCTGCGATGCTCCGGGTTTTCAGGCAGAGCCTCCCGTCCACCTTGAAGAGGGAGAGGGTTTGGCCCTGCCGCACCACCACGATCCGGAGGTGGAATGACACATAGAGCGTCGAGTCCTCCGTCTCGATGCATTCGATTGTCTCCAGAACCTCGGCGATTGTCATGTGAGACTGGATCCTCAGATAGAGCACCGCAACCAGCGGGGGGATATGGTCCACATAGCAGAGCACATCCTCTTCCCTCCTCAGGGCGGCGATGCGGGACCCCGGGCTGCTAACCCCTTGCTGCTTCCTGGGCGAACTGCTCATATCCATAAAAGCCCCCTTTGGAGCACCAGGGAAGGCACGGCCCCCACCTCCACCTCCACCTCCACCCCCACCCCCGCCAAATGACACCCCAGAGGCAACCCCCTGAGACGTGCCGGGGCGTGGGGGGAGCCCGATGGGTGGCACCGTTGGGTGGCCCACCCCACCCCCGCCACCCTGCTCCACCTGGGGAGGCGGGACCTCCTTCAGCCCCAGCAGGAAGCTCTGCGACCTGCCTCGGGTGCAGGAAGAGGACCGCTTCGCCCCGTGGGAGGATGCTGACGGCTCGGGGGGGTGGTGCGATGAGGAGCTCCGCAGATGGGGCATGGTGCTCGGCATCGGGGCGTGCTGCGCCATGCCGCGGGAGGCGGGGCCCCGCTGCCTGGAGGAGGTCGGGGAGGTGGGGTCGTCGAGCCACGCCAGCACATCGGGTGTCGGGGTCCACGGCTTCTCGGGGCCCGAGTAAAGCTCCTCAAGGAGGGACTGGATATACCCCGGGGCGTCGATCCACTCCCCGCGGAGGTCATAGCTTTTGTCGAGGATTACACCCCCCGCGCTTCCCTCCGGCTGGCTGGATAGTTGCACCGCATAATGCCTGTCGGAGCTGCCCACCGCCCACCAGATGGTCTGCCGGTATTGCATCCCCTTCGCGGTTTTATTATACTTTTCCGTGAAGGCGCGGTTTTCCTCCCTGCGCAACTTCTCATGCTGGTGCAGAACGGTCGCCTCATCGTCAAAACTAGCACCGACCCCGCCTCCACCCCCTCTGGGCAGGACATACGACAGATGCCCTCCAGGATCATCCCCTTCATCCGACTCCGTCGAGGTGTCCGACTCCTCCCCAAGCGGAACCACAGCGATATCAAGCATGCCAACCCCCCCCGGTGGACCTGGGGGTTTCCGTGGCGACTGGCTCCCCCCCGGAGCCCGGCGGGGTTTATATAGGCTGGTGAAGCCCTGAAGCCTGATGCTGGCTTTGTGCTGCAGGGTGGTCTGCCTGAAGCTCCCCGGAGGCGATGCGGTGGGGCTCGGGGGTGCGATCTCCCCCGCAGAGAAGGCTGCGGTGACGCGGCGGAGGGGGAAGATCTCGCACTTCACCTTCACGATGTTCTTTGTGAAATCGATTGTCTCGTGGTCGATCGCGATGACATCCTTCCCGAGGCTGAACGCCATCTCCAGGTCAGCGGAATGGCAGTGAATCGACCAGGTCTCATTTGAGTAGATACACCAGAAAGACGGCTCGGAGAGGTCGTATGTGAAGAGAAACCCTGTTACAATCGCCACATCAACTGCTTCTGCCCCGCTGTAGCTCGAAGGGTCCAGCGACTCCAAAACACGCTCCTTTTTGTGGATGAGGAACTGCTCCGCATCGTAGAGCGCGACACGCGTCTGGAATTCGGTTATCTCCCGCCTTGAGGAGAACCACTGCCTCCAGACAGACCAGCACTGCTCGAGAGAGGGGAGGTTCGGGGCCCTGGTTAAGGCTGTAATCCTCTCAAGCCCTTCCCTCTTGTCGAGCGGGGTGAGCTGCGAGAGGCCTGCTGAAAGCTTCTCCTCCACCTCTGCGGCATCGTTGGAGTGGGGGCGGCGGAAGGTCACGGTGGCCTCGCCCACCTCGCGCGGCACCTTCAACCCGAGCTTGTCGAAAAGCTCGTGGAGGTCGATGGTTTTGACACCAGCCAGGTCTGCGAAAGCGGCCTTCCCCCCCGTGTAGACATATTCACTCTGCAGAGAATCGTACGACCACTTCGGTGTGGAATCCATCTTAACGCCTTAGAGAGAGAGAGAGGGAGTGAAAGCAAGGGCAAGCTACCCAACACCTTCTCGCAGTGTGAGTCCTTTCTGTAGCCCACACCAGACGAAGGGGAGGGGTGGGTAGGAGAGAGGGGGGGGGGGGGGGTGGGGGTGGGGGAGAAGGATGCTGTGCCTCTCAGGCACCCAGGAGATATGACGGCAGGCCGTGGGCCCCGTGGTACCTCATTGCGAGGCTGTGGGGGGGCGTGGGGTGGTGTGGGGGATGGCCTGTTGTGGTGGGTGTGTGGGGGGCATGGAATGGCCGTGCTGTGGGGGTCTTCGCGAGGTGGGTGGTCATCAGTGCACTTTTGGTGCATTTCCTGTTGAATTAGCTGAAAACTGATGAAGATTGACGAAGGATAACGACCAGCGAAGACCCCCCCTGTATGATACAGCAAAACCTTTTCGCGTTGTGGCAGACGCCCTGCCGTAAATTATCCTCCCTCCCACAGGAATGTGGTACTCTGCGGCATGCCGGAGATCGTGTGCTGGATGCTGCTCGAAGCCTCGCCTTGCCTCGACGTGTGGAGCTTCAACCCCGTGGACACCCCTGACCTGGCGCTCCACCACCGACCGCTCAACATGGGGAATGTTGAGGTGCTCGAGGCTGACCCCGAGGAGAGAAACGATAATTGTATCGGGAGAGATAACATACTGGTGATCGTGGGAGCCAACGAGGTGGTGTGGGAGTGACCCCCCGGGCTGACGAGAACCCCACGCTGCACGCCCTCTGGGACCTGGTTACTCAGGTGAACTGCTGGCTGTTCAGTGAAGTGGACACTTCCAGAATTCTGCAGCAGGCGGTCACCGAGCGGCAGGGCAAACAACCAGCGAAGACCCCCTGTATGATACAGCAAAACCTTTTCGCGTTGTGGCAGACGCCCTGCCGTAAATGATCCGGCGTGCGGGGGTACAGGGGCCAAAGGTGGGGGCAAAAGGGGAGAGGGGGAGGGGGGGTTGAGCGGGGTGTCGCCGTGGATCAGACATCGATCGCCTCGGGTGTTTTTCGCAACCGAGGAACCCCCCGTTCGGCCCTCTTCCACTTTGCTTCATCTTTGCAGTTTGGAGGAATATCGGACGCACTGAAGACGCCCTGCTCCAGTGCAGCCTCCGCTGTAACACGCCCGCACCCGCGCATCCGAAGGATGGGTGGGGTGTGGGGGGGACATGGATTGGGTTGGGGTAGGGTAAGGAACACGATCTAAAAAAGTAAAGAGGAAAAGCGCGCGAAGAAAAGACACTGCTCGTTGGTTTTTTTTATTGTGCGGCAGGCACAAAACCTACCCCCCACCCTCCCCACCCCACCCCTTCAACGAACAAAACAAAGCAACTCGCCACAGCCCCACTTCTAATCGATTGGGATGGGGTGGTGGGGCCATTACATCTGAGATGCAATGCGCGGGGGAAATTAGAGAGGGGAGAGGGTCCGATCTACAAAGTACAGCAGGGGACCATGGCCACCGCTCCGTTATATCTATAACACTTTGATGTGTGCGCGCCCAGAAGGTCGCCTGTGATGATTCTCTTCGTCAACCCCACCCCCCCACCCAGCGGCACCGATGTTTGCTGGCACCACAGCACATTACGCCACCACGACACCCGGTGTGGGGTTTGGGTTGGGACGATCTCTTTCGCCCCTATACCCACAACCACCACCACATAACCTAAAGGTTCACCTGCACCCTACGCGGTGTGACAGACTTGCTGCCATCGCTGCTGCTCCGGAGATAGCAAGGTGGGTCCACGAGGCGGGGCATCCGCCGCCGAGACGCCGCCCGTGAGCTCTGCCGCCTCTGCTCGTCCTGCTCCCGCTGCCGCTGCTGCTCCTGCCTGTCCCGCTTCCGCGCCTGCATCGCAACCTGATACTTCGACGGCTTGTTGTACATCACCACTGGCGGCGGGGTCCGTGCAGGGGCTTTCCGCGACACACTCCCGCTGCCGCTGCCCATCCGGGCGGCGTAGCCGCCCGCAGCACCGCCCGGCAGGTCCTGCAGGAAGGTGGAGGGGTGTGCGGCTGCCATGCGTGCAGCAACCTCTGCCTTCGCCGCCTCCACGAGGCGCTGCTGCGACCCGCTGTCGCCGTGCAGCAGGTCACCCCGTGGGCTGACGTAGCGCAGCGGGTCTCCGCCTCCCCCCTGTGCGTAGTGGGGTAGGCCTGCGGCGGCTGAGGCAGCGGCGGCGGTGGCGGCGGTGTTGCGCGGCGGGCTGACCCGTGGGCTCTCCCGCCCGCCGCCTGTCTCGGCGGCGCGTTCGGAGTGGGCGGAGCTGTCGCGGCGGTGGTGGCGGTGCTGCGGCTCTTCCGGCGCCGCATCGACGCGGAAGTAGCGGCGCCGGATGTCCATCACACTGGCGCCACCGGCGCCGGGGGTCCCCGGGGCGGGGGGCGCGGGCGGCGGGGCGCCGCCCCCGCTGCAGCCGCGGTCCCAGCCGCTGGGGGTTGCGCTGCGGCGGTGCCCCCCAAGCATGCCGCTGCTGCGGGGTGGGGACAGGTGGGACAGGTCGTGATGCTGCTGCTGCTGCTGCTGGCGGTGGTGGGAGTGGTCAGCCTGGTGTTCCTCCAGCCCTGAGTGGCGGCGGTGGCTGCGGTGGTGGTGTCGGGTGTCCTCCGCCATGTGGGGCACGGGGCGTGGCGAGTGGCACGGGGCTGCAGGGCCGTCGGCACACCGCGCCCCGGGCGTGCCGCTGGGGAACGACGCGGGGCGCTTCGGCGACAGCGACAGCTGCAGCTCCCGCAGGCGCGGCGACAGCGACGACGGGACGCGGGCAGGCGGCAGCAGCATACCCTGGGGGCGGAGGTCGCCACCATCGCCAGCCACGAAGCCCTCCTGCGCTGCTGCCGCAGCAGCAGCAGCAGCAGCAGCCTCCACCGCAGCCGCGCCCCCCGGACCCCCCCGCGGGGGCGACAGCCGTGGCGGCGTGCCGCCACGCTGCTGCGCCTGCATCGGCACCAGCGCCCATTCCGAGGAGCACGCCGTGGCGGTGCGCTGCTCCCCAGCGTAGTCCCCCGCGCTGCCGGGGCGCGCCGTCGCCACCTGCGACTGCGACCCGCCATCCCCCACACCGCTGCCCGGGAAGGCACCGCACCCCCCGTCGTAGGACGACGGGAAGCTCCCCCTTGCATCGCGCATCGCATCGTCGGCACCCATGTGCAGCAAGTCGGGGTGGCTGTGCGCGCTGTGTATGCTCTCCCCCCCCCTGTGCATGCCCTCATCACGCTGCGGCTCCTCAGGCAGCCCATCGCCTGCGGCGATGGCAGTGGTGCGCACAGTGCTGCCGTGCCCCCGCACACCCCCCGCCTGCTGCACAGACCCTGTGGCTGCCTCGCTGAGCAGGTGCAGCGGGTTTGGCTCCGGCGGCGGCGACGACGACGTGACGTCGATGGGCACCGTGGTGACGAAGCTGGCACCGCGGTCCTGCCGCTGAGGGTGCACGGGCCTGGCGGGCGACACGACACGCCCCTCGCCACGCGCACTCCCTGCGGACGGCCCACCCCCCACCGGGTGCTGGGCACCGTCCTGCTGGGCATGCGCCTGGTCGTGGTGCTGCACCCCATGACCCCCTCGCTGCTGCTGGCGCTGCTGCTGCTGCTGCGCGTGATGGTGGTGGTGCTGGCGGTGCGCGTGATGCTGCTCCATGCGGTGTGGCGCTGCCCCACCACCCACCACCTCCTCCTCGCGCCTCCCCCTCCGCTCTGCGAGGTGCTGCCGCTGCTCGGCCTGCACGGAGGGCTGCCCAGCGTGCCGCTCTGGCGACATACACTTCCCACTGCGCTGCGAGTGCCGCCCTGCATGTGCCCCGTGGTGCTGCTGATGCTGCTGCTCCATATCGAGTGTCTGGTGGTGCCCCGGTGCGACACCATGCCACGAGTCGCCTTTGATAGCCGCATCGGGTATGCGCTCCGGGCTGCGTGTCCTGCTGTGCGCATGCAGGCCCTTGCTGTGCACCACCACAACAGGCGTGCTATTCCCGCTGCGCCCCACCTGCACCGCGCCCCCCGACCCCCGCCCCTCGACCTCCTCCAGCGCCGCCACATCCAGCGGGTGGCACAGCCCCGCCTCCCCCGGGCGGTAGGGCGACGTCAGCTGCGAGTAGAGGCTCACATCAGGCACCCGGTGCGTGCCCTCACCGCCCACATCCCCACCCGCAGAATGCCCCGCCCTGCCGGGGGCAGGCCCTGCCTGTGCCAGGGACAGCTTCCGGGGGGGTGTCACGGCTGCCTTGCCCCCGTGGGTGCGCGGGTCCCTGGCGCGCGTGTCGTGGTTGACATTGAGCTCTGCGAACGCCGCACGCCTGCTGGGCGCGTTGCTGAGGTCCGCCACCCGCTTCCGGAAATCGCTCTCCTCGTCCTCCATGTCCTTCCGCTCTGAACGCAGCGTGATCTGTGGGGCGGGTGGGGTGGGGGGTCGGTGAAAAAGCCTCGATGACACCAAAAAGTGTCACTTCAACTCTGCCGCTCTTCCTCTACTACTTGGTACTTCGTTTGATGCGTTGACGCTTCCACACACACTTACAAACCCACTTGCCTGATGAAGGGGGTGGTGTGTAGAGCACGTTTGGCAGAGCTGAATGACACTTTCCGCGCGAAGGTCGTGTGCGTAAAGAAAAATCTCGGATGAGGGTTATTCCACGCCTTGCCAAGGCAAAACGCCACGCACAGAGGCAGCATGCGGGGGAGGGAGGGGGGGCAACGCACGGGAGGGGGCAACACCCACTGCACGCACCGAACGCAAAAGGCATACCTCCTTCTCCAGCATGGCGAGGTCCTCCTCCGCAACCGCCTTCCGCTTTCGCCGCCACTCTTCGTTCCTCGCCTCCATGGTGTCGATGGTGCGCTGCTTCTGCCGCATCTGCGCGTCGACCAGCCTCAGCTCCTCGCCATACGCTATGACGGCATCACGCGCATGCGAATACTCATCGCGCGCCGCATCCCGCAGCCTCCTCTGATTCTCCGTCTCATTCGCCAGCTGCGCTGCAGCACCCTGCAGCTTCTTGATCAGCGCCTGCAGCCTAAAGAGCTCCTTCTCCGCAGCAGCGAGAGCCTCGCTCGCCTCCACCTGCGGCTCCTCCATGTCATGCAGGTCTGCCGACGCAGCCTCCTCACGCGCCTTCGCCGCCTGCACCTGCTGCTCCGCGCTTGTCGCCACGTTGTATCTCCGCGTCAACTCCTCCTTCGCACGCTCCAGCTGCCGCTCCAGCGACTCCACCTGCAGGGCAGCCTCATCCGCCTCACGCGCCGTCCGCTGCCTTTCGTTGACAGCCTCCCTGTGGAGGCGCTGCGCCTCCTGCACAGCGCGGGTGCGGCGCAGCTCCTCGCCCCTCTGCCGCTCCACGCCCTCTGTCTGGGCGGCGACCTCCAAGGCACATCCCTCCTTCTCCTCAAGGACCTCCTGCACCTCGTCCTGTGCGGATTTCTCCCGCTCGATAGCAGCTTCGATGTGTTCCTCGCAGGAATCGAGGGAGGCCTTGGAAGCGCCCTGAGCCTTCTGCGTGCGGTCGATTGTGGCGACGATGTGGTCGTGGGTGAGGCTTAGTTTGTTGAGCTCGTCGTTCTCCATCTGGATGGCGTTGCGCTGCGCCTCATCCGCCTCAATGTCGAGGAGCCGTTTATAGAGGGAGTCGAGCAGCGCAGGGAACATCTCGGCAAACCGCCACAGAGCCTGCCCGTCGAAAACCCCCTGGTTTGCATCGACACCCCCCTCCAGGACGCAGAAGATGTAACGCATCAATTCGGGGCGGAGGCTCAGCCCGGCGCGCCGCATTAACGCATCGACCTCGGAGGCTGATACCCGGTCATCGTTGGCCAGGCGGAGCTCCCGCTTGACAGCTTCGATCTTCTCCCGCATCGTCGGGGGAAGCGACGCGAGGGCCTGCGGGTCCATCGCCGCAGGGGCGGGTGGGGGGGGGGGGGGGCGTCCCCCCACGCGCAGTGCCCCTGGTGGGGTGGAAGTTTGATTATCGAGAGTGAAAGCAAAGGCAAATATACCAGCACCCGGTGTGGTGGGGTGAAGTGAAGCGAGGTGGGGGCGGTGTGGGGTCGTCGAGAATGATTTTCTTCGAAGCGAGAACGTACGAAAGAATTAGGTCCATCGCAACGCATAAGGGAAGCTGGTGTGGTGGGGAGGGACGGGTTTGGTTGGGGGGAGTGGGGGTTTCGTTCGGATCGTCGCGGTATATACTACCGTATTCGGAAAAATACTGGAACGGAAAAATGCTGGAACGGATTTTTTCTGGAACGGAAAATAACTGGAACAAACCCGGATTTTCGAAACTTGGAACATTATTCCGTTCCAGTATTTTTCCGTTCCAGAATTAGAATATGGGGGAAATTGACGGGTACAGTGATCTGAGTAGGTACCGTACCAGGTACTACCCCCCGGTACCCCCCGGGACTTTGAAAATCCAGACTTGGGTCCCAGCCGAAAAATTTTCAGAAATTAGGAATTTCCGGATCAATTCCGGCCAGTAGTGTGGTCATTTTGCTCTGGGAGATGAGTTTGGTTGGTCGCAATTTTTTTTGGCCTCAGGTTCGAAGTACCCCCCCTCCATTTTTCATTTTGGGCTGGTCCACATTTCCTTAGGAAAATCGAAAAAAAATTGATTGGCCAAAAACTCATCTCCCAGAGCAAAGTGACCCCACCACAGCTCTGAAAAACGCCGGAAATGCAAATTTCACGAAACTGAAAACGGCCATTTTGGGGGTACCAGGGGGTACTACCCCCCGGTACCTGGTACGGTACCTACTCAGATCACTGACGGGTACTTGTCAGTTTTTGGGGCACATGTCCGAAATCCCACCTCATCCCACCCCATGCCATGGTGGAGGATGGTGGGCCCAACATACCCTTGGGAAAGTACCCGACTCTCAGAAAACGGCCAAGTCCGCGCAGACCCCCCAAAACAATTCTGGAACGGAAAATAACTGGAACAGATGGGGTCTCGGCCGGAAGTTGGAACATTATTCCGTTCCAGTATTTTTCCGAATACGGTATTTCTTCTTCTCCTCCCTCCCCCCCTTCTCCGGCAAAGAATATAGCCTGCTCGATTGCAGCAGCGACGATCACTCTGCCAGCAGTCACTACTGAGTGGGGTGGGCGTGGGGGGGTGTGGGGTTTTTCTTTTCTGGCAACAGAACAGCGGGAGATTTTTTTAAAAAAAATATAGATCAGACACATGGTCAGCGTTTTGGCATTCTGCACATAATATATGCACCGAGTTCGTACAAACGAATGGCGCATACCCGAGCCCTTTTTCATTGTTTTTCCCCCCGGGGGCAGGAGGGAAGGGCACGGGCCGCGGGAGCACAGGCGCATATCCACGCTAAACCTCCTTGTTTAGTGCAAGTTGCACAGAGAGAACTCTCTGATGGTTACCTCCAGGTGTCTCGAGAGGTCATGCACTTTTGGTAAAGTGTTGGTGCCACCTTCGGCAGGGGGGCGTAGAGGCCAGTAACCCAAACCCTCCAGACGGCGATAGCCCAGCACGCCGCTCCGCACCACACACGCGAACCCATGTTGCAGTGGTGTCGGGACATCAAAAGAACCCTTGCCATCGCACTGCCCTCTCCTCCCCTCCTACACACAGCCTTTGTTAGAAACTCGCACGGTGCGGCTAGTGTGTCAAACCCAGCGCCTGTTGCCAGGTGCTTCCATCAGCTAGGAGTGGGACTGGCGTGTGAAGCAAGTTGTCACCCTTTGGCAGGCATAATAAGACATTATTTTTTCCGTCTCCCCACACCAGGGTATAAGATAGACTTTTTTTCTGGCGCCGTTTTCCGGTTTTTCTGGTTTTGAAAATTTTTCGCGCGCGCCTTCGGCGCGCGCGACCCGCGCAAACCCTCCCAGAATCTGAGAGGGCCCGGTGCCTGCGCGCGTCCTGTCGTACTGAGGCTGCTTGGTGGGGCAGGCGCAGCAGCTGCTTTGAAAGTTTGGACTCTCGCCCAAAAAACCGGTCTGGTGCAATGCTTTTACACAGGGGGGTCTGGGGGGCGGAGCCCCCCAGCCGCCGGAGGCCACGGTAGTGAACATCTGTTCCCTACAGTCTGGATTCGCTTGTAAGTAGGAAGGCTTCGCTGTATCGCAGCCCGGCCAGCAGGAGATCACTGGTCCTTGAGGGTTCAACCTTCAGGGTGGAGGAGGACGGGGGAGCGACCACTCGTGACAGGTGTGCGTTGTGGGTGGAGTGGGTGCACGACAGAATGGCCAAAGGGTCCACGAGATCTCTGCACACATTCCGTTATCGAAGAGATGGGCACCTAGCTGTGACGACAGGCAACAAACAAATCTCATCTGTTAGTTGCCCCCAATAGGCTTGGCGACCTTCAAGACTGCTTGAAAGTCGTTTGAGTTCTCGTCTCAGCCCTCCAGACTGCAGTCTTAGACTCCCTCTTAGACATGGTGGCTGGAGTCCACCATGTGTGCACCTTCAAAACAGAAGAGACCTGCATGACGAGGGCATCACCACCCACCGGGCCACCCGCTAGGTCCATTTTTCTTCTCCGCTTCTCTGCCTTCTTTGGACTATTGGAGCTCTGTGCGGATCACGATGGGGTCACTTTCTATTTTTTTATGGCGTTTTTTCTGACTGTTTTACTGTCCCAAAATCACAAAAAAACCGCCAAAAATGAGACCGACCTTTTTTTTTTCCCAGAAAACCGGGAACCGGGAAACCCTGGTTTTGAAAACCGGAAAACCAGACCTATCTTATCCCCTGCCCCACACACACCACACGCACACCAATGTTGGTGTAGGTTGGAATAACAGAAAGAACGCAACACATGTGTGCCAGGGACCGGCAACCCCGCCAAGCTAGTGCAGGGAGAGAGGTGGGGTGAGGAGGAAGAGGGTATGTGTGCGTGTATGTTGGCCACGCCCAGAAGTACAGAAACAAGGGATTGCCCCCCCCCCCCCCTCCCCAGAACAGTAGAATACATGTGGATGCCCTTCGCTCTGCTTCACAGTTTGGAGACGCAGGGTGGTAGTGGCGTCGCTAGGAACTGCAGAAGAAGTGAGATGCCTTCGCAAACAATACAGCAGCTGTTCTCTCGGGTCTTCCTTGCAGACGATCTTTGCATTTGCTCGCTTCCACCGAACTGAAACGGTTTTGACACAGAGCAAAAACCCCCACCCCACCCCACCCCCCCACAGAGACGAGAAAAGGGGCACCCAATCGGGGGGGGGGGGGGGGCGTGCCTGCCAACACTGAAACAACAGGTTTGACAGTAAGAGAGAGGGTAGACTCCCTAGTAGTTCCCCACCCCCACCCGCCCCCCCCACAGGTTCTGTTTTCTTTGGAATTTTTTTTCGCTACATCCGGTGAATACTTTTTTCCGTTGCAAAAAAAAGGGGGGCTCGGCGGGCATGTATGTATGCCCAGATCGTTCATAACAAACACTCTAACCTGGTGTGGTTGAAACACCTCTCCCTCGGTACTTCTCAGGGGAACACCTGGTCCATCTGTAGTTTGGGTAAGGGTGCTGCGCGGCCACGGCTGGCACAATGCAGTGAGCTGATGGCAGCACGATGCCCGTTTTGGGCGAACACCGTGATATGTACCCGTTTTTCAACCACCACCTCCCCAACCCCCCACCCCCAACTCTACCTCCGAATTTTCTGCCAAAAACAGAAAGGCTGGGTCGCTCCCTACAGTTTCTCCCTCCCCCCCCCCCCCATGACCCCACACCCGTTGAGCATTGAGGCAGCAGAGCCTGAACAGGACCCGGCAAGACACGAGGAGGCAGGGCAAGGTTGCAACCCACTCACGCCCCCTGGTCCCCCCCCCCCCCGTCTCTGCAACACACAGCCACGTCACGCGTGCCCAGCCTCGTCGTCATCGGAGTCGAACGCATCGTCGCCTCCGCTGTCGACGTCGATATCCACGCCCCCCTCTCCGATGACCAGTGCTGGCTGGTTCTGCATCTCAAACTCATCGACTTCTGGGACTGCTGCGTGAGGGTGTGGGTGTGGTGGATCGGGCTGAGCGTATCCGCCAGGTGGGTCACCGGGTGGGGAGAGATCCGGTGTGAGGCACTTGGGTGCGACCAGGTGGGCAGGGAACCTGGGGGATCGGAATGAGAGCGGCATGTGCAATCTTGCGTCATGGCGGGCTTGCTCAAATCATAGCAGGTGTTGTTTGTGGATAAAACGGTCTGTGCATACCAGAGCCGGCGCTGAGTTGATCGGCACACTTGCGGTAGTCCCGTTTCGCCCGGCAGCAGGATGTCGTGATCTGTCGAGGGCGCAAGGGTGGGAAGGGGAATGCCCAGGAGAACTGGGTTAGTATTGCCTCGGAGCAGTAGGCATTGTTGTGTGCACAGCAGCACCCTTGCGGGAGGAGCAAATCTGATCGGGATATGCCGTGCAGCCTTGTCTTGCTCCGCAGAACACACCACGCAGCCACCGCTGCCATACCTTGCTGTCGGCACCGGAGGTGCAGAGGACGGAGATGAAGTTCCTCAGGACACCCTTGTCGTGGGGGTTCCCATCCTTGCGGAACTTTTGCTTCAGATACTCAACGGTGGTCTGGTTGATAGAGATGAGGAAGATGTGGAAGCCGAGAAGGCAGGTCAGCGGGAGGAAGACGAAGATGCACACCACCACCAGCACGGCTGACACCGGCATCTCCGAACACGCAGAGAAGAACGGAGTCGTGATGCCCTCGTGCACCTCCGACTCCGTCGAGTTGAACATCGTGATGTTCGAATCGGGGGATTCCGTCATCCTGTTGGCAAACGCATCGGTGTCCCCTGCAATCGCATCGCTGCGCTCGAGAAGGCGAATCAGGCTTGTTGTGACAACGAAGGCCGAGAGACACCATGTGTTCAGCACGAACCCGAAAAAGAACTTATAATTCCGCAGCCCGATACACGTCCCGGTCCACGGGCAGTGGTGGTCAAACCGCTGCACGCAGTTGTCGCAGAAGAGGCAGTGCGAAGCGCGCGGCGGGCGTCTGTGGAAACAGGTGCTGCACCAGACGCCGTCCACCGCACCCTTGCCCCGCGGGATCACACCCGGGTCTGTGGCGCCAGTCAAGGTCAGGAGAGTGATAGAGATGCATGCGCTGAAGAGGCACAGGGCGCTGAACAGCGGCGGCTCCTGCGTGACGAACAACGCAGACAGCCCTATGGTGAGCAGATACGAGATGGAGCAGGTGCTGTAGTCAGGCCCGACCAGGCACCTCCTCCCGAAAGGGAGGAACGAGTTCCCCACGGCCCACACCGTGAACCACCAGCAGCAGGTCACCTCCTCGCCGGAGTCAAACTCCTCCTCCGCTTCTGAGTAGTCCTCCCCCTCGACTATCTCGACGTCATGCGGGTGGCCCATCCAGGTGGCGTGCCCAGGGAAGCTCACCTGCCACAGAACCTGCCCACCCAGCATCATGTCGCCCATGAAGACCCCCGTGGTCCCCACGGGAACTGTCGTGGCGACCTTGCATCGCACGGTTGTCCCCAGCCTCGGTGTGGGAATCACTGCGCACTCTGAGTCAGCCATGACCTCCAGCAGCAGGAAGGGCGGCGGAAAGCAAGAGACTTGCCTTGATGACCAGCCACAATATGCACAAAGGGATCACGCGCGCGCGTGTGTGTGTGTGTGAGGTGGTGGTCAGGATAGAGAGAGAGAGAGAGCCGCTGGGCCCGCGCCCCCCCTCTCTCCCCCAGTGTAGGTATAATACAGGTCCCCAAAATCTGCATCCTGTTTAATACAGTTTAATACAGTTTAATACAGGTTTAATACAGGTTTAATACAGTTTAAGACAGTTTAATACAGGTTTTGTACACTATAGTACCCTTGTGTGCAGGTCATGGGGGCAGAGGGGGTGTCGCTTCTTTGGAGAGGGGGCCCGGCCTGGAAGTAGGGGTTCTCTACAACACGGCTGAAGATGAACCGACACCAGGCGATGTCGATCATTGCCCTCTCGCTGGCTGAGGGCAGGGGAACACCGAGCGCCATCCGCTTCGCCGGTCCTGGGCCGTCAGTCCCCGGGGCCTTCCTCTTCGGGGTGGTGGTGGGGGCGTCCGTGGCCTTCTGCTTCACGGCCTCGGGGGCCTTCTCGCAGCCCCGCAGGTGGCTCTTGAGCCGCGATGCGGACTTCCCCGAGGCGCGCAAGCCACAGTGCTTGCACTTCGTCGCCTCGGTGAACTCACCGTGGCTCCAGCAGGCAGGACGTCCCCCCGACATTTTTCCCAGGTGCAAATTTCTCGGGCGCGCTTCGCGCGCCCGAGACTACGCGGAGATGGCCACTCGCATACGCTCAAGGACTTGCGAGACAGGCACACGCTACAGGGGGGGTCTGGGGGGCGGAGCCCCCCAGCCGCCGGAGGCCACGGTAGTGAGCATCTGTTCCTTGCACGTGTCAACGACTTGCTGCACGAACTTGACAGACAGCTCTTAGACTCAAGGCGGCTCTGCACCGGGGCTGAACATGCTCCCCAGCCAGGAGACCCCATTCCTACTGGTCCCCAGGGAAATCTCCCCCCGCCCCCGCTAAAAGTGACCCCCCAGGGGGCCCAAACTGCGGGGGGGGGTCTTTGACCCCCCCCCGACCCCCCTTAGATTAGGCCCTGTGATGGATAATCCTCCTGTGTGGGGGTCTGTGTGGTGCCGTACCTGCAGTGACAAACGTACCTTGTACTAAACTCAAAAAGCGCCGAGTTTAATACAGTTTAATACAGTTTAATACAAACGTGTTTAATACAGTTTAATACAGGGCCTGCCTACACTGCTCTCCCCCCCCCCCCCCCCCGAGCTCACGCACCCACACCCACCCGGCGCGGTTCCCACCACCACCACTGTGGCCCGTCCCTCCCCCCTCTCCTGAGATGGGGGGTGTGTGCGGTGAGCAGTGGCTTCTAGCGAAACTATAGATCCCCTTGCGCCAGTTCAATTTGCAGCTCTCGGGGCTGCCTTCCGCTCTGTGTCAACTGCCAAAAGCTGTGTTACTTTGCGACCAGTTTTTTGTGAGGCGGCTCGCGTGTTTCTCACTTTTCCGAAAGCCCCCCCTCGAAATCAAATGCGGGGGGTGGGGGTGGGGGTGGGGTGGGGTGGGGTGGGGGTGTGCTCAATGGCAGGGCGATGTTCACTCGGCGCAGTGGATCCTTGCCATTGGAGACAGGCCCTTCGCAACGCATCTAACACAAAAAAAATCGCAAAGACATGCGGTTATCCTTTTACTGCGCAGTACACCCCCCTCCTCCCGAGGCTGCCGGCTGGAGTCCCATCGTTATATAGCACGTGAAGGGGTCCCCATCCACACCACGTTAAGTTTGCCGATTTTTTGCATCTTCGCTCCAGAACCCAGAAAGGATAGGCAAAATAGGGGGGCTGTGCGGCACAGCGGATGCACGCTTTTCATGTTATGTATCTATGCAGGCAACCCGCAGGGCACCCCAGGGAACAGAAATCGTGGTTTTTTTTTGTGGGGAGGGTCGTGGTCGCCCAAAAAAATGCAAGCAAAAAAAACCCCTTGAGGGCACACCCACACACACGCGATTTCCTCCCCTTCGTTCTTCCCCTTTTAAACTTACCAATTTCCGGGGCGGGGGGAGGGAATCGCCTCACTGCGAGGCGCTCTGTGCGCTCCCCCCACCACCACCGGGGCCACCCGTGTGGTGGTGGTGCGGATGCACGTGGCTCGGCGGCAGCACCTCAGCCCCTCCTTTCTGCCGTGCCCCGCCACAGGGCCGGGGCCCCTCCACTGCACCCCCTTTGGCAGTGCCAGCTGCGGCTCGCCCACCGGGGGCGTCGTCTGCGCTAGCCCCGCCGCTGTTGGCCACACCACCCTCATCCGCAACATAGGTGTCCAGCACAAAGGTGTGGAGCCACCCCTCCGGCAGGCAGTTCCGGGGGAATTTCCGGCAGGGGGTGAAGACCTCGATGTAGCGTTTGTCCATCGGCTGCGCTTTGTAACGCCCGCAGTATCGGTCGTACTCGTCGTAGATGGAGACCAGTGAGAGGCCCTGCAGACGCCGGAGGCAGCCGACCACAACACCTTCGCGATGCCGCCCCTTCATCGAGTGGATGAGGATCGGGTGATAGGACCTGTCGAGGATTATCCCCAGGACATTCGTCACGTCTTCGAGGGACATGGTTGTGAACGGCTCCTTGTTCCCCTCCATCCCGATCACCATAGTCTCGCCCACAATGTTCTCCAGCGAGATGCGTTTATAGTCCGCAGGGAGCGTCTCCGTCCCGATGTACAGCAGGCACCGGAGCGACAGCTTCTTGAGAAACCCGATATTCTCCTTCGTCGGGCAGCCGCTGCGGTACACCCCAGGCAGGATCATGGCGAAGTTGATAGGGGGGACTATCACGCCTTGTCGCTCAGTCATTGTTGGGCTGTTGTATCGGCCCAAGGGCAATCCTCCCCTCTTCCTCCTGGACAGAGGATCGCCTGGCGGGTGTGTTGGTGGTGGTGGTGATAGGAGGCGATGGGGTGCGTGATATGAGCGCCAAGGGGAGAGAAGTGCAGGTGGGGACAGGGTGTGGGGGAGGGGGCTTGTTTATGTATGCTCGAGTTACCGGCTGCTTTACCACACCGTCCTTCCCTTTTTTTCCCTCGTCGGAGAGCGACCAAAAAAGGATAAGGATCGGTGGCAGCAAACCTATGACGAAAAAAACCCCCCGAACTGGATAGGCCTCATCAGCAGGAACAGAACAGCGAGAGACAAATTGCCGGCAGGTAGTGCACGAGCCGCAACGCACAGCCCGAAGCAGTGCTCCAGGAAAGTGTACATGACGCAGGGCAAGCGAATGGCTTTGTCCCTGCGAGAGGGGGGCGGTGAGGGTGACTAGCCAAAAATATCTCCCCGAAAGGTTGCGGGATCTCCTGTTTGCACCGGGTGGTTCGTTGCTGACGCATTGTGAATCTCAGAAGGGCCTGTTTTGGCGCAACCAATAAGGGGGCCTTGTTGTTTTGGCAGGCGCAGCTTAACACCCTGTTTTGCGCGATTTCCATGCGGATGCAGATAGTCAGAGCAAAAGCAAAAAGAAAGAACATTTTATCGGGGCCATGCGTGTGCCCCAAATCTCCGTGCACACACCAACTCCCTGGTCTGATGAAGTGGTGTGAGTTGGGGGACCGCAAGATCCCAGAAAAAAAGATGAGGCGTTGTTTGTGCGCCAAACCCGGGGGAAAGATATACAAGGCACAGGAAAAGCCCTATCCACGCTAGGGCTGCGCTCTGCCAAAAACGATCCTCAATCAGGGTGGGGAGGGGGTGGACACCTTCAGATTCAGAGTTCAGGAACAGCCAATGCAGGAAGCCGTCCGCCGAGAGGATCCGTGGCAGACACCTGATACCTCTCTTAGAACAGAAGCCTTGCGTTGCCCCCCCTTTTGAGATTATTTCCGGTCAGCAGATGGTTTGTTCTCGCCGGAACGAACTGTACCTGCAACCTCTTCGGATTTCGGTTCTTTGTATTCTTGGCGCGTGGCCAACGTAATTTCACTTATTCTTTTCAGGGGGTCTTCGCAAAAAGCAGTGGAGAGGGGTGCGTGTTTATGTCGCAGCTCCGCCACAGCTTTTTTTCAAGTAAACATAATACACCGAAGACATCGCCGGCGTGTTGCCGATTTAGCTAAGGCACCTTCTCGAACACCAAACAGTTCAGGCGCTTCCACATGAAAAACATCAAAAAACTGCAGAGCGCCCTCCTTTGCCACAGGAGGTCTATTCTTTGAACGTAAAATACACCCACACTGCGGCACGCCCTTCCCTGAGCTGCGGCCTCCAGTGTGGACTTCTTATTCGAAGTCCGGTGGGGTGGTGTGCCGCCTTGCGCGCAGCCTTTGTTCGGAACTTTGCCGCGCACGTGACAATTCGCGGAAAGGTGCCATCCAGTTGCAGCATCACCATCAGGCAAAAAAGTGGGCTGCTTGTGGGGTGTTTGAAATGCCAACACATGCAGATGGAATGCCATTCGTAGAGAACGGGCAGAAATGACGCTTCTCACTGGCACCCACAATCTTTTTTGCCGAGTGCAGGTCGCATCGAGCGAGCTCTGATGCTGCCTACACTGACGAGCTCTTATTGAGCCGTGCAGGCCACACTGACCGATGCCCCCAACACTCCAACTTGAAGCCATCAATGCACTGTTGCAGCACACACGGCTATGATGCGGAGCATGTGACGTACAAGTGCGACAAACCCGCAGAGGGCCGACACACTCAAAACGTGACTACCACACACATATATCACCATTATAAAAAGATCTTCAAGACTTGTAACGTCATGTCCGAAATTAAAATCTTCTTCTTCTTGTCTTTTTGTAAAACCCTGTGCCTGGAATTTTGACCGAGTTAGATAAAATTTTCAGTGCAATCCTTCAGCACCTCCCCCCTACACGGTGGACTCCAGCGGGGGTAGGGTAACCCTTTTCGGGAGTCTCAACTAGGGGGAGTCCAACTCCCGCTAGCGGGAGTCTGACTCCCCCTAGCGGGAGTCTTTTCACCTATTTTCACTCATTTTTCCCATGATACCTATGCAATGTGGCACTCGTCACTGAAGTACAGCCACACCAAACGAAACGGACGTTTCCACCCATCCCAGCTCGCAGACCTGATTCACAAAAATGGGGAAGACGACAACGAAGCCGGCAGCGAAGCCGGCGGCAAAGTCGATTAAGAAGAAGAAGAGCGCAGAGAGTCCCGAGGCTGCGGAGGCGACGAACATTGTGCATGATTTTTGCACGGCCTTCCCTGTTAAAAAAGGGGGCAGTGTGCTGACACTGGGATCCATTAGAAGGCTCCTAGCAACGGTGTTGAGCAAGGAGCTCCACAAGCACAGCACCCAGGTGGCCAACGCAATCATCGCCATGTCTTCCCTGACATGGATAAGTTCGCTGTCAGGGAAGTCGCAACGATGCGGAAGGAGGGCGCTCTCCGTCATATACAAGGTGGAGGCGAAGTATGGCAAGGTGCAGGATACAAACGTGTCGTCGGGGGCAGCCTGAAGCCGCGAATGATCGCGACACGGGCGAACGGCTTGGCACCGTGGGTCTGGATAGATGCTGGAGTTCGGCCGGGTGAAACCGGAAGTCGCAGCAAAATTTGCCCCCCCAGATTTCTTCCTCAAACCCACCCGTGGGCTGATCCGGCCTTGCACGGTGGACTCCAGCGGGGGTAGGGTACCACTACCGGGTTTAACCCTTTTCGGGAGTCTCAACTAGGGGGAGTCCAACTCCCGCTAGCGGGAGTATAGATCAGCAGTGGGCAACAATGAGGCGATGCGGGGGGCGAGGGCACCGATGCTCACTGTGCGACATCCCAGAAGAACGCTGGTATCAACAGGTGCATCGATACCCGCACCTGACTCTCTCTGAGATAAAAGAGGCTGGCTACCCCTCCCTCTTGGCAGGTGTGCTTCCCAATGCCCGCTACGTCACCCCAGCACTCCATGACTGCAAGGGGCTCGCCATGCGGCTGATCAGGGTACTGGATGAGACAACAAAAAAATATTCGACAAGACCTGTACAAACCTTGCACTGAATGTGTCGCAGAATGGGACAGGTGCTCAGTTCCGGAAGGTCGTGCTTGCCTGTCACAGGACACACCTACAAGGGCTTGTTCCGCTACCTCTTTGTCTCCCTTGCAGACCTCATGCATTTCCGGTATGCAGACATCCCCTGGCACTTCTGGGGATGCAAGGATGAGTCAGCCCGGATTCCCTTCTTGCGTGCTCGGATCTCAGGGCATATATTTCACTGGTTGATGGAGCATGCCGAAAAGGGATCAACGCGCAATGCCTACGTACACAGTCTCCATCATTGGTGGGCTCCAGAAGATGCAGTGCCTCTGCAGAACAACGACGAATTTGAAGAAGCAGAGAACGGACATCGCAAGAAAGATGCCGTTACAATCGCCAGCTCCGCAACTTACGAGAGAGATCTTGCGATGGCAGAAGAGAAGCGGCGCGCATCGGGCATGCCTTGGAAGGTTGCGCACCTGTCGCAGGACGGGATCCTCGGGTATAGTGAAGTCATTCTGTGTCCGTGTCTGCACACCCGACACGCTCATAGATTGGCTGTGTATGTTCTTTGCACACAGTTGACACAGCTGCAGAAGGGGTTTGTGCACTGCAACACACAGGACTTCGTTGAACCCATCAGCGCGCCCTACTTCCTGTCCCGGTTCCCCGAAGGACACCGCAAATTATCGCTCTGCTTGTGCAAAATGCCAATCCCGCTGGGGGCGACTTTCACACCATTCGTGTCATCCGAGGCGACTTTGAGCACGCTTGACCAACGCGCACAGCAGGAGGGGGATGACAGTTCTGACGAAGAAGATGAGGCCTGCAGGATGGCTTGTCTTGCCCAAGGTGTAACACAACTACGACAGGCGATGGCCGCACTTTGACACCTCAAATTCTAACCGCTCACCTCCGCAGGTGCAGCCGCTACCAGGAGGATAGGTAGGTAGTCCAGAGTCCGGGGAAACTGACAGAAGCAAAACAAGCCCCTCCCCATCCCTCTTCCACCATGATTTTACCCCCCACGCCAGTAGACTGTAACTATATCATGGGAAAAATGGATGAAAATAGGTGAAAAGACTCCCGCTAGGGGGAGTCAGACTCCCCCTAGCGGGAGTATAGACTCCCGCTAGCGGGAGTCTGGACTCCCGCTAGCGGGAGTCTTTGACACCCGCTCAGACTCCCGCTCCCAGACTCCCGCTAGGGCCGCTGGAGTCCACCGTGTAGATTTTTAGGTTTTCTTGACCCAATGGTCGAAATCTG
Organism: Rhynchopus euleeides; assembly: GCA_963210315.1. Taxonomy (NCBI): domain Eukaryota; phylum Euglenozoa; class Diplonemea; order Diplonemida; family Diplonemidae; genus Rhynchopus; species Rhynchopus euleeides. Next base: position 733,450 of record OY723272.1, read on the forward strand.
CGACATAGTGGAAATCCCGGGGACATGTCGAATTCGAAAATTTTGGGTTAAAAACCCCCAGGGGGGACCCTTTGGTTTCACCCCCTGTTGGGGGGCCTGGTGGGCGTTCAGGTGAGCTGCGACCCTTGGTTCTGACAGAGTGCAGCAATGGTAATCAACCGTCGTGAACGTACTTTCGTGCCGGCATGGCTATTCATGGGCACCGTGGCATGTCGCCGCATCCGTTCCGATCACAAGTGCCAGAGGCAAATCAGGAGTCCTGGTCCAGTGCAGGCACCTGCGCTGCAGATACCCAAGGGACTGTTGTGCACAAAAATGCACACACAAGGACATCAACTGACCGAGGCAATGCAGCTCGCAGCCTATCGATTCGATTCGGGGCACAAGCCTCACGAGCTGGTCACGCGATACCACGTTACTCTGCGTGGCGTATTCCGTGCAGCCGAAATGGCTTGGGCAGCAGTGCACAGGGGACCTTCTGCTGCACTGCGACAGGACAACCCAAGCACGTGCCGCGTACATCCAGAGGTGAAGTTGGATGAGGAAGATCAGTGGCTTCTGGGAGGAAGAGGGCGACCGCATCCACGTCGCGGATAACACACTCAGCACACGAGCGGGCGTTGCAAGAAATCCCCCATGTGTAAACAGGGGAAATCGGGCTTTTAGGGGATCCTGGATCTTCGAACGCAGAACACCCCACCAGCCTGCCGGGCGTGTGAAGTGTTCGCAAGGATCCGCACGGTGAAAAGTTTCCTGAGTTGGCTACGCCGAACTTACAAAATAAAAATTTCCACACATATTTTTCGACTTCCTGAGGCCAAAAACCGATGTTCCTGGACCCAGATGTGACATCTGGATGACATAATAAAAATCCAGAGTGCCTTAGAGGCGCGCGGGACATTTTTTTGGGGTTCGTGACTGGGGACCCCCTATTTTGGGGGATTTCCCGTAGGTGGAAAATGTCGATTTTCCAATTTTAATTCTCTCTCTGGGGGCACCTGCGGGGCCATATTTTGCATTTTCAGACAGGGGACATATACCCTACAAACCCGATTTTCGGGTTTTTTGACCATTTTATGCCTTGTGCGAAAACGTGATATTTTTTGGACAAAATTCCAGGCACAGGGTTTAAATGTAAAATGTAAAAGTGCATCAAGATCTTGACAAAATGTAAAATGCAAAATTCAAGTCTTGACCAAGATCTTGACAAAATGTAAAATGTAAAAGTGAAAATCGGTTTTGTAAGTCGGCGGGACTGAAGTGACGTCACTCCAGCGAGGGCGTCGGTCCTGAAGTGGGTTTGCTGAGGAGGACAACATACCCGACAGAGGCAAATATGACCCCTGGGACCCCAGAAACACAATTCCGCCCGGTTTTGGGCACGTTTGAGCACTTCTGAGCAGTTTAGTCGTGTTCCGGAAAAATGTACCACAAAGCTGTACCTCAGCCCCCCCTGGGCAGAAGGCAGAATCGCAAACCATCATGTCTCGCAGTGATCCAGTAAGCGGTGTTGCCAACCGTGCTGCCCGACGATACGTGGGGTCAAAAGTGGAACATGACAACACCTTGTTTGCGGTGTGACATGCGAGACAGTAGAAAAGTATCACTGGAAACAAAGGGGCCATCGGTACAGAGGAGGGGCATGTTTCCAGCCCCTTCAGACCTTCAGACGCAACGGTTGCATCTCGACTCAATGCGGGATAATCGCTGATCGGACTGGCATAGGGCATCAACTGCAGGCATATCGAGCAACAGAGGATCACTATGCCACTTGCAAAATCACTTGTGTCAGAATTTGTGTGCACATGTTCTTGGGCCAGTGACAGTGATAGCGGCAGTGAGCCATCCGATGACCATGAAGAAGGGGCATGGACTGGTGTCAGACATCCGCAGTGTGCCGAAGACGGCCCCTTACGGTTGTCTTGTATGAAAGACTGAAGGCTACAATGCCAAAGTTCAAGCCGTACAACAAGGACGAGGGGGTGCAACTCGGCTGTCCAGGCAGCTACGCACGGACAGGCAGAGTCCTCCACACTTCTGCCATAGCCCACATCCAAAGCACACTCGGTGCCTTTGATTTCCAGGCACAGTTCTGGTATGGGATCTGTGTGTTGTATTCACACAGATCCCATGGTTGACATATCCAGTGGTTGCGGCAGTCCCGCCTGCGCACCTGGGTATACTCCGTTGTTCAGCATACCGCATAGTCTGACGGCTGCACGGCTCCCCCTCCCCTGCAGCAGCGTCTTTTGTGCCAGGCTGGTCGCTAACCATCATTCATCATTCCACTCATTCTGGGTTTCCCCCCCCTAGATATTTCATCATTCTACCATCATTCCACCGATGGTGGAATGATGGGATGAAACACACACTACCACCTCATTCACCCACCATTCCCCAGGGTCAAAGAGTATGGTTTTGCAGGAACAGATGCTCACTACCGTGGCCTCCGGCGGCTGGGGGCTCCGCCCCCCAGACCCCCCTGTGGCGTATGTCTCGTACTCAAGTCATTCGATTCCCATCAGGTCAGGGAATCCAACCACTCCAGTAGCCTCAGGAGGACGCAGCCAACTCACACAGAATCTGTCGCCACAATGAACAGATGTTCACGACCGTGGCCTCCGGCGGCTGGGGGGCTCTGCCCCCCAGACCCCCCTGTGGACCATGTAGCATGTGCCCGGCTAGTATATAGTAACCAAGCCCTTGCGCTTCGACGGCCGTGGCATATCAGGGGGTAGCGTCGAATCATGGTACCGAAAGCCATTTTTTGGTTTCCTCCGGCACCCGAGGATGGCGCGAGCGGGAGAGGAACCGCGGAAGGAACCCAGCGCCTCACACCGTGCCCACCTAGTGGTCCACCGACGGGAAAGTTAAGTAACAATGTACCCCTGATCCCCCCAAAATTATATACACACACATGTTAAGAATTTTGCTTAGTGCAGGTCGCGCGCTCTGACGCACCGACGCGACCTCCACACACACATCGTTGAATGTGTTTGTGAATACTGATGTAGTGGTGTAGAACGTACCGATCCCCTGCTGCGGAGCAAGCGGCAGGGGTGGGGGTGGGGTGGGTGGGTGGTGGAATAAGATGAGAATGGCCAGAGATAACGAACGGCAGTCGCACGAAACAGAATAGAAAGAGAGAGAGACTACTGGATCAGGACGGCAGGTTGGGGGTGGGCGCGGGGCGGAGGCAATGCAATGGGATCGGGAGTTCCCTGCCCCGGCCACCCTCCATCCAACCTTGGCATACTGTGGCTTCGTCGGTTTGACATGGGGGAATGGTTCAGCTGCACCACGGACTAGTCGCCCGGACGACTAGTCGGGACGACGGGTGAAATGACGACGGGTGAAACGACGGGTGGCACCCGTCGACTCGACGGGTGGACCCGTCGAGTCGACGGGTGAACCTGCTGAAACGACGGGTGTTCCAGCCATTTCCTGTTGATATGGGCCAATTTCCATTAAAAACTAGGGGAGTACCTTGCATGGCATCAGGTTATTTTTCACGCCGAGCTATCTTCCCTGCACAGACCCACCCCCCCCATTACTTTCCATTTACAATTCCTAGTTGGTGAAGGGGCTGCCCACCGGTGGACCACCAGGAGGGGGGTGAGCCATCCAGGTGGGCAGGGGGCCTGGGGGTGGGGCCTCAAGACAACTCCCCCACGACGTCACTCCGCTCTCGAGGACAAACAAAATCACCTACGTACCTGAACTGCCAAACACCCCCCCCTCACTTACGGGTGCGCGGATCTCATGTGCTCTTCGCGCTTTACAGTGGTTTTAAAGAGCTCGAAACAAACACAGCAACGCTTTTGTGTCAGCACGCGCGAATGGTGACTGAGGTAGTGCTGGCTCAGTCCCTTCGATTTTGTCCGTTTGCCGCACTCCTGGCATGTGACAGTGCAGGTCTGACACGGCGCGTTGTTTTGTGGCCGATGTGCAGCATCATAATGCGCAAACAGTGCTTCTCTCGTGTGGACAACTTTGGAGCACACAATGCAGATATGTTGCTGCACAGGCACTGTACCGGATGGGGTTGGTTCTGGCACTTCTGGCACATCCTCGCTGTTGCCCCAGGATTTGGACTTGCAGATGCATGCGAGCAGCGTTGCCTTTGGAGTGGTGTTTTCCGGGTCGCCCAGAAATTGTTGGCCCCATCGCCCCCTTTTTGTGACGTGAGATCCAAGGCTGAGGGACTCGAGTCTCCGCTGCAGTGCTGCCGTTGCTCCCTTCCAACAAGCGTTCCTCGCGGTGACACAGCAGCAAAGCTTTATCGCGCCGAACTTCAGGAGGGTCGGGGTGCTCGGTTGGTCCAGCAGGCCGCACCCCTTGCCTTTGGTCCTCTGCATTTCGAAGAGCAGCAGGTCCCGTTCGGCGGTCTGCTGCGATGTCACCCTCAGGGCATGGCGTTTGGAGACGCCATTCCCCCTCTCCAGTTCCTCGTCACTCAGGGCGAGGGGGTGTGCATCTTCTGGATCAAACCAGTGGCTCATCGAATGGATATATGTAACACCACGCCCCTCGGATGTTCTCCCAGGTGACACCCACTCCAGGACAAACACAAGGATGTGCATTGCGATGAGCGAGAAGATGAACTGTTTCGCGCACTTTCCCTCCTGGTGGTACTTGATGGGGGATGTCGTTGTAGCGGAAATGCACAAGCATTTCCATTGCAATACAGAGTAGATGCTGCACCCCCTTCGTCTTGGTAATGGTGAGTAAGCGACTCAGAACATCTCTGGCCTGGTTTCCCGTCATGTTAGAACACGTTGAGCTGCCAAGGACAGCCTTCTGCACGGCAGGTCCATCAGGCAAGATCTCTGCGAGTATTGCGATGAACCCGTTTATGTCGGCAGGGGGGGTGACCAGTGTTGTTAGAAACCGAGTTTTAAACATTTTAAACGTTTTAAAGTTTAAGGGGGGTGTCGATTATATCCAATTTTGTCAAAAAAATTTAAAAAAATCGGGGAAAAAACGCTGAATTTCGATGAAAAAAGGCGAAAAAAAGAGTATGGGGAGTTGGGTCCAGTTTAGCAAAGTTGTGATATTTTTCGGGTGTTTTTTTGAATGGGACACCCGAAGAACCCGATGATATGTGAATGACATGTGATGAAAAAGCATCCGCTGGACAAACCCCAAGCTTGCTGCAGCAAGCATCCGCAACGGCCAGTGGGAGTAGGGGGGGGGGGGGGGGGTAGGGGGGGTCAAATGGGGGTGACAAACACGATTTTTCAAAAAACCGGCGCAGAGGCCCCAAAGCCCCCGTAAACCCTCCAAACCCCCCCAGATCGGTCCGGAAACCCATCGAACCCCACTTTTCCACCATTCCGGGCACCTCAGGTGCCCGAATTGGGGTACCTAAATTTTGTGCCACCGTTTGGTACCGTACAGTGCCACTGTGTGGGAGGTTGGAAAAGAAAATGCCCCAACACACCACATCTGAGGGTTGCAATGCATGTTGCTTGCCAACCACGTCATCCGGTGGGTGTCAGGCGCTATGTAGGTGGCATTAGCCAGGTCTTCGATGTGTTCTGGCTTGTATATATACCTCCCTGCCTGCGGCACAGGCACTGCCTTTGTCCCCCACACCAGCCACAGAGAGCGTATTGTACTCGGTCCACGGTTGCTGATTCATTGTGATGCGTTGTATCCTCGAGTGAACGTCACACACTAGTGGCACCACCACCCGCCATCCGAGAGCTGTATTGACTTTGCGCGCTTCCGTTGTATTCACCTCGCCACGCATATTGCACCGTTCAGTACCAGTGCTCTTGGGCCAGGCAAAGTAGACCGCAGCAACTACCAATTCTGGCACAATGGGTACCACGACAGCGCACTTCATGTGTTCCCGGAATGTACAGCTCGTGTTGCAACAGTCGTTGTCAACACATCCCGGTTGTGGAGCACTGCTGCACAGGAATCACACGACCATCTGGACTGTTCCGTACCTACAGGCAGCCTCCCGGTGCATGGTGGCAGGGAGGTATATATACAAGCCAGAACACATCGAAGACCTGGCTAATGCCACCTACATAGCGCCTGACACCCACCGGATGACGTGGTTGGCAAGCAACATGCATTGCAACCCTCAGATGTGGTGTGTTGGGGCATTTTCTTTTCCAACCTCCCACACAGTGGCACTGTACGGTACCAAACGGTGGCACAAAATTTAGGTACCCCAATTCGGGCACCTGAGGTGCCCGGAATGGTGGAAAAGTGGGGTTCGATGGGTTTCCGGACCGATCTGGGGGGGTTTGGAGGGTTTACGGGGGCTTTGGGGCCTCTGCGCCGGTTTTTTGAAAAATCGTGTTTGTCCACGTAAAAGGGTGGCATTTGACCCCCCCTAGGGGGGGGGGGGGGGCGGGGGCCTCCTGTCAGTCCGGTCTGATCTGCGACACGGTACGGCACACCGGCAGAATGCCGCTGACGGAACAACAAACAGTCCACGAGAGACGACCGCACGAGAACTGATACGATATCCAAGTCGCTAAGTAAGTCACACCACATGGACGTGATCTGCTCCTTTCTTTGGTTAAAAAAGGGAAAGGCACGTGGGAAGGACACTGAAGGTCGGAGGCTCCACCGAAAGAATCTCGGAAGGATGATACCTCGGCCGCGCGTTGAAGAGCGCGGGATCTTCCACTTACTGGGAAGGATGTCTGACACTCGCCTGATATGGCGGGGGGGGGGGGGTCGAAAAGGAAAGCCCGGGCCCGGAAAAGTTTCTGCCGATGGATCTTCGACAGACGAAACGAATGCGAAACAAATACCTGCTGGAATAGTGTAGCCACAGCTCATCAGAGCTGTCAACTGCACTGAGTTCTGCAAGCCCAAAATCACAGATAACGAAACGAAGCAAACCATAGATCATAACAAAACGAGGCAGGGCGTCATCTCTTCGACCCTGCCTGGCAATTACCTGCCCTTCTTCGCAGCCTTCCCGCCGGGCTTCTTCGCCCCACCCTTCTTCGGAGCGGCCTTTTGCTTGGGGGTAGCAGACCCCCCCCTGGGTTTCTTGTTTGGGGGGGCCGTCCCGCTAGCAGGCGAGCTCTCTGAAGGCCGCTTCTTCTGCGGCTGCGCAGGGGTCTTCTTCTCCTTCGTAGGGGGCGCCTGCTTCTGCGGCTGCGCAGGGGTCTTCTTCTCCTTCGTAGGGGGCGCCTGCTTCTGCGGCTGCGCAGAGGTCTTCTTCTCCTTCGCAGGGGGCGGGGCTTCGGAGGTGCGCTTCTTTTTCCGTGGTCTCTCGTCGTCAGAAGATGAAGAAGATGCAGACGAAGAGGCAGAAGAGGAAGTAGTAGTAGTAGTCGTTGTTGTTGAAGAGGTATGCGGGGAAGAAGAGGAAGAAGGGGAGAAGTCAGACGAATCTTCCGTGTCCGACGAGTCGCCGCTCTCCAGATCGCCACACTCCGAGGACCGCAGACTGCCCGCGTCCACGTCATCCTCTTCCGCACCGTCCATGAAGAGCCGATCCTTATCGGCGGAGGGACTCCACACCTCCCTGCTCGCGGAGGACTTCCAGGTCCCAGGTTCCACCGACAGCTCGGCGTCAGTGAGGGCGCCCCATGCCTCCCTGGCTACGAGGGTCTGCCACGTGGCCTTCTTCTTCTTCTTAGCCCACAACTCCAGCAGGGCGTCGGCCGCAGCCTGCGAGGCCAGAGCATCAGCCTCGCTCCACGGGTACTTCGCCGTGGTCTGCTGGCGGGTGAGCGTGCTCGCCTTGAGCGTGTACCCGCACAGGGGCATCTCCGGGATACTCCAGCGAAGCCTGAAGTTGTGGAGGTGGGCACACACCTGGAAGCACGAGTTCAGCCATTCGAGGCCGCCCGTGACATTCTGCAGGTTCCAGATCTCCCGGAAGACCTTGAACGACTGCTTCAGCCGTGCGATGGCCCTCTCCACACGCGAACGGGCAGCAGCGTGTGCGCGGTTAAACTCCACGCACGCAGGAGTACGCAGGCGGGTGAAGAAGTCGAAGTCCGACGCCCTGTTCTCGTCGTTGGACTTCGCGACGCGGCGGTTCGGGATCACCACACATGCTGCGTCAGCATATGCCCCATCACCGAGGACGATGTCGTTCGGCCGGAGGGGGACCCGCTTGTAGCTGTCGGCCTTCGGGGCCTGCCTGGCGGATCCCCAGATATCCCCATCGGGTCGGGGCAACCTCTAACATAGGTTCCAAGGCATGGGGCAACCTCTCACATAGGTTCCCAGGCATGGGGCAACCTCGCAGATAGGTTCCAAGGCATGGGGCAACCTCGCAGATAGGTTCCAAGGCATGGGGCAACCTCTCACATAGGTTCCAAGGCATGGGGCAACCTCGCAGATAGGTTCCAAGGCATGGGGCAACCTCTAACATAGGTTCCCAGGCATGGGGCAACCTCGCAGATAGGTTCCAAGGCATGGGGCAACCTCTAACATAGGTTCCCAGGCATGGGGCAACCTCGCAGATAGGTTCCAAGGCATGGGGCAACCTCTCACATAGGTTCCCAGGCATGGGGCAACCTCGCAGATAGGTTCCAAGGCATGGGGCAACCTCTCACATAGGTTCCCAGGCATGGGGCAACCTCGCAGATAGGTTCCAAGGCATGGGGCAACCTCTCACATAGGTTCCAAGGCATGGGGCAACCTCTCACATAGGTTCCCAGGCATGGGGCAACCTCGCAGATAGGTTCCAAGGCATGGGGCAACCTCTCACATAGGTTCCAAGGCATGGGGCAACCTCGCAGATAGGTTCCAAGGCATGGGGCAACCTCGCAGATAGGTTCCAAGGCATGGGGCAACCTCTAACATAGGTTCCCAGGCATGGGGCAACCTCGCAGATAGGTTCCAAGGCATGGGGCAACCTCTCACATAGGTTCCCAGGCATGGGGCAACCTCGCAGATAGGTTCCAAGGCATGGGGCAACCTCTCACATAGGTTCCAAGGCATGGGGCAACCTCTCACATAGGTTCCCAGGCATGGGGCAACCTCGCAGATAGGTTCCAAGGCATGGGGCAACCTCTCACATAGGTTCCAAGGCATGGGGCAACCTCGCAGATAGGTTCCAAGGCATGGGGCAACCTCTAACATAGGTTCCCAGGCATGGGGCAACCTCGCAGATAGGTTCCAAGGCATGGGGCAACCTCGCAGATAGGTTCCAAGGCATGGGGCAACCTCTAACATAGGTTCCAAGGCATGGGGCAACCTCTCACATAGGTTCCCAGGCATGGGGCAACCTCGCAGATAGGTTCCAAGGCATGGGGCAACCTCGCAGATAGGTTCCAAGGCATGGGGCAACCTCTCACATAGGTTCCCAGGCATGGGGCAACCTCGCAGATAGGTTCCAAGGCATGGGGCAACCTCTAACATAGGTTCCCAGGCATGGGGCAACCTCGCAGATAGGTTCCAAGGCATGGGGCAACCTCTGTGGGTTCATCACTATTCGTTTTTTCGTGTGGACCTGTCTCTCATTTGAGGCCCGAGAATCGCGTTTCCGAGGCCTGTGCGTGGTCGCAGTGCCCTCTGATGTCCAAAAACTACCCATTTTGGCCCCGAAAAAAAAATGCGAGCATCTCCCCCTACAAACCCCGGCCTTACCACAACACAGGCCCGAAAAACCGGGAACCGGGAAAAACCGGGAATCTGGGGTGTCGATTCAGTTTCATTCCCGGTTTTGGATTCCCGGTTTTTCCGGCCTCCGGAGGGGATTTTTTCACGGATTTTCGCCAAGGGAAAAAAACCAGGGAACCGGGAATTTCCGGGAAAAGTCGACACCCCCCTAAAACGCCGTTTTAAATTACCGTATACGTAAATATTATGGAACGTAAATATTATGGAACGGGCCCATTTTTGGCCGGTCCGTTCCATAATATTTACGTTCCATAATATTTACAGGGCCAGTTGGGGACTCGGTGGTGAGGACGGCTTGCGTCAGGAATCGCGCGAAAAGTGCACGAGTAGGTCCCGTCAGGGACTCTGTATGCCGTCCGATCACCTGGTCCAAGTCCCCGAGTCGCAGAAAGCCCTGTAAATATTATGGAACGAAAAAAATCTGGAACGCCAACCCACCAGCGTTCCAAAATATTTACGTTCCATAATATTTACGTTCCATAATATTTACGTATACGGTATTTAAAATGGGGTTTAAAACGGGGTTTAAAACGGCAAAAAACCCTGCAAAATATAGGGGGAGACTTTTCGATTTTTTTTTCTGGAACCCAAAATTGGTCGTTTTGGGCCATCTGAGGCCATCTTCGGCAAAAAAATCCAATTTTGAGGCTCCCTGGGGGTCCCAAATGGGTGAACAAATTCCCTGTGTGAAATAGCCTATTGCAGGCCTTTTGAGCATGATCAGGCAAACACAGCTGTGTGGCAGGGCTTTCTGCGAAAATTCGCCTCCTGGTGAAGTGGGCTACTTTTCACTCTCCATTCACCCTGGCCTCAACCCGTTCCTCTGCTCACCCTGACGCAAGCTCATGCCCTCATCGTTGACAATCACCCAGAAAAGATTCAGGATGGTACAGTACAGACTCGGGTGCACGAACGATCCAACGGTGGTGCCTGTTTGACTTGCTGGTGTATGGTTGATCATTGCTTGTTCCGTACATTTCGCTTTCTCAGCGCCCCCGCCTTCACCGAAACCCGATGCCCCAACACGAGCGGTGTGGCGCCCGTGGTACTGACCCCTTCGGACCTTAACTCCAGCGGTAGCCGCCGGTTTCTTCAAAGAAACTCATCGATGATGTCCCCCCAGAGTGCAGGTTCCTGCTGCCTACCCACGATCATTAGGGTGCCGAGAGAATGGCTAGGTGATCAATAATTGTCCCAAACACTAGCTTGGCAACAGCCAGAGCAACCCCAGGTGGGGCGCAGCCGAGTGCTGCAACCATCGTTCTGACAGCAACAACATCACCTGGCTGTCTTGTTGAACACAGCCGTGATGAAGCTGGCTGCACTTCCTGTTTGGAGTTCATCGGGATCCGTTCTGCAAAAGTGAAAGTTGGAGGCAAAGAATAGATGACGAGGATGGTTACGCCTTTTGTAGGCTTCTCTCGATCAGAGAAGTCGGGCGTCCATAGGAGAGTAAAGGGAATACAGATATGCTCCTCTCAAAGAGGGGCAGGCTAAAGGTAGGCTCCAGGTGGCAACTGGAACTGTGCAACTTTTCCAGAAGGTGCTTCCAGGACTGTCGAAGGAGCTGGTGGAGTTCGCTGGGTCCATTGCCATCCCCATCATGGTGATCCGGCCTTCAACCTGCGACTTTGTATCATGGATTCAGCTCAAAAGGGTGCACATCGAGTGATGCAAGATGAAGATTCGACACTCCAGAAATATGCTGATGTCAAACTGCATTATTCCTGAGAACAACGGAGGGGGTGTGCCAACTGATGCCGGTGCGATTGATGCAACCCTCACCACAACGTCAGTGCCACCTATTTTCCACCAATAATGTGTCCGCTGTGACAGGAATGCAGGAATAATCACCCAGAATATGAGCTGGGGGGCCTCAGGGGGCATGGAAAAAATTTTTTGGCCGAAAAAAATTTTTTTTGGTGTGAAAACACCACAGAAACGCCCTGTTTTAACCCCCGTTTTAAACTCCGTTTTAAATTAATTTAAAACGCGTTTTAATTTAAAACATTTAAAACATTTAAAACGTTTAAAACGTAAAGTTTTAAATGGGGGCTAACAACAATGGGGGTGACCCCTGCGTACAGGCTCTCAAACCCAGCTTCATGAAGTTCCTGGATGCTAGCCCTGTGGCAGGCGTGGAGCTGTTTCAACCAGTCATTTCGTGGTGTGGTACAAAACGCGCTCCTGTGCGAAGATGACCCCATCTTACTAAATGCCGACCACAGCTCAAGATGGTCCCCTGCTACCCTAAGCAGGCGAGCCGAAACATCACGTTCGCCTTTTCGAAAACCCCTCTCTGCACTCTTGCGATTTGCTTCAGGAAGTTGAACGTGAACCACGTTCTGTACTCATCCTTCTGCTTATCGGCAACTGTCACCAACCGTGTTGCGAAGGCACCGTCGAAAATGCCTACGGCCAGCCTGCTCTGCTGGGTCTTCTGTGCCTGTTTCTTCTCCGCCTCGTACAGCTTCACCATAGCTGCAGTGCCGCGGGGCAGGCGTCGGCCATCTCCTTGAGCCCTGTCGGGTGGTCCTTCCCGTTGCTCTTCCGGAGGCCCAACCCGACAAACTCGATGTCTGACCCGCTATTGACACGGGCAGCGTACATCGTGCGACCATCCTTCGCGGTCGACTTGCTGATCACCCCACCCCCCACCTTCTCATACTTTTTGTACAGGGCAAGACTGATGATGGGATCAGTCGACTTGATTATCCGCCAGCTTGCCGAGAAGCTGCTTCAGGGCCATGTGGCTCAACCCATCAGCATCACGCTCGACAACATACGTGTTGATCCAAGCACGTACAAACACCGTCATGTCCACAGCGCTGGCGAGGGCCTGCGCTGCAGTACGCTTTGCCGCTGGCATTGATTGGTGTGGCTCGTCTGGGTGGCCTGGGTGGTGATGATGGTATCTTGGGGTATCTTGGCCTGGGTGGTGATGAGGGTACGGTATCTTGGAGACTGCCTTGTGGGTTGTGCAAGGGTTGGCTGGGGCGAAAATTTGCCTGGCAGAAAAGTGATCACCTTCATGAAGTAGGTTGCTCTGTCAAACTGACACAGTTTGTCAGAGTCAAGATCCCTCGAACAATGAAAATCCACGAGAACAGCCGTCGCACATGCACTTGAGGCCCCATCACCAACTAGGAATTGTAAATGGAAAGTAATCGGGGGTGGGTCTGTGCAGGGAAGATAGTTCGGCGTGAAAAATAACCTGATGCCATGCAAGGTACTCCCCTAGTTTTCAATGGAAATTGGCCCATATCAACAGGAAATGGCTGGAACACCCGTCGTTTCAGCAGGTTCACCCGTCGTGCCGACGGGTGCCACCCGTCGAGTCGACGGGTGGACCCGTCGAGTCGACGGGTGCCGCCTGTCGAGTTTTCACCCGTCGTCCCGACTAGTCGACCCCACCCGTCACTGCCCGACTAGTCCGTGGTGTGTAGGCCTCGCAGACCCCCCCCCCCCACTCTTTGTGGACACCACCCCCCACTTATGATGAAGCGTGGGTGGGCCGCACGATCCAGCTCAAGGCACGGAAGGTTTCCCCAGTTGGGCTACGCCGAACTAACAAAAGCAAACCCCCCCCACCCCCACCCACCCAGCTGAGATAGAGACTGGCAGCGAAAACGACATACTTATCCTCAAACCCTTGCTTGCTAACCCCACACCCACCCACCCTCCCCCCACCCACACATTCTCTCATGCCATAAACCTATCATCGCGTGTGATCGTCATGCCTTTGCGCCTGGACGGGGCAGGGTGCGCACGGTGCGCGGGGGTCGGGCTGGACCTACCACGGGGGGAGGGTGCGCGGAAGAAATTGCCATCCACGGGTGCAGGGGGTCGGTGGTCTGCGCGGGGCGACGCCCCTGTGTGGGCACGCTTCTTCTGGTAGGCCGCAGCGCGTGCGTGGGCACCCCCGAGTGTGGGCACGAGCGTGTCGGGGCCCGACAACCCTGACATCCCCGACGCCGTCTGCGACATAGGGGCCCCGAGGGCGGCCGACGCTGCCGGCTGCCTCGTCACCACGTCGTGTGCCAGCTTGTCACGCCACGTCAGCCCTTCAGAGAAATCGCACTCTTGTATCAGATCGCTCTTCTGTCTGCCGTCCACCGCGGCAAACACGCTGGTTTGCGTGTTGCCCAGCAGCGGCAGCTCGGGCGTGCTGAGGCTGTCACTCATGCCGCGTGTTCCCGTCAGCTCCTCCAGCTCGGTGTGGTCGATGCCTATCTTGTGCGACCTCGACAGCGCGGAGTTGGAGGCGTGGCGCTGCATCCTGGGGCGGAAGCGGGCGATGGCTGCGCCAGAGCAGACCCCGATGAGGCACCCAGCGACAGCCGCGATTGCGACGAACATCCCGGAAAACCCCTCGTCGCATTCGCACTGCTTCAGCGGGGCCTCGAGCGGGGCTTGGGTCCCATCCGCCGCACCCGGATTGCCCGTCTCATTGCCAGTGCCGTTGACATCCGTGGGCGATCCAGGTGGGGCTGTGACATTCGCATCCCCGCTGGAAGGGTCCTCCGACACGGGTGCCGGTGTCTCCGGCACAACGGTGTCGACCGGCTCGGGTGTCGGCGGCGCAGGGGTCGGCGGTGAGGGCGTGTCCGGCGCAGGCGTTGTGGACATCTTCTTCACTCCCCGGTATATCATGGGGCCCAGGGGGCTTGTCACAGACACAACCGCAATCGGGTCGCGCCGGCACCCATCCAACGAGGCACATGCCGTGACATCCAGCTGGTGCATCTGGTTTGCGTTGTCAACATACGCAAGCGTGCCATTCGGCTTGTCGGAGGTGCCCCCCACGCTCAGAGCGAAGGAGGGCTGCCGGGTGTCATCCGACCCCCCGACGAACCTCCCGTACTGCACGGGGAGCGAGTCGTTCACCACGACATGGCCCCCGCCACCCAAAGGGAAGGCCACCAGCGTGGTGCTCATCTGCGACAGGGCATAGACATAAGCGGTGCCCCCGATGATCTGCGGGTGCCCAATCTCAACCTTCCCGTAGGTTGCGGCGGAGAAGAACTCAGGCACACCTGGCACCTCCCCGCCATCCTGGTTGCGGATATGCCCCGCGGTGTCGACCCCGCTGTACGACAGCCAGATGGTGTCACTCTCGTCGGAATACAGGCCACCCCCGTCGTAGTCGCTGGCCTGCACCCGGAACAGCCAGTAGTTTGTGTCGGCGATACACCTCCCGGTGCTGCTCCAGAGGCAGGGTGGGTCCGCGCCGCAGGCCGTCTCCTCGACATGGGTGCCGCACCCCACGAGGGAGGCGCCTCGGATGACCCATGTCCCGGTGGCGATGCTCTCGAAGCTTGCGACGTACACCACGCCATTCCTCGTGTCGAGGGCAACCCCATAGAACCTCGGGACACGCGCCGTGGATGGCACGGAAAGGAGCACAAAGTTCGGACGTGGGGAGGCCTGGGGTGTGCTGGAGTAGACCACGGTGTACACCCCGATGGCGCACGACACGACGACACGGCGTGTCTCCTCATCGACGTCGATGCCGCGCGCGGTGGTGGCGCAGCCCAACGCCTCATCGCCCCATTCCGCCAGGTGAGCGGGTCCCTCCTTAGTGACAGTCGCATTCATGTTGACCACAAACAGCCCTGCAGCAGAGACATAATACACAGAGCCTTCACGCGTCACCTCGGCTGAGGGAACAGTGTCTGGAGTTGCCCCACTGCTGTTAGCAGAGTCGGTGGAATTCGCATCGGTGAATGGGGAAGGCTCGTCTGTGCCAGGCTGTGCCCTCGCACCGGGGAGGCAGCATGCCACCGCTGCCAAGGCGGCGAACACGACGTGCCCCTGGAGAAGCGGCGGGCAGCGGGCGGAGAGAGGCGCGCTGATGGAGGAAGAGGAAGCGGGGAGGCCAAGCATAGCTAACTCCCCTCCAGAGGGGCAGCTCACAGGGGACGGCATGTGTGTGTGGGGAGGGGGGGAGGGGATGTCGTATGGCAGAGAAAAATGGTTGTGGAGTTGCGGGGGGGGGGGGGGTGAGGGGAAGAGAAAGAGAGAGAAGAGAGAGAGAGAGAGAGAGAGAGAGAGAGAGAGAGAGAGAGAGAGAGAGAGAGAGAGAGAGAGAGAGAGAGAGAGAGAGAGAGAGAGAGAGAGAGAGAGAGAGAGAGAGAGAGAGAGAGAGAGAGAGAGAGAGAGAGAGAGAGAGAGAGAGAGAGAGAGAGAGAGAGAGAGAGAGAGAGAGAGAGAGAGAGAGAGAGAGAGAGAGAAAGAGGAGAGCGAGGGAATGTGTGATGAATGTGGATGCCAGAGAGTTGGGGTGGGAGTGGGGGGTGGGGGGTGGGAGGGGGTGCCTCTTTCTCTCTCTATTTTTTTTAAAAAAAAGAAATCTGATGTGTTGCGATTTTGGTGGTGGCGCCAACAAAATAAAAAAGAAGAAGAAGAAGGTGGAAAAAAAAAATACAACCTCACTGGGGAGGGGAGAGAGGATGTCTCACTCAATAGAAAAGCCAGTGCCCGATCAGAAGAAAGGGACACCAAACCACACAACAAGCAACCGCACCCCCCCCCTCAACCTGTCCCCCCTCTCTTCCTCCTTCTGCGGAGGAGGGGAACGCGGAATAAGGCAGGTGCTTCAAGATCCAGGTCTGCAAGCCAGACCTAATCCGTGGAGGGAAAGCGAGAAGATCACAGGCTGCAGGCAGCAGGGGGGGATAGGTTTAGAGAGTAGCCCTGGGTGATGGGGTGGGTGAGGTAGACGGGTGGGGGAGGGGATGGGGGGGGAGGGAGAGTTACCCACCCACCCCCACGCCCCGCCACCCGGCCCCCGTCCCCTCGGAGTTTGTGCGGGTTCGGGGTGGGGGTGGGGGTGGGTGGGGGGGGGATGTGATGTGATGTGTAACGGAGAGGTGCCGGATATCGGACCTCCCTTTTTTATTCCTGTAGGTTGCATGCGGGGGGTGTGGGGGAGGGGCGTTAGATAGGTTGAGAAGGCAGCACCCCAATGATGGTTGAAAAGGGCTTGGATTTGCGCTCTTTGTCTGTACGAACGGTGCCTGCTAGTGTAGCAACGTGGGAGGAGGGGGGGGTGGGGGTGGGGTGGAATGGCAGTGTGGCACACTCAGAAGGCTGTATCAATCTGATGCAACGAATGGGTGAGGAGAGGCGGGGGGGTGGGCTGTCCGCAGTATTACTGCCGATGCGCGCGGCAGGCACTCTCGAGGAAACCCGCCAACAGAAAGTTGGTCTGCTGAATGGCGGGTGGAGTGATCCTCAGAGGTTCCCTTTCTCAACCTTGCTGGCACAGCTCTGCCAAGGCAAGTGGAAGGAACGCACAAAGGCAAAGAGGGCAGCCTGCCCACACTCGGTCAATCGCCTCACCCTGCGAGACTTGCTTTCTCAGATCCAGCCTCCTTGTGACCCCCCCAGAGGCACCGAAGGTGCTTCAGCGAGTTGACTAACAAAGAAGGAGGGGGGCCTGGTCGCTGTGGCGATTACCTGTTGCAGGAAGCAGCAGTGCGCGTGCAGCGGGGACTCGCAGCAGTGGCGGTCATAAGGGAGGGGGGAGGGGGGCAGGTGATGGGGAAACCAAAGAACAGTGGGTCTTCGCTCCGGTTCGAAAGTTGTGCGTTTTGTTGTGAAACTTCTCTTCGGAGTTTTGTGGGGGGGGGGGGACGCCAAGCTTTGTCGATAGCGAAGACCTTCAAGTACTATAAATCACCCCTGTGCTGGCCTTGGAAGATTTGACGCAGCAGGCAGTGCATGTGGTGCCGCGGCGGCAGACATAAGTGAGGGAGGGGGGGTGGGGGTGGACGCGTGGATGAGTCGGCAAGGCTGCTCTGCGCACGGCACAGTGGCACCGTGTGCAGGGCTGGCCACAGGTGTACAGCAGACGGCAGGGCATGTGGACAACAGGGCGTCTATGGTTGGACAAAGGCAGGCTGCTGCCAGTGTGCCGCCCTGTGTCCCTGACGCTGCAGATACCGCTGGTGCAGCACAGTGCAGCACAGCAGAACGCCAGTACAGGCTCAGGCGCGAAAAGGGTGTTGATCTTGGAGTGGACAGCGCACGGAGTGCTGTCGCTGTCCAACGCAGCACAAAAAAATGAGACAAACAAAAACAAGAGGGTGGAAGCAAATCCAATATTGAGATGGTAGCAGCTGGGTGATGCAAGAGCAGTGAAGCCATGCATGGCCCGCAGCATGCTTGTATGGTGCCCTGCCTGCCTCTGTATCAGTGGGGGCGGCGGGGCGGATAACAACAAACAGCAAGAAAAACAACAGCATCCGTCAAACAACAAATCGGCAGGTCGTCAAAGAGGGCCGAATATTGCAAAGCGCAGCAGGTGTCGCACAGAAGGGCGGCGTTGTGTCCGCTCACCCCAGCACCGCGCACGTCCACCCCGCGCCCCCGCACGACTTCCGGCACTGCGCGTACCACTTCGACTGCTGGTAGCATCGCAGCCCGTTGCGGCAGCAGCCGGGTGCATCCTTGCAGGCACCCCACTCTGCAATCTGCTTCGAGCACGTGTTGGAGGGTGGCTGCGGCTGCGGCTGGGGCTGTGGCTGTGGCTGCGGTTGCGGCTGGGGCTGTGGCACAGGTGCCGGTGCAGGGCCACCCCCAACACCCTCGAACTTGAAGTGCTGTGTGCGGGATCCCGTGCACGCCCACTGCTGCACCCGAGCTCCGTTCTCACGGCGTGCATTCCAATCGACGTCGACACACTTCCCGCTGTGCGCAGCACGCAGCTCATAGTACCCGCCACCCACGCTCTGCAGCGTAAACACCTTGTTCGCCTGCGTCCCGCACGTCCACTGCTGCAGCAGTGCCCCGTTAGACTTCGACACGCTCTGGATGTCCAGACACTTCCCGGAGTGCACGCTCTTCAGCTGGTGCCGCCCGCCGCCCACGTGCGTCACAACCCACTGCTGGTTCGCCCCGTTGGCCCACTGCCACTGATGCACAGGCGCCCCGTTGTGCTTGGACCTCCCCGCCACGTCCAGCACCTTCCCGGACTCGCGCGACACCACCCTGTACGTCTTCCCGGACACGACTGCGTTGCCCTGGCTGGGGGGTTGCGGCTGCGGCTGCGGCTGTGGCTGGGGCTGCGGCTGTGGCTGCGGAACAGGGGCCGGCGGTGACGGTGGTGATGGCGGCGACGGGGGCGGGGCACCACTGCACCGCGGAGCCTTGCTGCGGATGTATGCACGGATGAAGGTGCCTGCACACGACACGCGGTCCCATGCGCCTGCCGAGCACGCACCTGGCGCCAGCGTCGCTGACTTCTCGTCCTTGTCGCAGAAGCTCCACGCCGCCCAGCTCAGCGACGCGCCGTGGCGGCCGATGCTCTGGAACATGTCCAGGAACGCCTTCGCGTTGGACAGGTACGGCCCCCCGTCCCCGCTCGCGTCCGACACGCCCCACTCCGTCACGAAGATCGGGATGCGCGAGTCGTACTCCTCCAGCCGGGACCGCAGCCCCATGTGCGAGCCCGCGTAGAAGTGGAACGTGTACATCACGTTCCGCGGCTGCGCCACAGGGTCCGCCGCCGCCAGGTGGATGTCCTGGCTCCACGTCGGTGTCCCCGCAATGATCACCGTGTCGGGGTCCTGTGCACGGATCACCGCAATCACCCTGTCGTGGTACCGCTTCACCTCCCCCCAAGTCACCCCGTTGGGCTCGTTCGCAATCTCGTACAGCACGTGCGTCTCCCCGCGCAGCTCGCGCGCAATGTCCCGCCAGAACGCGTCCGCTCCGCTGTACTTCCCGTCGTTCGGGTTCCCGGGGTTCAGGATGTGCCAATCCACGATGACGTACACTCCCAGCTCCTTCGTCCACCGCACGATCTCCAGCACTTTCGCCTTCACGGAGCTGTCGTCTGCGTACCCGCCGGACCCGACGTACATCGCCGCACGGAACACGTTGCTGCCCCACGACCGCACCAGATGCCCCACGCTCTCCTTTGTGTAGCACTGCGGGAACCAGTGCAGCCCGTGGCTGCTCATCCCCATCAGCTGCACCGCCTCCCCGCCCGCCCCGACCAGCTGCAGCCCACCGCTGCCGCCCAGCCGCAGCTTCCCGTGGCAGTTGGCGTACCCGGTGTTGTCTGCAGGGGGTGCTGCCGCGTTCAGGCC
This sequence comes from Rhynchopus euleeides, assembly GCA_963210315.1. Taxonomy (NCBI): domain Eukaryota; phylum Euglenozoa; class Diplonemea; order Diplonemida; family Diplonemidae; genus Rhynchopus; species Rhynchopus euleeides. The sequence continues at coordinate 753,162 of OY723272.1, forward strand.
CCCGGGCACCGAGCAGCTCCCGCCGCTGCTGCCCCCACCACCACCACCACCACCACTGCCTCCCCCGCCGCCCCACGAGCACTTCCCGGTGTGCTGGCAGCAGCACTTGCAGTAGCACTCCGACCCGTCGTCCGCACCACACAGCGACCCGCCCCGCGTCCACCCGCACTCGCACCCTGTCGTGTCACTTGGACACTGCTGCGCAGCTGCCGCTGCTGCCAGCGCTAACAGCACAAGACACCGCATGGCGCTGCGTGCACTGCTGTGCTGTGCTGTGTTGTGTATCTGCAGGATGGCGTGTGGTAGAGCACGCAAACAAGTCCGCAGATACAGATTTTCGGGTCGGAAAAAAAAAATTTTTTTCGACCCAAAAAAATCGGATTTTTTCGGGGAGGGTCTCCGGTGGCCCCCCCTGGATTTCCTGATTTTTCCCGATTTTTCCTGATTTTCGGATTTTGCCCGAAATTTGCCCTTGTGTCAACCAGTGGCAAAATTTTCGGAAAATCGGGAAAAATCAGGAAAATCCGGAGTACCGGACACCCTCCTAGATTCTGGGGGGGTGAAACGGCGGAAAAATTTTTGGGGTGTTTTTGGGTGAAAAACCGGGCAACCTGGGCCCTTTGGGACCACATAGGCCAGGAAAGGCCAAAATTTTCGATTTTTTTCGGAAATTTTTCGGTTTTTCAGAGTGTGGCAGTCCGCAGATACAGATTTTCGGGTCGGAAAAAAAAAATTTTTTTCGACCCAAAAAAATCGGATTTTTTCGGGGAGGGTCTCCGGTGGCCCCCCTGGATTTCCTGATTTTTCCCGATTTTTCCTGATTTTCGGATTTTGCCCGAAATTTGCCCTTGTGTCAACCAGTGGCAAAATTTTCGGAAAATCGGGAAAAATCAGGAAAATCCGGAGTACCGGACACCCTCCTAAGGGTCCTACACACAGAATCTCCTTTCACTCCGCTATGACGGTTGTAGTCCGAGTGGGACGCGGGGGGGGGGGAGGGAGGGAGAGGGTGTGTTCCTGTACGGAGAAGGTGCAACCATAAACCACAAGAAACCACTATGCCGACGCAAAGATGATGTAGCTGATATGAGGAAAATCCCACATTTAGGCCGATTCCTAGAAGATGTGTTTTGTTTCGTGCAGGGTCACAACCGAGCAAACTCTGACGATGCGACCATCCACACACTCTAGCCTCTCTCTCTCCCTCCCACTTTAAAACAACTCTGAGCAAAGGCCCTCATCAAGACCATTCATTCATCAGGGGGCCTTCGCTAAGAAGTGCAGGAACGTGAGCCGCCTCACAGAATCAGGGGCAGACCGACACAACCTGTCCTGGAGGCTGAGGCGTCTCCTATTCTTAAGAACACCGAAGATTGCCCGGTGATCCCTCTTCCTCTTGCAAGCGCTGAAGTGCAACACTGCAAGACTTTGCTGCTTTTTTCTTTCTATTTTTTTCCGCTGCCGAAATGGACACGAATAACCCAAGCAAAGAATCGCACGCTTTCCCTGCCAGTTTTCAAAAGGCCCATCACGGGAGAGGTGGCACAGACAAATGTGACAGTGAATCCGTCTCACCCACCACCGCGCCGTAAGACAATGCACACGACGAGAGGGGGCTGCGGGTTGCACCGCGCTGGCAGTCAAATATAGCCTTCTCCCAGGTTCCTATTTCGGCAGGGGCACAACGTGGTCATGCATTTGCTGGCGAGTGAGATGTTGAGTTGGGATGGGGGCGGGGCGAGCGGGGAGAGGGGAGAGGGGCGCAAGTTTCCTTCTGGGAAATACGTGGTGGTGTGCCCCGACACCCCAACTGCGAACAACCGTTGCCGAACAACCGTTGCTGCAGGATGAGGATGGATAAGGACACACGCACATACACAACACACACCGCCCTTTACGGAGTTGAGACTAAATATTAGGGAGGCACCTCACAACATTGGTATGCGCAGTGTGGTGAACAAATCCATTTTTTGGTGTGATTCAATAGGGGTTCTATGCCAGTTCTATGCCGGTTCTATGCCATGTCTATGCCAGTTCTGGGGCCCCTTAAGGAATCCTTCGAGAAATGTACCCTAGGAAAATGGTAGCTAACTTGGCCCAACATGGGGCTGATCCTCGCAATCCTGAAGGCCTGGGGCCTCTCCAGCACTGTTTGAGGTGGATATGGTCTGACTGACCCCGAAAAAGCGGGTTTCTGTTGAGGAAAAGGCTGTGGGCACCTCGGCCTTCTGACCACCTCGACCTCAGAGAGAGGGCAGCTCACAGGAGCTTAAGTTGATCCGTGTGGTGAGGCAGCAGCAACATGCCGACACACCAAACGTCCTCCCTTCGAGGCGAGGGCACCGGGAGGGGAAGCCCGGGTTGGCGCCCCCCTCAAGGCCTGAGGTCCTGCCTAATAATTGACGGTCCCGGGTTCAAAACCCGCTCAGGTGCTGCGTGTCGTCGACACCGTGACTGCGGCAGTCGACATCCCAGACGGGTCGCCCCTCCTCTGTGCAAAGTACATCCGGGCGAGGCTCCCCTCGGGGGAACGCCGTCGGGAGATGTGCTGGAGCCACCGCGCTCGATTCTGGGTTGTCCGCCATGTGCTGTCATGGAGCCTGCGTATTCGGGCGTGAAAACCGTAGGTGGTGGTTCGATTCCCAGAACTTGGGTAGGATATCCTATGGGATAACCTCCACGGGATGTTGCTTCTCGCGTTGGATATCCTACGCCAAGGTGGAACCCTGCAGAAGACACGAGAGTAACAGAGAGGGACATCCCACGGATATCCCGCTCTGTTACCTCTCTGTTCCCTCGGGTACCCCGAGAGAACGTCACCCCCCTTCGGCCTGGGCTTGTGCCACTGGCTGGGCTGCTTCTTGTACAGATCGATGGAGTGAACGCGCTGGGTTATTGCGCCAGGTACTAGCTTCGGCAAACTGCAGCAGAGTGGGTGGCTCTCCAGTTGTGCTGGGAAGACACTGCGGACACCCCTCCACCGCCCACCCCACCCCCCCAGGTTCTGCATCCCATGTTCCCGTCACCAAAGAGCCCTACATCAGAGAAATGTGACATTTTTTAATCGGGAAGTGAATTCCCCCCCTTGACCTGGACCATAAAGTGGTCAAGTAGTGTATCTCCCCAGTAGAAACCTGCACGGACATTTCCTGAAGGATTGTGGACTGGTGTTCTATGCCAGTTCTATGCCGGTTCTATGCCATGTCTATGCCAGTTCTGGGGGGTTCCTGAATCACACCATTTTTTCATCATAGTTTCCCTTCGCGCGAAGCTTTTTGGCTACGCGCGAACCCCCCGGACCCCTGCGCGAGCGCGTAAAAAAAAAGGGGGTTCGCCAGTGCTCCCGCTAAGAAAAAAACCGGTCATATATGACCGGAGGGGGGGCCGGTCATATATGACCGGTCATATCTGACTGGTGGGTCCTGGGCAGGTGGGCCAGTCAGGTTTGTGGGGGGCGAAGCACTACAAACCTGACTGGCCACTGAAACAATACAGAGCAATTGTGATACTTCAGGTGTCCTCGCGTAGCAGCTGCAGGAAAATGTCGGAGATTACTGGACATCCACTGCAGCTGGCACCAGGCCTGGCATGCTAACAACCCATCTCGGAGGAACATCCCTCTTGTTGGAAGAGCTGCGACTTCAAGATGCAGGTGAACCCACTCAGCGAATCTCAAAAAGAGGCGGGCAATGATGGGATGTGCAAGGAACAAATGTTCACTACCGTGGCCTCCGGCGGCTAGGGGGCTCCGCCCCCAGACCCCCTTTTGTGGAATCTAGATTCGAAAGCCGCCCAGGAAGATGAAAGCAGCCTATCTCGCCCAAAACCTGTCGCCCTGCAGAACGAATGCTCACTACCGTGGCCTCCGGCGGCTGGGGGGCTCCGCCCCCCAGACCCCCCCTGTCGCGTGTGCCTGTCCCGCAAGTCTTTCTTGCGAGACTGGCCATCTCCCGCTGAGTCTCGGGCGCGCGAAGCGCGCCCGAGAAAAATTTTCACTGAACGGGAAGGGGGGGAAAAAAAATATCCAAAAATCCCAAAAACAAAAATGACCGGCCCATCGGCCTTAGCGGGAACACTGGGGTTCGCGCGAAAAAAAAAGTGCTTCGCGCGAAAAAAAAAAAAGGATTTCGCGCGAAAAAAAAAGCGCTTCGCGCGGAAAAAAAACGCATTTCGCGCGAAAAAAAGGGGTAAAAAAGCGCTTCGCGCGAAAAAATTAGCCCCTTGGCACCTTGTCCCTGTGGCTGTGCTGTGAACAGTGTGACTATTGTTGACGTCCAGCTCACTGTGTCATGCGCCTTCTCCATGCCTCCATGATTGATCGTCTTCTTGATATTGGGTGTGGTGCTCACCTGTGAGCATGTGGCACAGGGACGAAAGACGAGAGTCTCTCAGATGCGTCCTCTGATGGGAGGCAGATGACTGGAACAGGCACCTGGTACAGCAGGCACGGGTACAAGAAGTGGGCCAGAAATAGGGCTCAGCAGAAGCGCAAGATTTGCCCGTCTCAGCTTCCCGCCCCAACTTCCGCTCAACGGTATTGTCGGGAAGTCCTCAGACATGCCCGGGTCGGCGCCCCCCCCCCCAAGGCCTGACGTCCTGCCTGATAATTGACGGTCCCGGGTTCAAAACCCGCTCAGGAGCTGCGTGTCGTCGACACCGTGACTGCGGCAGTCGACATCCCAGACGGGTCGCCCCTCCTCTGTGCAAAGTACATCCGGGCGAGGCTCCTACCGCGCTCGATTCTGGGTTGTCCGCCATGTGCTGTCATGGAGCCTGCGTATTCGGGCGTGAAAACCGTAGGTGGTGGTTCGATTCCCAGAACTTGGGTAGGATATCCTATGGGATAACCTACGGGATGTTGCTTCTCGCGTTGGATATCCTACGCCAAGGTGGAACCCTGCAGAAGACACGAGAGTAACAGCGAGGGACATCCCACGGATATCCCGCTCTGTTACCTCTCTGTTCTCTCGGGTGCCCCGAGAGAACGTCATCCCCCTTCGGCCTGGGCTTGTGCCACTGGCTGGGCTGCTTCTTGTACAGGTCGATGGAGTGAACGCGCTGGGTTATTGCGCCAGGTACTAGCTTCGGCAAACTGCAGCAGAGTGGGTGGCTCTCCAGTTGTGCTGGGAAGATGGTGGAGGGTCACCAATATTGTGAGGCGGCTCATTCTTCAGCATTTCTGAGCGAAAATCCCTCAGTACAACACCTCCCCCCCCCCCCGTTTGCAAAGGCAAAACAGGTAGTGTCCGCCACTTTGGAGCTGATTTTGACCCGAGTTTGGCGGAGTTGGGCGGTGGTGTGGCGGCGTTCGGCGGAACCCGTTTTGGGCCAAATCAGGTGGCCCACCCCCCAAATGCGCTTTTTTTCTTCGCGCGAAAAAAAGGGGCGTTTTTTCCGTCTCCACCCAGGAAATTTCCACACGTGCACCCACACTCTTCACCACCCTCAAAATAAACGCCAGCATCCTGTTGGCTTTTTCGTTTCTGCTGTGCGTGGCTTTCACACTCGCTACCACAGCCGAGTTGTCAACTTTCAGGTTTACTTGGTGTCCCGGCGCGTACTGCCGTATCCAGACTGCCGCTGCCGCCACCGCCAAGAATTCCTTCAAAAAGATATGCGCCTCTGCCGCCTCCTCTTTGAACTTGTTGTAAAAAACCATGTCGGGTGTCACCACCGCCCACATGGCCGAGGAGGCATCAGTCCAGATCTCGATGATTGGCAGGGTCACTGGTGCACTTATCCATTCGTTCCTTCGGATAATCTGACGCATTTCCCACATGTCTTGTTTCCGGGACTCACACACACTGTGGCGCTGATCCCACTTTTCCACCTTTCCTTCCACAAAAATCGCAACCTCCCGAAACACCTCCAGTACTGTGACGTGGAAACACAACGGGGTCCAGGAAGCAAAAAGAAACCAAATCAAACCACCACACACACCTGCCACTTCCCTCGCCGTCACGTTGTCCCGCATCAGCTCGGTCCACGCTTGGGCCATCAAAAATTTGGACACCCAGTCTGGGTCCAGACGGAATCTTGCACGCTGCAGGTCGAACTGCAGTCCGATTGCCACAAACAGCTGCGACGGACGCCCGTAGGCCGTATCCTTCTTCAGCTCGACCCCCACAAACTCACACCTTGCCCGCAGCGCGCTGTGGCGCTGCAGAACTTGTTCTTCACTGTCCCCCAGCACCAAAAAATTGTCCACCCATACCTCCCCCTCCTCAGCCGGAAGGAGTGTGCGGGCGGTGTGCTGGGCGATGCAGGGGGCCCAACTCCAGCCCATCGGCATCACCTTCATGACCATAGTCACGAACCTGCCGCGTCTATTTCCCAACTTCACACCAAAGAAAGAAGCAATGCAAGGGTCAAGGGGAAACTGGTAGAAAAAACTAGTTGCGTCCTCCTGGATGCACCAACGTGCCGCCAGCATACGCAGAGCAAAATCACGGAGCAAGGGCAATTGCATCGGGGGAGGGCGCTGCATAACAGCGTTTATCTTCTTGCCGTTGACGACAAGACGGACATCCACCCCCGAAGACTTCAAAACGGTAAACACACCCAACACCACCTTCACCGGATGTTCCGGTGACGCCATCACGTGCTGTTCCAGTAAATCTTTTTTGTGACGGAGCATCCCCTTTGAGATAGCTCGCGCCCACTTGGGGTCCTCCAGATCCACCCCGTCCCGGAACTGCGCACGAAATGTTGCAACACAGGTAAGCATTGAGATCAAGAAGGGCAAAATGGGGGGGTGGGGGAGGGACAGCAACTTTGAAAAATCAATACGGGAAAGGGAAATCCTGGCAAGGGGGAGGTTCGGACTGCGGTGGATCGGTGTCGAGTACCGTTCCGTGTGTGCCCCCGAAAACAAATCCGGGTTGCGCAGTATCGACACCTCCCCCCCGTATCTCGGCGAGATGTCTGGCCCATAGCCCCCACTGTGGGGCGGCTTGTAAAACGGGCCCAGACCCGTCCTCGCCCTCTTCCTCACCGGAGCCTCAACGACAACATTGTCGAGAGCTCCAAAGACTTCTTTGCCGCAGGCAATTCTACGACTGGCAAATACCTCAACAGGCTTTCCACCGTGGCGTGCCTTGAGATCTTTGCGATCTCGTCCAACGGCGTTCCCTGCCGCAACAGGAAAGTGCATGCACCCCTCCGCACGGAGTGCACGGTGAGCCGAGGATGCACCTTCTTCAGTGCCCTGGCAAAAACCTCCTGCGAAAAGGGAAAAAGGAGGGCGTGCGGGGGGTGCACGTTCTTCAGGTGAGACAGCAGGGCAAGGCACACAGGCGACAGGAACAGGATTGTGGTCATCCCCATCTTGAACGGGTCCGACTTCGTCCCGGACCAGTCCACCACCACCCCGTCCACACGAGGCGTCACCCGTTCCCACACCAGCCCCCTCACGTCCCCCCCACGAGCCGCCCCCGCCCACATCATCTCCAGTGCCAAGGCCAAAAGTGGAGAACGCGCCTGACGCACTGCTTCCTGCCTCTCTGCAAACTCGATGGGGGGGGCCTGCTTCATGGGCTTCCTGCCCCCTGCCCGCAGAAACGACCTCTCCAGGTCCTTCAACAACGGAGGAACCGGCTTGGGCAACAAACCAACTCGGTGCAGAACCCCCTTGAGCGCCTGCAGGTACTGCAAGGCCGCCTGGGTCGACAATCCTTCCTCCTGCTTCAGCGAAAGAAAAAGCACCACGAGATGGGGAACGGGGGTCTTCCCCTCCCGTGCCTCCCATTCCTGTTGAAAAAGAAAAAACATCCTGGCCACCGAACCGTAGCTCCCCCACGTCGTGGGCGCCAGGGCCCCTCTCAGATGGCCCTCCGCAGCGGTCAGGATCCTTGCGCGGGTCGCTTTGGTTAAAGGCGGGGGTTTCCAGCGGGGGCGGCCCCGCCGGCTTTCCCCCCCTTGAACTTGCCGCCCTGCGGAAACGGGTACGGGCCCCACCCCTTGCCCCCCCGGTTGCTCCCCTGACCCCACCCAGGTCCCCACGAACGGTTCTGGGAAAGGTAGGGGGGGCGGGACGCATGGGTGAGCCGAAAAGCAGGTTTTTGGGGCCCCCCCGCTTTCACCCCGTCACTCAGGTACCCCGGGAGGAACGGGTCCGCACCACAAATACGTTCTTCCACCAACTTTGCTCTCCCCCAATCCCCCGTAGCCTCCCCTTCCAACAAAGCCTGGGCCCGGCCCATCTGCCACACCGCCAGCTGCACCCAGTCCTCCTCCGAACGGACCTGCCCAGCTTTGCGCAGGAGAAAAATCGCGTTGCGAAGGATGGCCCGCGCCTCCGACTGGGTGGCCGCGTGCGGCGCTGACCGAGACCCCTCCCCTTTTTTCAACAGAGGAGCAAGGTGGTGGTGCAGCATCACCTCAGCCCCATCCTTTTCCGTGGGCGACATCGCCGCCCACGCCCGCACCTCCAACGCGTGCTTCCCCAACCCCTTCTCCTCCCCCCCCACCTTCTCTTTCTTTCTTTTTTCCCCCTCCTCCCGTAGAATCTGAACGAACCAGTCCACGCCCGTCTCAGGGGCCGGCGGAGGGGGGGCGGGAGCTCCCGGCCCCAGGATCGCGCCCCCCACCGGGGGCGGCTGCAGCCCCGCCGAGGCCGGAATCGCCGGCACCGGCGGCATCTGTCCCGCAATGCCAGGCTGCGGCGGGAGCGCGGCGGAACCCAGCTGCAGCGCCTGCGGCCCCGTCTGCGGCCCCGGCGGGGGCCCGGCTGCATGCCCTGCGTGCCCCGGCGGTCCGTGCGCGTTGGCCAGCGCCTGCTGGACCAGGGGGCCCAGCAGCCCCGGGAGCGTCGCCTGCAGCTCCGCCACCATGGCCTCGTGGCCCATCACGGGTGGCGGCACCGGGGACGCCTTTCCCCGCCTCCGCACCACGCGTCTCACGCTGCGGGTTTGCGGGGGGGTCACCTTCACCCCAACCGGGGCGTCCGCGCCCGCGTCGCCCGCATCGCCCGCCTCGCCTGCGTCGCCCGCGTCGCTCTCGGCCTCCGCGGCGTTCGTGGCGTCCACCTCGGGCTGCTCCTCCTCCTCAGCCTCCTCCCCCTCAGGCTCCGGCACCGCGGCAGGGGGCGGCGACTTCTTCTTCGCCGGCTTGGCGGAGCGTTTCGTCATCTCTTTGGGTGGGGGTGAAAGGGGCGTGTGGGGGTTTCTCGCGGGGGAGGTGAGCGAGAAGTGTTGTGTAAGGGCAAGCACGAGAGAAGAACCAGCAAATTCTTCGTCGATCGCGAGAACACCCCACACGCCTGCTGCGGGTGTGGTGTGTCCTGCATGATCTGCATAGCAAAGTTTCCTGCGTTGTTAGCACAACTCCAATATAAAAACTCACAGATTTCCGGATTGCTTCGTCAGCTGATTGAGGGTGTGATATGAGGGTTCTATCCAACAAGGATATCAAGGCGGCACTTTCAAAGTCCTGCCAAGGACAGCGCCACGTGGGTGTGTGCTTCTGATATATGTTATGTCATCATGTGAACCCTCCCCAGCGTGTGCCAACATCCCTGACACGCTCACGAAAAGCATGACACGGAGAAAACAGGTGCCGAAACAACCTGCCGAGCACACGGGTAGTGCCACGTTGATCCACGCAGCGATCTCCCATGACAGGAAGCCTTGTCGCCACGGCAGAGTCGCCGCAGACTGTGGGAGAGGTGTCGCCAGTCACCTTGAGGTTGCAGTGTGTCATCAGGCTAAGACCCGTGCCCTCTTCACCTCCCCTGTTAGGTTGCTCCCATATCGTTGCCTGCTTTGGGGCCTGAAGGACATAGGGGTCCAGCAGGCACTTGAGCATCGCAAGGCATGAGTGGCTGTTTCAAACTCCTGGTGCAAGCACCCGTCATGGTCTGGGGAAGCCCTCCCAGGTAGTTTAACGTCTTGCCCAGGATTGCTTCAAAGTTTTCTTTTTCCAATATCTGCATGTCTGATTTGCGAAGCTGGCTAAGGGGGGGAAAAAAAAGGAGCACTTTTTTTTTCGCGCGTCGCGCGCGTCCGACGCACGAAAAAAAAAGGCCGTCGCGCGAAGGAAAACTATGTTTCATGAGATTTTAAAAATCTGGCACCCTTCTGTGAGCACGGCGAGTTTGTCACAAACCGGATGTATCTCGCTCAGGCACCAGGTGGCTCATCACTGCGTGCGAAGCCTCCGGAGGTTCTGAGGGCGGCTGCCCCCAGAAAGCCCTGGCGCATCGACACCCACGGTGACTTCTCTAGAAACATTGCGTCCTGGTTGCGGAGTCACGCCGGTTTGAACCGCGAGTTACTTTAACATATTTTCCGCTTTCAGTGCGTCAAGGGTAGAGGGGGGGTTGGGTCCTTAGAGGGTGACAAGAGGGTGACAAGATGGACAATTCAGTCTGGAGCAACTCAGACCTGAGAACAAGGTCCTTGATGATGTTGTAAGGAAGCTGGGATAGGGGGGATGGTGAGGAGGCGGGGTGATGTGCACGCAGATCCCGTGCTGCACAATCAAACCACCCAGACGGAACAGACAGGCGAGCAAAACGACGGAAAACAAAACGGGGGAGAAACTTCAATTTAACTCATTTCTTTTTCTTACGAAAATAAGAAAAACCCCCGGAAGGCATATCAACGACACGCCCATATTCCGAATCAGATTTTTTTTGCTCTTCTGGAAACGGTTCATTCTAAAGAGAGTGCCCACAAGACCCGTCAATTCTGTTGCAAAGACCTACCAACCCAAGGGGCACACACACACGCGCGCCCCTCCCCACCCTAAAGCACACCCGACCTCCCACTGTGCGGGGGGCTGCTGTGCACCACAACATCCACCTCAAGAGGCATGCCTTCTGCCGCTACCGCTGCTGCTGGGGGTGCCTGCTCCCCGGAAGCCACACCGCCTGCCGGGGCGGGGGGGTCAGAAGAAACCTCGCCTGCACGCGGAACACCCACCACCACAGAGATAGCCAGATGCGCGTCGTCGCCGCTGCTGCTGCTGTCTCCCTCAGACACGCCATGGGACCGACGCCACTCTGCAACGTAATCATCGATCTCCCGGCGCAACGTCTCATCCGGAGTGATGTCTGCCTCCGCCATGCTCACGCGGGACAGGGGGCACTCCGCCTTGTCGGCAAGCGCTGCCTCCAGGCAGGCCCGCTCGAAGGTGTGGGTCCCGCAGGCACAACGGACAGGGTCACGCATCAGCTGCAGGGAGATGGGGCAGAACATTTTGTCCGGCGCGCCACTCCCGTCGACTCCGTCAAACCCGGAGTGGTCCATCGCGGTGGAGCGGCGTGGCTTGCGTGGTGTCTCGGCAGGCCCGAAGGGCTCGTTAGAGGGGTTGCTGTTGGACGTTGCCTCCTCCTCTGCAGGGACGTGGCACCGGTAGATGCGGTAGGCAACGGACATCACAAAGAGGCACCCGCAGATGCTCAGCCCGATGATCACACCCAGCACCCAGGCGTTGGGATCTTTGCATGACCCGCCGCTGCATGTTGCGCTCCCGCAGCAGTCGCTGTCGTCCCTGCAGTGTGCGGCATCGGCACAGGCAGACACCTCGATCAGGCATGACGCTGCCAGCACCGCCACACAAAACAGGGTATTCTCTCGAACAGACATGCCACCAAAGGTAATCAGAGTTGAGTTGCAAATGTGGCGGGGAGGGTTTGAATGTCGAGGGGGGGTGGGAGGGGGTGGGGGAGGGCGGGGGTGGGGATGGGATAAGGGATAACCTGTGTTGTGTGTGGTGGGGGGGTCTGTGTGTGACTCACTGTGTGCACGGGGGGGTGTGGAGGAAAGTAAGGCCGGATGGCGGGAGGCGGGAGGAGAGGCAGAGAGGGGGGCACTGCTGCTCGAAGTTGTTCTCCCCTACGGCAGGGCAGTGTGCTTCACAGTGCACATCGCCCACACGGGGGGGGGGGGGGGGGGGGTGACGCAAGTCTGTTTTACTTGAAAAAAGGGCGGGAAGCGCCGCTGCCAGAGGCTTAGCTTGGGGGGGTAAACTCGGTCAGCTGACCGAGTTTCAGCCAAACCCGGAAAAAAACTCGGTCAGCCCAAAAAACAAAAAAAAAGTATAAATTTCCAGGAAAAAAGAGGATTTTCCTTGGGGTGCAGCAGCACAGGAGGTGAAGCACGCGTGCGAGCGAACGCGAACACCCCATTCTCCTTCTGTCCCGTATTCGTCGCTAGCGTAAGAATAACGTCAGCAGTCTCGAATTCCGTCTCCCGGCAACATGGTGGGCACGCAGGTGCAGGAGGCTCTGGGCTACATCGCTGACCATTACCTGGCACCTCTCCCAGGGATTACTGGTGCGTACCCTTGCCCGGACTTCAATGCCCCAGCACACCCACCGAAGTGGGCACAGGCGCACAAGACTGCCCTTCTGCGTGCCCGGGTGTCTGTTCCGAGATTCGGAGGTTGGGCCTGCGTGACCTGCAGGAGGTTATTCAGCGGTTTACCTCGGCAAACCTCGCTCTCACGTACCCAGCGACATGCAAGCTACTCCTTGCATCTATCCTTCCGCTGGGCACTGCTTCTGTTGAACGCTTGTTTTCCAAGCTCCGCCTTGTCTCCACCAGGCTTCGCCAACTGAGCAACGAAAGCCTTGCAAATGTACTCTTTGTGGGAGTGGAATGTCGCGAAGATTCACAGGGTATCCCCGAAGCCACTCTTGCGAGGTCCGAGGGTACCCCGAGAGAATGTCACCCCCCTCGAGGGCCCAGGGCCGAGGGGGGGTGACATTCTTCCCAGCCGCTACACAGGGCAACCGTTGAAGAATGTCACCCCCTCTGTACAGGGTGGCCGTTGGAGCCCAAGCGGAGGCCGAGGGGGGGTGACATTCTCTCGGGTACCCAAGTAGGGCAAATCAACTGTGTGTGTACTGTGACCGAGTCTGACCGAGTTTCGGCCCCAACCCCAAAATCGAAGCTAAGCCCCTGGCCGCTGCGTCAAGAAAAAAAAGGCGACGAGAAGTAAAATGGGTGACTCGGCTCTGAAAAGCAGAAAAAGGTGTCCTGCCCGAACAAGGATGCACTGTGAGGGCCCAGCCCTGGAGGCTGGAACCGGAGGTGGGGCCTCTGAGAAGAGTGGGTGCCCGGTATTGGAGACACCTGGTTTCACTCCAGCCTTCGGGGCCTGGGCCTCACATTGTCGGCGGCAAAGCAAACACAGTTTTGGCACAGAGCGAGTGGGCACCAACGGGACACAAAAAAAGGCACGCGGGTGATTATATAAAAGAGAAGAACGGCGACCAGGCCTCCGGTGCACACTCAGGCATACGAAATATTATGCGCGCCGATCAACGGCACTGGTGATCCCGCATGGTCTGGCAGAGAAAGCGATTGAAGGATGAAGACAAAGAAAAATATAGAAAGAGAGAGAGAGAGACAGAGAGTGACTGTAACGCCGCTTGGCATTGCCTATGTTTTTTTTTGGTATGTCGACGGCCCACAGTCTTAGTGTAGCGTGACGAGCGCATGTGCGTAAAAAACTATAAACTACCTGTGCCTCCTCCTCCGCTATATCGTGAAGGTGTCATGGCAAAGAAAAACGTAACAAACCAATAACTGCCGAAATTCGTTTCGTTGGAACACGGGGGGGTGGAGGGCCTTCGCTACGCGTGCTGAAGAGACGCAGCCTTTTTTTGACACATTTCTCCTAGTTTAGTGAGAAAAACGCCAAAACTGTTTTTTTTGGCCGAAACTTTGCCGCATGGCGAAAAAGACACCCACACCCCCCTCACCCCCCTTCCCCAGACCCTTTCCATGAAGCTGCTGGCGTGCAAATCGCTGTTTCTGCAACACCCGTGCCTGGCTCACAAAAATATCTGGGGAGGGGGGGCCGGTTGGGAGCTAGCCTGAAGAAGCCTATTGCTCGGGGCATGGAGGGTAGAGTGAATGAGGGAGGGGATGAGATGGGATGGGATGGGAGGGACAAAACAGCGCCAAACTGGACACTTCCTGGGCCAATTCTGCGGGGTCGTCCTCGGAGCGATCCCAAAGAAGGTATTCTCTTTGGTGTGATCGGGACGCCCCTCCCAGAAACTGGCCCAAGAAGTGCTGATGGCTTTCGCTGGTCCGAGGGGGCGCAGCGGTGAAATGGGATACCACCTGACAGCACACCTGGGCGATGGCTTCATGCCATGTTTGCACACCCTCGCCAGCGCTTTGGCATAGATCTGATGCAACCCTGAGATTCCGTCCGCCTGGCAGACCCAGCGCATCTGAATTAAGACACTCTTGGACCACGCTATGGCACAGCTCCTGATGATGTGCGGAGTGGCGGGTACGCTAACAAGGAGGTGCCACAATTGTATATACTTGGTGCGGTGGCTTTGCTTTGAAATCCACAATGGTTGGTCATGTGAGGGCCCGGCGCAACCTGATGCCGCCAGGCCCACAGAACCTCCGCAGAACACACGCCTGCCTGGGCCAGGGGCGCTGCTCCTGAGCCTGGAGACGAGAGGCAACCCCTCCTCACACCAACACACAGCACCTCATATAGACACAACACCACCGATGCACCACCTGTCTTGCATGTGTGTGTTTCGGCCTTTCCTCCCTTATCGCTTCATCACACACACCCTCAGCCCACCTCCGTTGACGAGAGTTCTCCCCTGGAGGGGCGCAGATCCCTAATCATACGGGGGGGCCTTCCCCTCAGAAGTGCACAGAAGTGTCAACCCACCTCGCAATGGAGGAAACACTGACACAGTTTGACACAGAGCGATACACCCCCACCCCCATTACGGCTTGGCTACACAGTGCCGTAGTCAGGATGGTGTTCCGGCGGAGCCTCGGCGGCAGAGTCGTTGATCTGCACGGGGTTGGATTTCGGAGGGGGTTCGACTGGGGGGCATTCTTTAGAGTCGTCTTTAAAGTAGAGGTACACTGAGATGGTCGCATAGAGGCCACCGCCTCCCAGCATCATCAGCAGCACGATGATGAACAGGTCGCGCTTTGCGGAGTTGTCGTCGGGGAGGAGATAACACGTGTAGGGCTCCGGCCCCTCCTCCGTCGGGCAGCTGTACCCATCACAGCAGTCAGATGCCTCGGTGCAGGCCTCGGGGTTGATGCAGGTCGGATCTGGCGCTGTTGTGTTGCCGCCCCACAGCTCCCCGTCGCCGGTGTCTGCGAGAGGGAGGGCGGGCAGGGCGGGCTGTGCGCTGACACCCCAGGCCGCGATGATGCAGAGGGCGATCATGCCGAGGGCTCCGATTCAAAGGCAAAGGGAGATGCCTTTCCTCTCTCTCGCGTGTATAGGTGCTAATGCGCTGCAGTCAGTTAAGCCCACAGGATTGGACACCATGCCACTCCACAGCAGGGAGCTGTTGGGTGGGGGTGGGGTGGGGAGAGAGAGAGGGCGAGAGGGAGATCACACAGGGGAGAGTGGTGCGCACGACGTGCCGTTTTTGATTTTGGGATCTTCTCCCTTTGGCGGGAGCTGCTTGGTTGGCTGCAGCCTCGGGGGGGGGGGGAGAGGGGGGGGTGAGGAGGATGGGCGGTTGCTGCGTGAGGTGGGGGGGGGGGGGGGGGGCTCCCCCGGCACCAGCACTCCCTCCCACCCCCCACACCACACCCCTGCGTGCGGCGGCGCGCGGTGTATGTGTGACTGCGAGGGTGGTGGTGGTGGTGGTGGGGTGAGTGGGAGGCATCGCCGCAAACCCCATCAGGGGGCAGCCTGTTTGTCAGAGGCATGTGTGGTGCAGCACAAAAGACAAATCCCCCACACACTGGGGGGGGGGGGTAGGGGGGTCAAATGCCACCCTTTTACGTGGACAAACACGATTTTTCAAAAAACCGGCGCAGAGGCCCCAAAGCCCCCGTAAACCCTCCAAACCCCCCCAGATCGGTCCGGAAACCCATCGAACCCCACTTTTCCACCATTCCGGGCACCTCAGGTGCCCGAATTGGGGTACCTAAATTTTGTGCCACCGTTTGGTACCGGACAGTGCCACTGTGTGGGAGGTTGGAAAAGAAAATGCCCCAACACACCACATCTGAGGGTTGCAATGCATGTTGCTTGCCAACCACGTCATCCGGTGGGTGTCAGGCGCTATGTAGGTGGCATCAGCCAGGTCTTCGATGAGTTCTGGCTTGTATATGTACCTCCCTGCCACCATGCACCGGGAGGCTGCCTGTAGGTACGGAACAAGTCCAGATGGTCGTGTGATTCCTGTGCAGCAGTGCTCCACAACCGGGATGTGTTGACAACGACTGTTGCAACACGAGCTGTACATTCCGGGAACACACGAAGTGCGCTGTCGTGGTACCCATTGTGCCAGAATTGGTACTTGCTGCGGTCTACTTTGCCTGGCCCAAGAGCACTGGTACTGAACAGTGCAATATGCGTGGCGAGGTGAATGCAACGGAAGCGCGCAAAGTCAATACAGCTCTCGGATGGCGGGTGGTGGTGTCACTAGTGTGTGACGTTCACTCGAGGATACAACGCATCACAATGAATCAGCAACCGTGGACCGAGTACAATACGCTCTCTGTGGCTGGTGTGGGGGACAAAGGCAGTGCCTGTGCCGCAGGCAGGGAGGTACATATACAAGCCAGAACACATCGAAGACCTGGCTGATGCCACCTACATAGCGCCTGACACCCACCGGATGACGTGGTTGGCAAGCAACATGCATTGCAACCCTCAGATGTGGTGTGTTGGGGCATTTTCTTTTCCAACCTCCCACACAGTGGCACTGTACGGTACCAAACGGTGGCACAAAATTTAGGTACCCCAATTCGGGCACCTGAGGTGCCCGGAATGGTGGAAAAGTGGGGTTCGATGGGTTTCCGGACCGATCTGGGGGGGTTTGGAGGGTTTACGGGGGCTTTGGGGCCTCTGCGCCGGTTTTTTGAAAAATCGTGTTTGTTACCCCCATTTGACCCCCCCTAGGGGGGGGGGGGGGGGTCTTCGCTGGTCGTTATCCTTCGTCAGCTTTCAGCTAATTCAACAGGAAATGCACCAAAAATGCACTGACGATCACCCCGTAGCGAAGACCCCCACTCACGTTATAGTGTAGGTCGCACCGAGCGAACTCTGTCCGGTGCTGACTCCACTGTATACACACACCCCTCCAGCAATGTAGCACCCTCAATGCGGTGGGGAAGGTCGTGAAATAGAAGTAGAAGGGAGCACAAGAATGCTCACCCTTCACTCGTTATGCAGGTTGTGTCGGAAATCAAGGCGGTGGGGAGGGGGGGGGGGGGGATGCGGGGCGTTGGCGGTGGCGGTAGGGAAGCTTCGAGTATAGCCTCGCCGAGTTGGTGCATTCTCAGCAGCTGCTCTGGCATCAGAACCTCTAGCTCTCTCTCTCTCTCTCTCTCTGTCTCTGTCTCCTTCCATCTTTCCCCCTACCCACCCACACCCCCCCACTTGGCCCAAATGCGCAGGCGGGGGAGTGCCGTCTTGCCACGGCAAGACTGCACCACAACACAACGTACCACATACGGCTCTGTGCGCTATGGGGCTGTCGGGACTGATATTGTTGTGGAGCTGTCACAGCAAGCTAATTGACATAGCATACGGAAGAGCAGCAAGAGAGTGCGGGCCACGGGTTCTCACGTTGTGTGCACGGCGCTGAAGTAACCACTGTTACAAGTGGTTTTACAAGTGGTTTACATGTAAAAATTTTTACATGTAAATTTACAAGTGGCACTTGTAAAATTACATGTGCCACTTGTAAATTTTACAAGTGGTACATGTAAAATTACATGTGCCACTTGTAAAATTACATGTAAATGACATGTGCCACTTGTTATTTACGAGCTTTCCTTAACACTGGCGAGCTGTGTTGTTCCATGTGTTTATCCCCCGCGACCCCAGACCAGCACATGCCCTGCTGCACACACACACCCTCACTTACAAAAGGACCTTTGCACCTCCAACATGAGCAAGAGAACGGCAACCACAACACCGACGCGCAACAGCAAGCGGACGAAGAGCGGTGATCTGGGGAAGGAGGATGAGCGGCATGAAAGCCAGCTGCAGCAGCTTGTGGAGGACTTTGTGGCCCTGTACACCACCAGGAAGACGGGGGAGGTGTTAAAACACACGGTGTTGAAGGAGATGCTGCAGAAGGTGCTGGTGACCACCAACCCCCCCAAGACTGGAGTGATAACAAAGGTGCTGAAACACAAATACGATGCACTGGCTTCCTACAAGTCGCTGAAGGATGTTTCCGGCGACCTGTACACGGTTCGGATCGAAGGAAACCGTGAGATGGCCATCCACGGCATCGCGCTGAAGCCCTTCCCCACGCCAACGCAGAAGAAGTCGGAGGGTTTCGCGCGCCTCAAGCTGGTGGTGGAGGACCTGGACAGCATGGATATGGTCAAGATGTACAAGGCATCGGCACAAGCCTCCACATCCGAGACGCGTCCGAAGCATAAGGCAGTGGCGGCGGTGGCGGCGCTGCAGCACATCGTTGTGGGCGTGCACGACCAGGAGACCGGGCGCTACTATAGCGTCATCGTCGAGAATGGCTTCACCAAGCTGGTGACGGCGACGCTGGAAGGGGTGCAGGTCGCCTACACCTTCTACAGGGACCGTCCTTCGGACCAGTGTGAGCCAGGTGAATACAGCGACTCGCTCGTTGTGCCGCCTCCGCATTTTGTGGATTCAAGCAGAAATCGGTGAAATCATTCGACAACACAGGGCAGAGTTGAGCATGTCTCTGCGCGACTGTGAACGGCTGGGCTCACTCGTTCGCAGAGAGACAGGGATCTCGATGGGGCTTTCATACCCCCTCCTCGTAAAGCATGAAGCTCCCCTCCGGCTGATGACGCCCTCTCTGCTGGGGAACATGCGGGGGTGCCTCGAGTTTCTGCTGAGGGCTTTCCCATCCGCTCGGGTCGCCCCCCACCAACAGTCATGGTCACGGGTGATGGCTACACACCCGGTAGCCTTCAAGGAAAGAGCAGGCAGCGACTGGCAATCGCATTGACGGACGGGATCACCGCGTCCCGCTTTCTGACAGTGTGTGACCGCCACAAGCCCCTGTTCTACGAATGGTGGATGCTCCATGCCTTGGGGCAGATTGTGGCAGTTCAGAAGGGGACCTTCACGAAGGGGCCTTGCTCCTTTTCCATCACCCAGTTCCGGATTGGGGGTGACCACTTAGAGTTGTGGTCACTCTTCAAAGGTGTAGGTGGGACAGGGCATCGTTCTGCCTTCTGCCTTACAGGAATCGACGAGCGTTTGGAGTACCTGCATGACTGCCACCGCTGTAGTATCCAAGAGATGGATGCCGCAGGATTCACTTGTAGCATCGCTTCAAAATTCTCGAATCCTGTCTACACCGTGACGCCCCCCCTTCACGACACGAAAGGTGTCATGCGCCTCATTCTACGTACGCTGCCGGGATCAAAAGTGGTGGAGGAAACCATCCTTGGAAAAGTGGGCAAAAATTTCACTGGGAAGCACGCAAGAGAGATACTCGCTGCTTTGAAGGCCATCACCGTGGGGAATCAGCGGACATTGTGCTGCGCAATGCAATCGCTGATCTTCTTCCGCGACCAAGACATACCAGTGCGATACTTCTCAACAGGTTCCTGCCGCAAAGATTTTCTATTCGCTGTGATCAGCTATCATGTGCTGATTTTCTTGTTGGAGTGGGCAAATCCCGGGATCACTCGCTCGGCATATGCTCATTCTCTCGAACACTGGTTTGATGAGCAGGATGCGCACAGGGTCACCGTCTCCGACGAGCTCTTCGAACAGGGCAACGGTGAGCGCAAGAGGTGGACACGTGGGGGATCCCCGCAGACGATGGAGCGTGATCTGCAGATCTATGAACTGAAACAGAAACACTTGACGGATGAAAATACCGTGCGCAAAGTGCCTCCACTGACTCCTACCATCGGCGAGCGGCCCCAAATATTATCTTACGATTCCATGCGCCTGTGCAGGTGTGTGATCACTCACAATGATACGTGGCTCAAGGCTGCTCGTCAATTGGTGGTCCGCTTGGACAAACTTGGCCTCGGGTCACATGTGCGCCGCAGAGATGGTCACGGACAAACATTTCAGGCAGAACCCGGCAACAACGGCGATGTTTTCCTGGTTTGCATCTGTGACGAAGAACCCTGGGAGGTGACGGAGGTGACGCCCCCTGCACAAGGAACCACCGACGGGGAGGAGGCTGGTGATGGCGGCAACCTTGCGAGTGACGGCAATAGCGGCGAGGCTGGTGATGATGATGATGATGATGGCGACGAGACATCCGCCACAGAAGAGTATAGCTGCGTTGTTTGCCCTGACAAGAGCTTCGCGCGGGTTTACGGGCTCTACGCCCACTACGACGGGCAACACCGGCCGAGGGCGCAGTGTGAATGTCGAGTGTCTTGCCCCTTGTGTGAGAAAACGGTGTTCAGAAGTGGACTTAGCCAACACGCCCTCTACGTCCACCAGGATGAGCTGGACATCACGACCTGCCCTGTGTGTCTGCAGGAGTTTGCTTCACAAGAACTGAGGGATAGGCACATGTCGGACGAACACCCTGCAGTCTGAAAAAATGAGACTCGTCGTCGGCACAAAATGCAATCAGTCCACTCGATCCGATCTCGACAGCTGTTGCATTGCACTCCCACCGTTTGCTGGTCATTTCTCCCCCCTCCTTGCCACTCCGCTTGCCAAAAAACCCCCCCTCACAGTGTAGAGTATGAAGGAAACCGCGGAGATGACAAGTGGCACATGTCATTTACATGTAAAATTACAAGTACCACTTGTAAAAGTTACAAGTGGCACTTGTAATTTTACAAGTGGTACTTGTAACCATTTTTCACTTGTAATTTTACATGTAAAACCACTTGTAATGTAATTTACTTCAGCGCCGTGTGGGTACTCGAGGGGGGGGGGGGGGGGCACTCTGCGATGCCAGCACGTTTACCCAAAACTACAATACTGCGAGAGGGAGAAAGAGGTTGCTTTGGATGCCGATTTGCGTTTGGCTGGAGATTCAGTGGGAGCAGCACACCAGCGGAGGCCAGCAAGGGGGAGTTGACTCTAATAAAAAAGCGGAGAACGGGCAAAGTATAGGACAGCATCGACGCGTTGCCTGAGGCAGCAACGCACACCACACCACCGCAACCACCACCTTCCACACCCACCCCACACCCCCGACGCACGCACCAGCATTCGCTGTGGAAAACCCTTATCGTATGGGCTGGGGTGGGGTGGCCGGCAAATTCTATCCCAGCACCACACTCAGAGCGTGGCTACCTGACACCTCCTACCCCCCACCCCCACCCACTCGTGCACTACTCGATGATGCTGCCGCCACCCTTGAGGGGGTTTGGGTTGCCCACCTCGCGGGAAACTTTCTGCGGGGTTGCAGTGTCGACGCAGTGGTCGTCAAAGACACCGATCCGCATGTCCTCCTCCCAGGCGTAGGTTTTGCTGGAGGCTTGGGGAACTGTGAGGTACATGTCCGTGCCATACCCGGGAAGGGTCTGGTAGGACAGGTTCCCCCCGGAGAACCTGGAGTAAACCCGCGACAGGGGGAGGCCGAAGCCGAACCCGGCAAACTGGAGCGCCGGGGGCGATTCCTCCGAAGAGGAGTACTTCACGCGGTAGTACTCATTGTCCTTCGCAGAGGGCGAGGCTGTGGAGTACCCATAGGACCCCGCCTGCCCCGTGTCGGCAATGCCGCCACCCTTATCGGAGATCACGATCGTCACCGCGTCGCCCTTGCAGATGCGGAACGTGATCTTCTCTGGGTTGTCGGGGAACCTGTCGAGCGTCGCGCGGACCGCATTCTTGCACAGCTCGAAGAGGATGTACTCCAAGTGGCTCGCGATGCAGAGCAGCTCACACTCGGTGTCCCCCACGATCTCATAGTCGAGTGTGCGGGAGTAGGTTTCGGACGCCAGGTAGAGCACCTGCGACATGCAGTTTGCCACGACATTGCTCGGCTTCACCAAGGAGTACACCCCAAACTGGTTTGGGCGGTTCCGCTGCGTTGTCGCCTTGTGGTGCAGCACCAGGAGGAGCTCGCCCAGCACACGCCGCCCGATGCGCTGAACCAGAGCCCTGTCGAGGAAGGTGTCGACGTAGCGGAAGTCGATCCGCGTGGAGTCGGGGAGCATCCGCACGTCTTTAATCCCTTTGCTGAAGTTGGAGATCACGTCCGCATGGAGCTTGAGCCGCGTCGCCATCAGCTGGCAGAAGGACTCATGCCGATCCAGGGTGTCTGGGATCGGGTGTTCGATAAGCAGACCGAAGGTATCCCCATACTGTGCGTAGATCTTCTCGATGTGTGGGTTCACTCCAACAATATAGGGGAGGGCTTGGAAGTCACGCAGTGTCCTGGCCAGCCGGACCGGGAGCTCTTTATGGAGGAACCTGCTCAGCAGCAGCAGCGACTGCTTGTCGGCTGTCTTCGAGTAGTTCACGACATACTCGGGTGTCACGTGTAGCGGCTGCTGCGAAGCATACTGCTCCACAGTCTTGTCGTAAAACGACAGCGTCGCGGGGTTCCGCGTGGCCCTCCGCTGGCCCCGGGTGGCAGGCCTCCACAGCCCCAGCAGGCCATGGTGTGGAGCCACACGCACCGGAGGGGCAGGTGCCGCGAGTGCAGCGGCTGCACCGCAGTGCCTGGCCCGGAGCCCCATGGAGGTGGTTGGCCCCTGCCCTGTGGAGTGAGTGGTGGTGTGATTGCAAGACACGGTGCTTTTAAAAAAAAGAGCTTTTTGGGCCTGCGGTGAGAGGGGTAAAGGGGGGGGGTTTGATCGTCGAGAGGGAATGGAAAAGTAAATCTCTGGCCTGCGGTGAGAGGGGTAAAGGGGGGGGGGTGGGGCTGTTCCTTCTTTGTCCGGTGGGACCCCTCGCCCACCCCCCCCCCCTCACTCCAGCCTCAATTCGGCACTGAAAAGCATCACATCCCCCCCCCCCCCAATGCACACACCCACACCCCAGCCCACCCAAAGTCCTTCACCAACCCCTCCCCTGGCCCCCCCCCAGGGATGTCTCGTAGCTGCATCGGGGAGAGGGGAGGGAATCAATGCCTTCCCCTGACCCAGCATCATGGAGAACACCACGCGTTTTTAGGGGGGAGGGGGGAGTTTAGAAGATCATCCTTGGTCCCCCCCCCCCTCCTGGCGTCTCTTCTTTTGGAGTTGTGATGAAACACAACAATGCAGGCAGACAAAACCTGTGCAGTGCCGGTCATGCAATTGCGTGCATGTGTGTGTGTGCGGTGGAGCCCCTCATCAAGATCAGCGAATACACTGTCTTTCTCCTCTCTTGTTGGTTTCTGATGTGCAAAATCCAACCCTTGCGGTAAATTAAAGGGGCCACACAGCCTTGCTGCAGTCTCCGGGCAGGCCTGTCGCTAACTTTTCGATTTTGGAGATTTGGTGGGTTGACGCTCCTGTTTTGGGGGGGGGAATCAGGGGGGAAAACACTAGGGGGCAATTTTTCTCGCGCGCGCTTCGCGCGCGCTCGTGTTGCCAAATTTTGAATTTTCCCATCGGCGGACCACTAGGTGGGCACGGTGTGAGGCGCTGGGTTCCTTCCGTGGTTCCTCTCCCGCTCGCGCCGTCGGGTGCCGGAGGAAACCAAAAAATGGCTTTCGGGACCATGATTTCGACGCTGCCCCCTGATATGTCACGGCCGTCAAAGCGCAAGGACTTGGTTACTAGACGGGCACGCGAGATGGGGGGTCTGGGGGGCAGAGCCCCCCATCCGCCGGAGGCCACGGTAGTGAGCATCTGTTCATTGTGGGCGTACAGATTCTGTGTGAGTTGGCTGCGTCCTCCTGAGGCTACTGGAGTGGGTGGATTCCCTGACCTGATGGGAATCGAATGACTTGAGTACGAGACATACGCCACAGGGGGGTCTGGGGGGCGGAGCCCCCCAGCCGCCGGAGGCCACGGTAGTGAGCATCTGTTCCTGCAAAACCATACTCTCTTCGACGTCGACCCAGTGAAAGTGGGTTGACGCTTGGTCGACGCTTGGTGAGCGTCGACCCAGTGTAACCGGGCCAACGCTAGGTTAGCGTCGACCCAGTGTAATAAATGGGTTGACGCTTGGTCCAGGCTTGAATGGCAACCCAGTTCCACTAGGTCGACGCTCCAAGCCTCGACCAAGCGTCAACCCAGTCCACTGGGTCGACGCTGGGTCGACGCTTTTTTATGGGGGGGGAAACCCAAAATCACTGGGTCGACGGTCGACGCTTAGCGACATGCCTGGTCTCCGGGATTGGGGAGGGGGGGGGGGGGATGATCGGCGGGAGGAGGGGGGGTCCACTCTGTTCCAAAAGAAGAGCACCCGCGGCAGTGCGGCATAAATTTTTGTGAGAAACCTCGTCATTTTTTCCACCTCGTTTTCGGGAACAGGGCATTCGTCACGGACAATTTTCCGTCCATCCCCCCGCCCACCCCTCCCCCCTGTAACCACATTTGGAGGCCTTCTCCATCACCCCGCACATCCGCATGATTTGTCTCGCTTCGCCCCCACCAGCAACACAACGTTTGCCGGAGGTGGGTGATGAAGAAGGTTGACCCCCTCCCCCCCCCCATTCCCGAAGATGATGCACACCGTACACACACACACACGTTAACCTTTGAAAATCAATAAAAACGCCAGTCCAATTGTTTTTTGGTGGGCCACCTTTGAGAGAGGGCTAGCAAAGGGTGGCATGAGATAGAGCCAGCCAATTAGGAGGGCTCGACTGAGCTGGTGGAAGGGGGAGGTGGGCAGTTCGGAGGGGGTGTGGTGGTGCCTAATCGAGGTTCGGCATGTGCCACAGCCCGTCGCCCATGTAGTGGAGGCTTGCAATGCAAGGGCCCTTGTTCACCTGCGGGGGGGTTAGGAAGGTGGTGTGGTGTGTGGCATGTCCCTTCGCCTGGCAAAACACAACAGCCCCCTAAAATGAATCGGTTTATAGAACAGTGCAGAGCACACCGAGCACACCCCTTATCTTGGTGTGAATATCCACTGGGGGCCTTCGCTCGGAAGTGCAGGAAAGTGAGAAAAGGTGCGCCGCCTCACAGAACTAGTTACACAGTGACACAGTTTGACACACAGTGTGGCACAGAGGGAAGGCCCAACTGATAGCATTTTCTTTAGTGTTGGTCGCACCGAGCGAACTGTGATGATACCATCATCGCACACACTGAATCACAGCATGGCCACTATGAACACCGCGAGGGCCTTTTTGTTTTGAAGCAGTGCTGTGCCCACCGCCCCCTCCCCACGACCTTGCTGCCCATACCTCCTTGATGTCATCCGAAGACATCATCAGCATCCCCACCGCCACCGGGTGCCGCTTGCCCTCAATCCGGATCTGCACGGGCGTCTTCTCCGGGAGGCCGTCCGCCACCTTGCCGCCTGCGCTCGTCAGCCCCTGGCACATGACGTTGGCTCCGCCGAGCACAAACCGGCACCCGCCAATGTCGCACTGCATGACAGGCATAATGTCGGGGTACTGCTGCAGGAGACGGATGGACGGGTAGTACGGCCCTTCCCGCTCCTGGAAGAAGAAGACTTCGTTCTTCGCGGTGATCAGAGTGATGTGCCCGTGGCACTTCACAGCACAGATGGACACCTTTGCCGGAAAGATCGTGTCGATGTGGTCTGCCAGCCCCGGGAACTGGTCGACGATGCGCTGCCGGATACGCCTCTGCTCGCTGCTCTTCGTGGAACTCGCACTGGAGATGTTCTCCTTCCCGAACTTCTGAAAAAGAGGCATCGCCCCAACCCACCCCCGCCCTCCCCCCGACGGCGCTCTGGTTCCCTGTTGTGGCGGCAAAAAAATGTGTGGACTCACAGGGGGGTGGGGGGGACATTCACTCACACGGTGGACTCCCACCCCCTGGAGCGGGGGTCTGGGGCGGGGGTCTGGACCCCCGCTAGCGGGAGTCTGCCCTGCTATTTTTGGTGCCCAGACGACCCCCGCGAGCGGGGGTCTGGACCCCCGATATTCCGATATCCCAAAAAGGTGCACCCTGACGTGTGGGAGTCCACCGTGCAGAAAAGCAGAAACGTGATAGAAAGACAAAGGCTGCTGTTTTGTGCGTGCGCCAAATCCGGGCAAAACAAAGGCAACTCCGCAGCCTATGATGAGGAGGCATGAGAGGGGTGATTTTTTGTCAGAAGTGTGGTTGCAGTGCTGCTGGAACCCTCGCCTTTTCCATCGGGGTGGGAGGGAAGCCCAAAACACCCCCCTTTCCCCACCACCTGCCTCAAGATGCAGTTTTTCTCTCTGCACTGCGGCAAAAAAAAGGCATTTTTTTCTTAGCTCATTGCGGATTTTGCTGGATCAACACACCAGACACTCCCACACTTCAGGAAGCATGTCACGATGTGCCGCAATGCAACCCCCCCGTTTTTCCAACCAAAAAAAATACCCCATCGTTTCCTGCGGGAGATATGACACTTTTGTTGCCATCCATATTTTCGACATTCTGCTCCACCCCTCCCCCTCCCCACCACCCAACAACGCACAAAAATAGCCCCCCCTCCCCCTTCCTCCATCACCCATCTTCACCCCCCCCCCCCAATTCCTCTGCAGTTTCTATTCGTTTTCAATGATGAACCAACACTCAAAGAAGAAAAAAATATACCAGGTGAGGGGGGGGGGGAAGGGGGGGGGGGGGATGGGAGGGAATGCGACGCTGGGTGTGCCTCGCTGTGCGTGTGACCCCCCTAACACAACACACACACGCACCCCCATCCTTCCCACCCCCCACATCCAACCGCCGGACGGAGACTGAAAAAAATGAGGGTATGTGTGGGGGGGGAAGATGGAAAAAAACACGGCAGGACCTGGTGGAAAAAAAAGGAGGGGGGGGCGGGGAGAGAGGGGAACCATTAGCCCCCGGCGGGGAAATGACCCCGAAGGGAGGAGGGGAGGGAGAGGGGGGGATGAGGCCCGCCCCCCGTCCCACAGCTGATGGGGGCACTTTGGGGTGGGGTGGGGTGGGGGTGGGGTGGGGTGCGGTGGGTGAGTTTATCCTCTTGTGTGCGTGCCTTCGTGCGCTGAGAGAGAACGGACACATTTTTTTTTTGAGCTGGCTCGTTGGCGGCGTGTGTGTGGGGACCACCCGATTTCGAGAAAAAAAAACTCGGGAATTGGGGCCTTTTTGCAGGTTTCGTACAGCCAGGCGGAACTCAGCGCACGCATAAGCCAGCAGACCCCCTTACACACAACAAAACACAGCATCTTGCAATCAAAGACAAGAGATGTGAGGTTGTGATGAGCAATGGCGCTGCTAGGCAGGCGAATTCTACTGTCCTGTGCTCTTGAAAACACGTCCTGTCATTTTCTTCGGGAAACAGAAGCGGGCAACACCCAGCAACAATAATAACAGGGGGGGTACGGGCCATTTCGGGGGGCACGGGCCATTTCGGCTCCCCTCCCCTCCTGGAGGGGCGGGGGCATGAGTTGCCGAGAGTGAAGGTAAAGCAAAGTCTCCCAACAAGGGGGTGGTGTGATGGTCAAAATAAAATACAAGGCGTCCTCGCCAAACGCCTCTTTCTGATGACAAAAAATCCCTGGGCCCAGGTTTCACTCCGACACCCCCCCAACCCCCCCCCCCCCCCATTCACCCACCTTTTTACCTTTATCTCCCCATCTCTTTCTCTCTTTCCCACCCCCCTCTCCCCCCCACCACACACACACACCCTCAACTCAAAAAAAATCTCAGATCTGTTGCTCCACACTGCTGACACTCACACAACTTCCCGCACAACCCCACCCCCACCGCACCCCGAATCCTGATGCAACACAGGCCTTCGCTTTTTGCAGTATCTCAAAACCGTTTCTACGTGATCTCTCCACCACCACCACCCCTCTTCTGCGCATGGCGTTTGCAGGGGAGGTGGGGGTGCGGGGGGGAGGGTGGGGGGGGATGGGCACAACGCAACGCTTCGTCACACACACACACACACACACACCAGGGTGTGAAGGGACACACGCAGCTTCGGTCACTCAGCAAGGCCTGATAGGCGTATGAGAAAGGTACTTTGGCCAGGTTTATTTGGGCAGGTGCGGGGGGGAGGCACAGTGTGCGCACTGCGTGCATCTCCCGCTCGCAGCTGAAGATCGGTTAGATCCATCAGTCGCGCGTGAAGTCACGCATCGAACTGCGGGGGCCGGCGGGGCGCTGCTCGCGCTGCTGCTGCTCACGCGGGGGAGCCTGCGACTGGGCGGCCGCGGGGCGCTGCTGCGCAGCCTCCTCCTCGCCCTTCGGCTGGTCCTTCGACTCCTCCTTGGTGTCCTCATGCGGCTGTGAGAAGGGGAGGGGGTGGTGGTGGTGGTGGTGTGCCGAGCACAGGTTGTGCAGCCGGATGCCACTTTCAACTTGGGATGTGCATGAATACCCCAGGGGGGTACTGTTCAGCATTTTGTGCGAATGCAAACAAAGCATCTTGTAAAGGGCACGGTTCTGGGCATACCCGGCGGTCCTGCAGGCGCTCCATCAGCTGGTCAGTCTTGTCACGCACCAGCTTCGTCTTCTCACGGATGTTCCGGTAGCTGTGTTGGGTGTGGGTGCGGTCAGAACAGGGAATGGCAATAGCTGGACAGGCAAGGGTGTTGGTCAGGGGCAAGGCACCATCGGAAGGGAAACACAACACCACCATGATCTCTTGCAGGCACTTCCCTTCCCCCCTATCCCCTCCTCCCCTCCACCCGAGAGACCCCGCAGGCCCAAGACTCGTGACGGCACGGCTCACTTCCCCAGCCCAGGCCACGACATACAAGGTGCTGCCCTGCGACGCCAGGAGAACCTGGTTGGCCTCGCTGTCGATCTTGGCGTCCAGCTGGGCACCACGGATCATCTTGACGATGTAGCACTCAGCCTCCTCCGTGTCCTGCCCCAGCTTGCGGGCGACCATGCCGATGTCCATCACGCTGTGGATGCGGCAGTAGTTCTCGAAGATCATCTCACGGGCCTGGCGCATGAAACGGTCCTTGTGGGGCTGCAGGAAGAAGTCCGCCTCCATGATCAGCTCGCACTGGGGGAGCACGGCGTGCGCACCCTCCAGGTCGCACTCCGACAGCAGCTTCTTCACGAAGTTTGTGATGGGGTCCGAGTAGTACGCCTTCTCCGCCTCGATCAGGCGGTTCAGGTCCTTGTTGCGCTGCTTCATCTTGATGTGCCCAGACTCCTGCGCGGCACGCTTACCCGTCTTCTCCTGCCCCACAATCACGGCGACGGCGAGGTAGCGGATCAGGTGCGGGCAGATGGTCTGCAGCACGCGGAGGTAGCGGTGGTTGGATGCGCCCTCCTTCTCCTGGGAGTACATGTCGGGGAGCCACAGGTACACCAGCTTGTCGAGCCCCTCGTCGTACTTGTGGCCCTCCTCGTTGGAGTAGTAGAAGAAGGCGAACAGCGACCAGTGCATGAGCCACGCGCGTGCCTGCAGCTGGGCACCGGGGGTTGCGTACTGCTGGGGCACGCCCTTGTCGATGCTGTCCTGGATGAGCTTGATGGTGTCCATCGCGGCGGGCCAGTCGTTCACAAGGGTGTCCGCTGCCAGCTTGCCCCAGCGTGCCTCGTTGTCGTTGTCGAGGTCACCGATGGTCATGTAGTAGTGGAGGAACATCTGGGACTCCAGGTACTTCCCCTCCTCGTACTGCAGCTTCGCGTACTGCAGGAGGCCCTCTGTGGTGTGGTGGTGTGACAGGTGGCCATGTTTTGATGGGAAGGGGTTGGTTGGCCCTGGTGGATGCCTGTGCCATTTCATGACTTGTGCGGGGGGTGCCCGCCCCACCCATGCCGCACCCCTCTCCGCAACATACCGAAGTCCTCCTTCCGGATGCCGTACTGCTGGTTCAGGTACTCCAGGTTGAAGGACGACTTGGACTTGTCCACCTGCCCGTCCGCCACATCGGGTATCAGGGAGCTGAACACAGCGAACCCCTCCTCGAGCTGGTCCTCCGGGCAGAAGACGTCGAGGAACTTCTGGCACATGCGTTTTGTCTTCTCCGTCTGCAGCTTCGTCTCCTTGTTGATCTTCTCCTTCTGCTGCAGAATGTCATCCGGCACCTGCTGCTCGTTATCCAGGTTCTGTTGGGGAAGAGGATAACCGACACCGATACACACAGACCACCCCCCCCCCCTCCTCTCCTGCCCCCCCCACTACACTATGCCCACATATCACCCTCACGTGCGATACGGCCTGCAGTCCCTCCGTGACGTAGAGGCATATATGCCTGCATACCTTGTGAGCCATGTACTGCTCGATGGTGTGGTCCGTCATCCGGGTTTTCAGGAGCAGCTGCATCTCAGAGTCGAACAGAGCGTCGTCGGAGTAGGCCTGCCGGAAGCAATGGCAGTGGAGAGAGGGTAGGCCTAGAGGCACACGGCCAGGATGCAGGGCGTGATTTCAGATCTTCAGGCGCCGTCCCCGACAGGGATACGCTCACAACAGACAAACATGGAGGTGGATGAGGGCCCTGTTGGGGCCCTCTGTTGCAGCAAACAACAGCTGTTGCCCAGTGTATATACCCGCCACCCCACCCCCCGCAGATCCCGACATGCCAGCCGCTCTGCACACAGCATACCTTGTTCTCCTCCTCGGAGTCGTGGTTGACCTGGCGGAGACGCATCAGGGGGTAGAAGAACATGTGCTTGTCAAGGTACCGCGCGTGGATGCGCGTCAGGTCGAACTTCTGCAGCACCTCCTTCTGTATACGGCAAGGGAGGGAGTGAAGCGTGCAGTAAAGTGGAGGAACAAATGGGTCCATTCACCGCCCCCCCTGAGGGGATCCAGTGCAACCGAATGCATCTCAAAACGAGAAGGGGCACGACGATATTTTTTTTCGACATCGACGACCACACCCCGGCGCGTGAAGCGACCGGTGAGTGGCATTTTTTTTAGGGTGATCATTGACTTCTTGTTGGTGTTGTGTAACCACAGCTCATCAAATCTGTCAACTGCACTGCCCTCATGATCATTCAAGCGATTCAAACACCCCACGCACACACATGCAGACCGGCTGGAGGGAGTGGTATTAAACATACGTCAGACATGTTATCCATCCCGGTCACATCCGCCGCTGCGGGTTTTGTGTCCACCACCATGATGCCGGCAGTCGTCTCAGGCCTCGGAGAGGATCACCTGTCGCCAAAGGCTCAACCACCAACGCTCAAACGGGCACGTCAACTGTGATAATAAACGCAACGCTAGGGGGAACTGATCAAGTAAGGAAGGCGAAAACGCCTAGTGTGATAACGGGGGGGGGGGGGTGTGATGACGTTGCCTGCAGATGGGTGGTGGGCTTCATGGGGAGGGGAGGGGGAGAGGGGGCTAAGGAGGAGCAAGATCGGCGGGTAGGCGGGGTGGCAGGCGGGGGGTGTGGGGGGCGAAGAGGGGGTTCGTTGAGAAGACACTTCCCAGCACGGCCAAGGCCGTGGGGTCCCTGCGTCAGCCGCGCAGCGTGGTGCGGCTGCTGTGTGTGGCCCCGGGGGGGTGCACCGGCAAGCATGCGGGCCTGCGGCCCTCCTCCGTCGCATGTGCTGAGTGCCCTTCAGGAAAGCACGTGTCTGCACTCGACGTCACAGGGCTTGTCGGCTGCACCCGGGGGCGGCACACAGCAGCGCACCTCGCAGGCGGCGAGAGCGACGGCACGGTGCAGTGGCGGCACACGGGAGGTGGCAAAAAAGCACGTGCGGCGCGGCACATTGCCCCGAAAGGATGGGGCAGCTGCACACACCGCAGGCGTGTGGCAAATAGAACAGTTTACGCAGGCACTCGATGCGGAGCCGCAGCGGCTGCACCACACACGCAGCATGCGCCTTTGCCTAGGTGGCAGGCACGTGCTTTGTGGGGGCACCCGCAGGCAGCGTCGCAGGCACAATACTGTAGAGGCATAAAATACCATAGCTGTACTCATGTGGGGCCGTAAAAATGTACCAAGTCCCCTCAAATTCGGGAAAATATCCAACTTTACTACGGCTCAACATGAGTACGGCTACAGCAGGTGAAGCATATAGAGGTGGTGACAGGACAACATTACACACGCAATATCACATGGCTGTCACATCGCCGCTGAGAACGGCGGCCTAGTTGCGGTACGAACGCGTCACGTTCACTGCGTGCACAGCGTTCGCCTGCGAGCAGCAGGCAGGCTTTGTCCCCGTCCACAGGTTGCACACCGTGGAGGTGATCTTGTCGGAGCTCTTCACGGCCTTGCCGTTGCACGCGATGTACGGGGTGTAGTGGATCTTCGCGGCAGCTGTCTTCTGCCCCTCGATGTTGATCAGCTGGTCACCCTGCCCGTTCGTCAGGCACGAGTTGATAGCAGACCAGTCCAGACCCAGTGTGTCGGCGCACTTCTCCATCTCCTTCAGAGTCTCGAGCGAGCGGGTCTTCTCCACGCACTGCGCGAAGGGCATGTACTTCAGCGGGTCGTTGCTGGTCATGTTCTTCACACACGCCTCCGCCATGTTGGCCGTGCACTCACGGGCGCCGTGCTGGCACTGAATCACCCCGCTCACGTTACGCGCGTTGCCATACGGCACGAAGTCGAAGTCCATGATGGAGAGGATCCCGTCCTGCTGGACGACTTGCACGAGGGAGTCCATCTCCTCCCTGCACCCGGGTCACAGAGATTCGCTGTACACCGCCACCTGCGCCTTCTGCTGCGCAGACACGCACGCGAACGCGAACACCGCGAGGAACGCAACCTGGGAACGCATCTTGCTGAGAGAGGAGAGGTGTGTTGGGCTCTGTGTGGGTGTGTGTTGGGAGGCTGACCAGGGAGACTCTAGACACTCAATAGGAGCAAGGCATGGAGAGTTCCGAACAAGGCGAGATCATGTGGCTGAATAGTCGCATCAAAGATGCAAACGAGCAAACCAGCAGGTGGGGGTGCAGGGTGTGGGGTGTGTGGGGCGAAGAGGGGGTTCGTTGAGAAGACACTTCCCAGCACGGCCAAGGCCGTGGGGTCCCTGCGTCAGCCGCGCAGCGTGGTGCGGCTGCTGTGTGTGGCCCCGGGGGGGTGCACCGGCAAGCATGCGGGCCTGCGGCCCTCCTCCGTCGCATGTGCTGAGTGCCCTTCAGGAAAGCACGTGTCTGCACTCGACGTCACAGGGCTTGTCGGCTGCACCCGGGGGCGGCACACAGCAGCGCACCTCGCAGGCGGCGAGAGCGACGGCACGGTGCAGTGGCGGCACACGGGAGGTGGCAAAAAAGCACGTGCGGCGCGGCACACTGTCCCGAAAGGATGGGGCAGCTGCACACACCGCAGGCGTGCGGCACAATGGAACAGCTTCTTACGCAGGCACTCGATGCGGAGCCGCAGCGGCTGCACCACACGCACGCAGCATGCGTGCGTGTTGTGGGGCGGTGCAGAAGACAGCACGTCGGCGAAAAGCGAAAAGCGAAAGAAGGCCAAAGAGGTTACATCACTCCACTCGTATCATATCAGCACACAGGGTCCCATAAGTCATGGCGGCCTAGTTGCGGTACGAACGCGTCACGTTCACTGCGTGCACAGCGTTCGCCTGCGAGCAGCAGGCAGGCTTTGTCCCCGTCCACAGGTTGCACACCGTGGAGGTGATCTTGTCGGAGCTGCGCACGGCCTTGCCGTTGCACGCGATGTACGGGGTGTAGTGGATCTTCGCGGCAGCTGTCTTCTGCCCCTCGATGTTGATCAGCTGGTCACCCTGCCCGTTCGTCAGGCACGAGTTGATAGCAGACCAGTCCAGACCCAGCTTGGTGGCGCACTTCTCCATCGCAGACAGCGACTCGCTCGTCCCGTCCTCCACGCACTGCGCGAAGGGCATGTACTTCAGCGGGTCGTTGCTGGTCATGTTCTTCACACACGCCTCCGCCATGTTGGCCGTGCACTCCGTCGTGCCGTGCTGGCACACAATCTTCCCGCTCACGTTACGCGCGTTGCCGTACGGCACGAAGTCGAAGTCCATGATGGAGAGGATCCCGTCCTGCTGGACGACTTGCACGAGGGAGTCCATCTCCTCCCTGCACCCGGGTCACAGAGCCTCGCTGTACACCGCCACCTGCGCCTTCTGCTGCGCAGACACGCACGCGAACGCGAACACCGCGAGGAACGCAACCTGGGAACGCATCTTGCTGAGAGAGGAGAGGTGTGTTGGGCTCTGTGTGGGTGTGTGTTGGGAGGCTGACCAGGGAGACTCTAGACACGCAAAACCGAAGGGAGCGGGGGAGGTGGGGGTGTTCGCACCACGGGCCCACCGACACCCCCCCTCTTTTTTTTGGAGTCGCACAATTCTTTTGCTTTCATCACAAACGCGACTGAGACCCCCCCCCCCCCCCCCTCCAACCCCGGATCACGTTGCCGGCCGGGTCTTGCACCGCCTACCCGCCTCCTAACCCCCCCTCCTGTTTTGTTTTGGCATCAACCACGACCAGCCTGACGTACGAGACAGCCAGGTCAGGGCAGTGACGTACACACTGTCGCCAGAAGGCGTTGTATTCCACTGGTATATAAACGTAGATCCGCCGTGGCTTTTCCATGCACATTTCAAGCATTTCCCAGGCAGAAGCGCAACGGACAACGGTCTCTGCGGGCTGCGAATCCTTGACCCATGCCACGCCTGGAAACAGCACAGCATCAGGAGGCGTCCGTCCCACCTCCGGCACATAGAGGAGGCTTTCGTGGCAACCGCACAGGTGTGGCTCTATTTTGGGGGTATTTTGGCCGATTTTCGAAATCCTATTTTGGTTTTTTTGCACTTTTTTTGGGTGCTTTTTTGCACGATTTCTGTGCCTCAGACACAGATTTTGGTGTGATTTTTGCGCTATTTTGATTCACTCGGCCTGACCGATGCATACGATTCGAAAAAATGGCGAAAAAATCGCTATCAACAACGGTGAACGAATGGAGGTAGATGGGGAAGTGGAAGGACACAGCACGCCCTCTCACTGATCGCCATCTGTACACTACCTCTCTGTTCAAGGCGGTCAGTGTCACTTGATGGCGCTGCACACAAATCACTGCTACATCCCAGGGCGCCTTCCCTTGTGAGAATAGCGGAACTTCTGCGGTTGCAGTTTGGTGGTTGAGGCCGGCGGTGATATCACTTTGGTGACTGTGCTTCCTTCCCCCTGAGCTCGATCAGATCCAGGTCGACCTGGTGCTGCGTGGCTCCTGGTGTGTTATCTCTTTGCTTCCTCGCACACATACACGTGGTTCCGCGAATCGCCACGGATGCCCACCAAGTCGAACCCGAAACATGATCACGGGCCCACGACGACCCTTTCGAGATGTCATGGCCGCAAGCCCGCAAACCCGATCGCATTCGCAAGGTGGTTCGTCTCTTAGAGATCAGTGCTCGGGCCCAGCCTCCCGCGAGGGTGCTGGAACCGACATGCCGCAGCCCCGTACGCGCAAGGGCTTGGCTCCAAGACCAGGCACATGCCACAGGGGGGTGTGGGGGGCGGAGCCCCCCAGCCGCCGGAGGCCACGGTAGCGAACGTCTGTTGGCCTGGCTCCATAGTCGCATACGCTCAAGTACAACACAACTGACAGATAGCACATGTCGCATGGGGGGACGATAAATTGTCGCGCAAAGACACGCCACAGGGGGGTCTGGGGGGCGGAGCCCCCCAGCCGCCGGAGGCCACGGTAGTGAACATCTGTTGGTTTGAGCTCGAGAGCAAGCCTCTCACACCACCGCCCTCCGACCCCCCTCTCCACGCCCCAGGTGCAACATTTTTTTGCACCCGGAAAATGTGTTCTTTTGACTGTTTGAGCACATCCAAGACCGGGAACATAAAAGAATTCTGCCAATGCCAAGTAGGGTCACAATAAAACCCAAAGGAAAATGGTGCAAAAAAGTAGTGACCACCACCCCCATCCCCACCTCCGGGTGCAAAAAAAATTTTGGCCACGGAAAATGTGTTCTTTTGAATGTTTGAGCACATCCAAGACCGGGAACATAAAAAAATTCTGCCAATACCAAGTAGGGTCACAATAAAATCCAAAGGAAAAAAGTGCAAAAAAAAATAGTGCAAAAAAATATTTTTTCCCCAAATTCCTATTTTCATTCCGTGAAATAGATACACGCCTGCAACCGCAACTGGGATATTTTTTTTTCAGTCATCACCAATCGGCTTGCATTTTTCCGTTGTGTAGATTACTAGAAGAGTTGGAAAAGAAGGAGGCGAGTTCAGGGGTTGCCCTTCGCTACACGAGCCTTGCAGAAGAGTGCTTTCTTTTTAGCACACTGGGGGGGGGGGGGTTTTGATCGGCGAGAGTGAATGGAAAAGTAAGGACACTGGGAGGGAGGGGGGGGGGGGGGTCTCGATCCCATGCAGTCACACAGCTCGTCAGCCAGTGAGGGGAAGTGGGGCTGCTGCTCACTTCTTCTCACGCAGCCCACATGTCGTAGCGAGAGCCATCCACTGTTCCCAATACATTGTGAGAAGTGCCGAAGGTGGCCATTGCCGATCGGCGAAGTGACGACCCCCCTCTCTCTCCCTTCCCCTCTCCCTCCTCCACCCCCCACTCCCAGAAGGAAACCCCCCCCCCCCTCCAGAGAATCAGATATAACCAGATGAAATAAGTGAACACGAGACAGACTGAAACGGAACTCCTCAAGCCGCTGAAAGTCGAGAATAGGTGTTGCAAAAAAAAAACCCCACGGGAAACACTTGGCCTCTATGCTGTGAGTGTTGCGGACGCTTCCAAAAAATATTCGCCGCCATATATTCGAGAGGCCACACGGCGCCCTAGTTTCGAGTTTGACGAGTGAGGTAACTAGTTATCTAACGAGTGATCAATCGAAATTAAAGAGCAATCTCTCGTGATAACTCGTTAGATAACTAGTTAGCTCGTTGACTAGTGCGCCGTGCAGCGGGAGAGGGGTGGAGATGGGGGGGGTGAGGCAAGGAGGCAAACTGTGTGGTCCAGATTTTTTTCCAGGCGGCCTGCATCCCATATCACACAACACTCGTCTCTACCGAAAAAAGGGATGCGTGGGTAACAAAGAGTTCGAAAAATCCACAAAAAAACTGCAGCCTGTCCGCCTCGTCTCACACCCCACCCCACACCCCCCCCTCCAACCGGAGAGAGCCACGCTGGCGAAGGGAAAGGTTGCAGAACAAAACCCTGTTTTTTTTCCTTCCAAAACAAAACAATTCCCGTAATCTTTCTTTTGCCGCTGTTTCACTTCTTCATAACAGGCTTGCAGCATGACCCAGCAACCCAACACCACGGCGGGAGGCCTCCAACGGGGCGAGAGGCCAGTCGCTCTGTGTCAAAGTGTGTCAGGTTGACAACCTATATTGTTAGCCGGCTCACTTCTCTGCACTTTAAAGCGAAGCCCCCCTTCCCTCCCCCCCCTCGCCCAACACTTCTTTGCTTCGAACTTTGCCTGTCGGTGGGCCGCCGTCGGAGGAAGAAGACAGGAGCCAGGAGGAAATGGCATTCATGCGGTCTGCAAAAACTATCTGTGCCCCCGCTGGATCGTAAAGTGACAGCAAAACGAGACAACAAACCAATTACTGCCGAAAGTTGTTCGAACGCAGACCCCACTCTTTGTGTACACCACTCCCCGGTCTGACGAAGTGGTGTGAGTGGGGACGCACGATCCAGCTAAAGGCACAGAAAGTTTCCCCAGTTGGCTCCGCCGAACTAACAAAACAAAAACAACAAATGATGCACGCTCAACGGATTCTTTAGCTGAACATCCCACATCGTGTCCCCTCTTTTATTCAATGGGAGGGATGCACCAGGGATCCGAGGCGGGCACTTCTGGCCTTCAGTCAGTCAGACCGAAAGACTATGCGTATGAACGTCTCTATCGATCGCCGGAATTAGACACGCGCACAGGAAGGAGTGGTTGGGCGGGGGTGGGAGTGTGAGCGGGTAGGGCCACCGGCCCGAGCAATGGTATCATTTTTGGGTTTGTGCCAGTCAGCCAGGAGAGCGGAGTGGATGGTGGAGGGGGGGAGCTGTGTTTCCACAGCTGAGGGGGGGTGGGGGGTGTGTGTGTGTGGTGGTGGTGGTGGAAAGGGGAACAAAGACATACAAATTGCACAGCAAAAAAAATGTGTTGTTTGCGTGGACTCCACACCCCCTCTCCCCCTATTTTGATGCAAATACATGCACCCCTCCACGCACGCACGCACGCACACCTTGATTCAGGAGACAATTCATGACGGCATCGGCTGGGTTCAGAAGCGAGAAACGGATAAAAAGATCGACAAGAGGTCGAGGAAACTGCCCCTTCGGCTTGTTGAGGCATTTGAAAAGGCGAACAAATTGAACATTTTTTTTGCCATGTTTCGAGCAGGCTTTGTGTGCCCGCGAATGAAACGGCCTGTATGGAGTGTCGCCCACAATTGCCCCGACATCGCGCCATAACGGAAAAATGGGTTCACAGCCCAACAGCAGCTGCATGTGTATTCGAATTGTGCAACCGCTTCCCACACCCAACAAGATCCCAGGTTGCGCACGCGGCTGGACAGCGTTCATAGACATGTGATAAAGGGCGGTGTTCCTGCATTGGCTTGTTCCCCAACACACTGCACGCATCCACTGGCTTCTCAGTGTGGGGGTGGGGGGATGGGGGGATGTCATTCCGGTTTCTTTGAGTTATTCGTTGGTTTTTTTTGAAGGCAATCGGATAACCGGCGGCCTGGACACGGCGCATGTGGTCCCCCCCCCCCCTCCCCCCCTCGAACCAGAAGGCACTCGCCTCCTTCTTAATATACGGCGTCGCCCCTAAAAAGATCGCTCGGTTTTGCATGCCTCTGTCTATCAAAACTGGACGGTTTCGCCCACACACAAGCCCTGACACTGTGACACATATGGCTTTTTTTTTGTTTTGTTTTGCACCCACGCGACAAGACAGCTCGTTCCAGCAATACTTCTATAGTTGCAGCCTGCATTCGTATGTCCATAATAGCGGAAAATGCTCGGAAATGGAGACGCACGGATCCCACCGTTAAGACTCTGCGCGGAGTCGTTCTGTTTCGGCCTTGAAAACCTGTCGGGTGGTGTTGTGTCAGGAGGGGTGTGTCACCACGCGCGTGTCCTCCAAATCAGCAGCATTGCGGTGTGACAAAAGCGTGGGGAAACAATGAGGGTGGACCATCCTCTCACTGGCGAGCCGTATCACATAGATTGAGCGCATACTTTTTGGTACTCCGTCCACTCGGCTTGGAGGATAGTCAGGAGATGCGGAAGCTCTGCAGGCGAGAAAGGGCTTGCGGCTTCGTCGCCCTGTGTTGGGTTGTGCGGAGTGTTGCGGTTGCATATTTTCCAACACACTTCAATGTGGGTGGGAAGTGCCATGCGATTATGCATGCTCCTCACACAGTCCGCATTCTGACCAGGTGACACGTGGGGCATGATCCACGGTCAACTTGTGCTCGCCATATCAGGCAGCCCAGCAGCCAGCATACCTCACCCAGGTGACGCCCGGACTGCTCGAGTGCGAATGCCACCGCACGGATGCGGTTGATTCCCAAATTTGAAACGGCGCCCTTCAGCGAATGCGCCTTCTCGAAGATTTCTTTCCAGTCTTTGGACTGGATTGCTTTTTTGCAGGAATCCTGGACATCTGTATGCAGCTCGATGATGCTGTCAGCCAACTCCACCACAAAGTCGACGTCGTCACCCACCTGCTCCATTGCAAAGGCGGTGTCGAAGACCAACTCCTTCGACAATTCGAGCTTGCTTAGCACCGAAGCTTCGGTCGCCATCGTGCAGGAACCCTCTTCGCCCTTGTCACCCTCCTCTGGTGCGTGTGGTGTGTACAGAGCAGCCTTGGTTGCTGCCGGTTGGGTCTGTGCTGCTGGCGCTTCTTCCGCAGGAGACGGGGTGGTCACAGGCTCACTGCGTGCGGGCTTCGATGCAGGCTTCGGTGCTGGTGGCTGTTTGCTTGCTGGCTTTGCCACTGGCTCGACAACGCGCTTCTGGGTTTCTGGGACAGATTCGGCCTGTGGGTAGGGGATTATGGAAGTGTGGGTGACGAAAAAGGCTCGGTGTTGCATTCTGTGTCTATACGGCTGGTGCCGACTAGTGCATGTGTGCCACGAGTTTTCGTTGGAAAGTCACGCCAAAAAAAAATCAACCGCCACGGCAGCGCTGACATACCGATGCACCACAACCCATGCAGTGCCTTGGGAAGAACAACTCACACCACTGCCTCAGCAGCAACTCACTTCGCCAGGCAGAGAAGAGCCTCTTCGGCAGTCAGCCGAGTGCCCCAGCAGAGCTTGCGGGAAATACGCAAGGCTGTTGCGGATGTGTATCTCAACGCAGTGTACAAATCCTGCAGGGCAGAGGTGGTGGTGTGATCGCTCTAGCTTTGGGGTCCTTCTGGCGGTGCAGGGCGGGGGAGGGAGAGGGGCAGTAACGGCTGCACGGCATTATGGCAACAGGGGAGGAGGGAAAGGGTGGGCGAGTCCTTGCAGTCTGCCTTCGAGGCCAATGAAATGCTTGCAATGCAAGGCGCAAAAAGTGCCACGGTGGCCACTTCATTGGCTTATTCTGTAGTTTTGAGCACTTGAAGACCAGTCCCTATTCACGTGCTGGGAACAGCGGTGTCAAGGGGGAGACGCGCCAGCAGGTGACACCCGTGCCGCGGTTCGTCCAACCACCACACGGACCGACACGAATACGCGGAGGAGGGTACAATGCGCAGAGCCTTGATAAAGCATCACAGCCACGAGAGCTGCCTGCCTTCGCTCTGAAGCGGCGGTGTAGCAACGAGCATCCACATAAAGTCAGGCGACACGCTGATCACAGGGCTGAAGGCGTCTCCCGTGGAGTGCGATGCAGCTGCCCAGGCACTGTTTCTCTTTGGAGTGCCCACCCCCGGTTCGTAGTGCCCTGCACTCTCGGAGCAGTGTTGGCGGGGCGTGTATATCGGCAGACAGCTTGCCCCGCCAGGTTGATTATTTCCGGTTTTCTTTCCATTTGGGTGATCCCACAACAGAACAGATATATTTTTTTTCAAGAACACTGCCGCGCCGCCGCGCCATAGGTTCCCGATATTGAACGATTTGAACGATTTTTGGCCGTGCTCGTAGCATTCCCCGTTGAGGGGGTCGCTATTTCGTGTTCTCCTGGCCGCACGGAGGCATTGCCTTACGTCGCCTCTTCCTCTTTTCCTTTGGTGGTGTGTTGGTCTGGCACAGAGGGCGGGACCGTGCTGATATGCACAGTGACGACTCTCCCTTTTGTTTTGTGCCCGCCTCCACCGAGATTCGGCTGATGCCTCTCAGACTGGGGGCGGGCGGTCGCCGACGCTGACGCGCCTGGCGGCCTGTGGAAAGTGACGTGGGGCTGGGATGGGGGGGGGGGGGGGGTGCTGGGAGGTCGGGCCGAAGCCCTTGTTCTCTGATGATGTTATTTGGTTCACGCGTTCAGGTAGTCCTTCTCGCCGTGCTCCGTTACCCCTGCCTCGGCCAGGTAGCGCAGCGCCTCCTTGCAGTTGTGCAACAGCAGGTTGTGCACGTTTGTGGCTGTGAGGTGGTGTCGGGCCGACGCTGTCGCGGGGCAGCCGAAGAAGAGGTGCTTCAGTGAGACCCCAGGCGGGGGGTGGCCCGGCGCATGCTTCAGGCAGGGTTGGCAAGGTGGTTGTGCCGTGCCCGGGATGTCATGGTCGTAGACCAGGCGGTGGTGGTCGGCCCGGAGTCGGCGGATGGTGGTTTCCCCTAAGCGGGTGAGTCCCTCCATGCGGAGGTCGGGGCGTTGCAGTCGCGTCTCCCCGATTCCCGAACGGTACGCGTACACGCTGTCCGTGCGGGGCACCGTTGCGTCGTTGTAGATGTGTCGGCGGAGGACGACACGAGCCGACGCGAGGCTAACCGGTTCCATCTGCGGCCGGAAGGCACCGATTTGCGCCTGTTTGTCAGCGAGTTCGTTCCCTGCTACCCCAACGTGTGACGGGATGTAGCGGAGGTGGGTGGTGACATCGTGGGTTTGGGCGAGCTCGTTCAACCACCTCCAGATGTCCCATTCGGTGGATCCTCTCGCTCGCTGCGGGCCGCTCAGCAGCGCGTTCAGTGCGCTCTGCGAGTCTGTGAGGATGGCGATCGTTTCGCCTGGGGATACCAGGGTGCATAGGTGAGCGAGGGATTCTCTGATGGCCACCAGCTCCGCCTGGTAGCTGATGCAGCGGAGTCCTGCCGGCCAGGCGAGCTTTTTCCTGAGGCGGCCCTCCGGCATGCTGTACACCGCTGCTCCTGCGCCGCCCTGCTGTTGCCGCGATGTGGAGTTGGAGACTGACCCGTCGGTGTACACATGCCAGGCGCATGTCGGGAGG
This sequence comes from Rhynchopus euleeides, assembly GCA_963210315.1. Lineage (NCBI taxonomy): Eukaryota > Euglenozoa > Diplonemea > Diplonemida > Diplonemidae > Rhynchopus > Rhynchopus euleeides. The sequence continues at coordinate 795,350 of OY723272.1, forward strand.
GCCTGGATGGTCTGCTCTGCCAGGTCCCGGAGGGTGTCTTTCGGGGTGGCGGCCTTTGGGGCGGTGAGCCCCGGCAGCGTCGCCAGGATGTGTACTCGTGGCAGCACCAGGTTCCATTCCCAGGGGGGGATGGGGTGTGCTGCATGCAGGGGGGCCAGCAGGGGGGTGCGCCCGTCGACCTTCGAGGATTTCACCAGACTCCGTGCCTGATGTAGCCAGCTGCCTCCCGTGTTCCCGGTGTTTAGTTGCGCCCGGTATCCTGGGGAGTGGGGCACGCGGCGGAAGCGTTCGTGGTCTGTGCACACCGCGACCTTGAAGTCGAGGTCGAGGTCTCGCAGGTGTGATTCCCAGAGGAGCTTTGCCGTGCTGGTGTTCTTCATACAGCCCGTGATGATCAGGGCTGCCATGCGGTGGACATCTCGCAGGCGTTTGAGGTTCTTCGTGGACAGGCCAGGGGTGTAGACGCTGGCGGCGTACATCAGGATGGGGTAGACATATGTCAGGTAGGCCTGGCGCAGCGTGTCTCCACTTGAGCCCCAGTCAGTGCCTGCCAACATACGCAGAATGCTCAGGCGTCGCATGCAGGTGGTCACGACGTGGTCGACGTGGTCTGTCATCGTGTGGCAGGCATCGATGTAGACCCCGAGGTACTTCGCTGTCGATTCGTGCTGGAGGGGGGTGCCGTCTGGGAGCTCCATGCGTCTGTGCTCGCCCAACGCTGCGGGCGTCGTTCCCATCAGCGTGTAGCAGCACTTACTGGGGGAGAGCTGCAGCCCGTGGAGTGGGATTTCGGCGGCGAGTGTGGATATGACGCCCTGTGCGGTGCTTAGGGCTTCAGTGTAGTTGTCCCCGACGACGAGTACTGCGATGTCATCTGCGAACACCGCTGGGTGGATGTTAGGGGAGGCGGTGATGGCTCGAGATACATCGTCCATCACGCAGTTGAAGAGCAGGGGCGAGAGCACTGTTCCCTGCGGGACCCCGTTGTTGAAGTCGTAGTAGTCGCTTCTTACCCCGTGCACCTGTGCGGCGGCTCGGCGGTTGCTGAGGTAGTTGTGTAGCCATCTGGTGAATTTCGGGGGGAAGCCCTTCCGTCTGACACTGTTGATGACTGCGTGCTTGCTGACCTTGTCGAAGGCTTTCTCGAGGTCGAAGTACAGGGTGACAGCTGCCTTTCCGGAGGAGAGGGCGTCCGTCGCTGTTTGGGTGATGTAGGCTAGTTGGTCGGTTGTCGATCTCAGCCGCTGGAACCCTGCCTGGTTCGCGCAGTGCCCCTCCACCTGTGGGTAGGCGTCGTCGAGCATGAGCTGCTCCATGCGCCTCTTCACCATTTTTTCTAGCACCTTGCACGCTGTGCTGGTGAGCGCGATTGGTCGGTACGAGGACGCTGCCGTTGCTGGCTTCCCCGGTTTCAGGATCGGGATGATGACTGCTCGTGTCCACGCGTCGGGGAGGATGCCGCTGTTCCACGACAGGTTGAGCACATGCAGGAGTCCCTGCCGTGCCTGGGGGCCCAGATGCATCAGCAGCTCGTTGTTGAGGTCGTCAGGCCCTGGGGATTTCCGCTCCTGCAGTTCGGATAGAGCCGCGTTCAGCTCCTCTTTGGAGAAGTCGTCTTCGGCAGCTGAGAGCTCGGGGGGTGTCTGGTCATTCGCATGCTGCGGGGTGTGTGCTGCTTGTGGCTGTTGGTCGCTTCCTTCGCTGATCTTGGCGTAGTGGCTGCAGAGGAGGTCCGCCTTAGCTTTGGGGTCGGTCACCGGGACCCCTCCGTCGACAAGTGGGAAGGCAGCCTGTTGGATTTTGCGGCCGTCGAGTTCTCGCACAAGCCGGAAGGTGGCGCCGAGGTCGCTGCTGGTGCTCGCGGCCTGGCACCTGGTTTCCCAGGTTGTGCGCTTTGCTTCGAGGACGGCGTTGGTGGCGTCGGTGGTCAGCTTGTCCAGCTTGTCGTAGTCGTCCTGGGACAGGTGTGCGGTCTGGGCGTGTCTGCGCGATTCCTCGTTCCGCGCCCGTATCGCACGTTTCACCTTGCTTGTGAACCACCGCTTGCGGGGGCGAGAGCTTCGCTTCGTCGGGATGTGTTTGGCTGCGACCGTGCGTACCAGTCCCAGCCACTTGTGGAAGGATTCCTTCGGGTCATTCCACTTCGTCACTTTGCGTGACAGCCGTTCCAGCTCCTCAGTGAATGCGGGCCAGTCTGCCGCTGCCCAGTTCCATAGTTGGCGGGCTTTGGCTGCCGGGTGTGTGGCTGCAGCTGGCGTTCGTGCAAAGGGGACGGTGTATTGTATGGCGAAGTGATCGGACTGCCACTGGTCTAGGGTATTCCAGGTGACCTCCCCCAGCTCGTAGTGGGCGAAGACAATGTCCGGCGAGGACTTGGAGTCGCGGCGCATGCGTGTGGGGTGGTCAGGGTCGTTGCACAGCGACATGCCGTTGAGGAGGGACCAGTGGTACAGGTCTGTTCCCTTGTCGTCGCAGCGCGCATGTTTATCCCAGGCACGGTTGTGGATGTTGAAGTCGCCGGCGATGATGGACTCCGGCGTGTGTGGTAGCAGGGATGTAGAGAAGTCGTCGCGGCGTGGGTCGTTGCTAGTGCCGACTCCCGAGGGGCGGTATACATTGGTGAAGGTGATAGCGCTTTCTGGCCCCGTGACGCGCACCGTGAGGGTCTCGGTCACACTGGCGTTTGGTGCGGTGGCAATAAGAGTCGCGTGTAGGTCCTCCCGCACTAGGGTTGCGATCCCGCCTCCGGAGGTGAGCGTCCCCTTACAGCGCTTCTGGGTGCGGCGTCGGAGAAAGACGGAGTAGCCCGGGAACTTGGGGTCCCCCCCCTGTGCTGCTCGGAGTTCCTGCAGATGCACTACGTCATACCGCTGGGTTGCGAGGTGGTGCTGGAGCTCCGCCCTTTTTGCCTCGGTGAGTCCGTTGCAGTTCCAGGTCAGGCACTTGAGGTGCTGCGCCGGGCCAGGGTTCTGCTCGATGTCACCCGCCCTGAGGAGGAGGTCACGCCCGGTCTCGTAGATGTGGCGCTGCAGGCCTGGAGATGGCGGGCCTCCCCGTCAGTTGAAGAGGACCTCTTCGCACTGACGTTTGTGCAACCGCTCCTTCGGGTGCTTTGTGCGCAGGGTTGCGGTCCGGGACGGAGAGAGTGCCCGGCTCTTCTTCTTGGGGGTTAGCCCCGTGTGGGTTCTGGCCGGGGAGGCGGACTTCGGGGGTGAGCCCTTGGTCCCCCGGTTTGGGGTGGTGGCGGCCGGCTCGGTCTTTCGGGAGGGGGAGCTGGTGCCCGGCTTGGTGGTCTTCTTCGGTTTTGACTGCGGATGTGCTGCCGCCTCCAGGTGCTGCAGGCGGGCCTGCATTGCCTGCAGGGCGGCCGCGAACTGTCTCTCCTGGTTCGCGGCCCGCTCCTCTGCAGCGGCTGCCCGCCGCTCTGCCTCGGCAGCACGCTGTTCCGCCTGCTCGAGGAGGGCTTGCACCCTGGCGAGGTTGGTGGCGGCGGCGGCGGCGGCGGCTGCTGCTGTGGCGGCGGCGGCGGGGTCGGTGGTAGTGGTGGTGGCGTGGGGGGGGCCGCTGTCCTTCATCTCAGCGTCGGTCGTGGCCCCCTTCTTCTTCGTCTTCTTCTTTGTCTTCTTACTCGCCAGCTCACTCCCCGGCACTCCTCCCTTCGGCTGCTCCGGTGCTGCGGGTGGTGGGGTCGGCTCCGGTGGGGGCTTGGTGCGCTTTGGCCTCCGCCGGCGGGGGAAGAGCCCCAAGTCCTCGGGTTCGCGGTACCGCCGCAACACCAGGTAGGTGTTGTTGTCGACGCAGTACGCGCCGAGTTTCTGGGGGGTGGTGGGGGCGCGCAGCAGGACTGCCCGCCCGTTCGGCACCCTGGTTGATATTTTTGCGCCCCGCTGGCGGAAAAAATAATACCCCCCCCCCCCCACACACACACACACCCTCACCCTCCCCCCCAACCCACTTCCCTCGAAGGCTGCAAACCAGCAGGAAACCACGGATAGGCAATACCAAGTCGCAACGGAAGTTGGACTGCTGGCGCACATATGCAGCTTGTCACAGGAGACCCACCCTGGACTGCAGCTCTCCCAGCGGGACAGTGTTGTCCAGGGGCTCAACGATACGCACCACGCAAGACAGGCGTGCGTAATAAGCCGCAGGCAGGGGGGGGTGGAGTGTCGGCCAACGCACTCCTCCTGTCGGAAATATCAACAACATATTTTTGAGACCAATAATTACGTGTTTAACCCAACGCCACCCCCCTGACCCCGTGCAATGCGCTGCACTTCCAAGACTGCACTGCCGGTCATCGAAAGGAGATGATGAGCGGTAGAGCATCCCACAGGGTGTCCAGTTCAAATTCCGAATGATTTTTCGGGACGCGCCAAGAGGGCAGGGTGTTTCCACAGACGGGTATTTATCAATCCCGCCTGTTGGAGCCACGCTGCCCGAGCAAAGGTGTCAGAAGTGGCTTCAAATGTTTGTTTCAGCCAACAATTCTGACAACAAAGAATCGCGGGCGTGCAGAACATCACCACGCAGGGCACGCGGGATTCTCTCGGTCGGTGAATGCGTCTCCCACCCGCCCCCCCCCCCCCCTCTACACAACCCTCTCCGATAAAGAGAATCAGCATCGCGAACAAAATATAGGTATGTCACGCACGAGTAGAACAGACATAACAGCTGGTTGCACAGTAAAGTGGGGCATATGATTCGTCATTCTCGACGGTCAAACAAAAAAGATAAGGCGTTGTTTGTGCGCCAAACCCGGGTGAACAAACCTCACGGGGGGCCTTCGCTCAGAAATGCAGAGCACACAGAGCGAAGGCCTCCCACGTGTTTTGCCTGATGAAGGTTGGTGTGAGTGTGCGCACAGTCATAGCAACAAGGCAAGGTAGATTGTGTTTGTCACCCAAAGCGCTGCCAACTATCTTTTTTCACTGTGACAAGCTTTCTTCTTGTTGTGTGTGAAAAAAACGGCGTGTCTTTTTTTTTGCTTCTCCTTTTCTTTTGACGAATCTCCTCGTATCAATCCGTCGATCCGCCTGACGTTGCCCTGAGTTTGAGAGGCGGGGTACTCACAAAACATACTGCGTGCCGGTACACTCCCACTGACTGTTTCGCTGTGACAAGCAAGCTCGTTTGGGCACAAACCGCCGGAAGCGTGTGGCAGCACTTTGCCGAAACACTGCCGATAGCTAAGACCCCTCGAGACCCTAATGGGGGCATTCGCTCAGAAGTGTAGAAACGCGAGGCGCCTCGCAACAAAGGAAACAAACTGACAGAGTTTGACACAGAGCGAAGGCCCCCAGTGGATTTGTTCGCTGTGCTGACACAGGGGGGGGGGGGGGGTGGGAAGGTGAGGGGGAACGAGTGGAGCAAAAAAAGAAAATCGGACTTGGGCGGATACCACAAAAAGCAACAACCCGCGGCCTGATGGCTCTCAGTCTGAGGTTGTCGTTTGCTAGCCCAAAGCGCTGCCCTGCCTGCTATCATTTTGATCGAGAGGGGCCGCTGAAACAATATTTGGTTGTGACACCACTGTGAGTGGGGCTCTCAATTACGCCAAAAAAAAACGCTCTGTTTGAGGCACCCGAATGCACAAATGGATCACTTCCGACACAATGCCACGAGATACGGGGTGGAGAAGGGAAATTGCGGTGAAACAGGGGCACCCACAAACGCACACAAATAGTACACCGAATGGCACCGAAGGGGTGCGCTGTGGATGGCGCTGTGTTCCTCCCAAATGGCAGCACTCTTTCAACGACGTCACTATTCGGCAGCGCAACCGTGTGCCATGCCGTCTAAAGCGATACGCAGGGATTCCCACCTCCCTCGCGGGAAGCGGGAAGTCCAGGCTGAGGGGACCCTGGCAAACGTGGGCCACTAGCACACCCCTGTTGCATGCGGCTGGTGGCGGGCACATAATGAAGACAAAAATACATGTCAGAAATCTTGGGCCCACTCCTCGCACACCTGGGAGACCTTTGCAGTAATTTGCTCTTCAGAAGAGGCTCCCGTGTCCCCACCTGCTTCCTTCAGGCGCTCGAAGACCGCCGCCATCAGTCGTTGTGCCGCCCGACGTTCGCCAAGTACAGATGGATCGCTCATTGCCAGCTCAAAACGGTTGCAGGTGTTGATGTACTGTAAAGAGTGGAGGTGGTTGGTGCAGATGCGGGGGGTTGGCCTTAGCAAGCCTTGGCGCGCATGCAACAAATTCAGATCTGCCCTATGTCTTTACATTCTGATCAGAACACATTTGGTCGCAAATGTCCACAGAAATCGGGCTGGTGCAAATCTGAGGAGATCCACCGGCACAGGTCCCCTGCGTCATAGAGCGCGACACTCAAAACCACCTCATCCCACAGGGATGTATTGTGTGAATTGCCAGGCAAGAGCTCTGGGCGATGGGGCCTACCGCCAGAACGACCCTAGTGAGAAGACTGGATCATCCATACCTGAACAGTGGCAGCACGACCTTCAAGCACGACGTTCATCCCGTCCGCAGCCATCTGCTCCAGTGCCTTCTGGGTGAAGACAATAACATCGCCCTGTGTGTGTGGTTGGTTTGAATGTGTTGCCGAGTTGGTGCAGTCCATCCCACCCTATCCCAAAGCTTCAGTTGCACAATTTCCTTCGTTACTTCGCGACTTCGCTACACTCGTCGCTCTGAACTAGTTTGTTTGTGCGTCAACCCCAAAAAAATACCAACGTGCTTGCTTGACGAAGGTTGGTGTGTGTTGGAGCACAGCTAGCGATGCCAACGAAATTCTCCACTGACAGTCACCAGGTTCTGTTATCGTCGGACCGCCACCGTCGAACCCAAAGCCAAACCTCCCGCCCGCAGTGCAAAGGGTTTGAGACATGCCTGTGTCTGCTCCGCAACGGTGGGGATGTTCTTCGCCACCAGAGGCTCCTTCAGCACCGTGTTCTGCACCTCGCTCACACGTGCGTTGATCCCGAGCCCCTCGATCACAATGTCGTACTTCCTGTCCGCAACCTTCTCGAACCGCAGCATCGACATCCACTGCGCCACGTTCTCTGGGGTCAGCACCTGTGTGGTGGTGTGGTACACATTGGCTCTCTCGTGCTTCCCCATATTCTACGAGTGATTTGCTTGCCACAGCTCCTATAGATACATACCTTCTCGCTGTCCGCCTTCAAGTCGATCCCCTCATTCTTGCAATGCGTGGCCGCAAGGAGCGTGAGCGAGCGGAACACGTTGCCGTTGCTCCACGACACGGAGTTGGGCAGCTTCTCCAGCAGCGTCGCCGTCGTGGTCCCCTTCCCGGTCCCCGACTGCCCCTGCAGCACCACGACGGACCCCACCCCCTCAGCCACCGACATCTGCTGCATGATACATGCCACCACCTGGCCCGGCGTCCTCCCCGCCACCTCGACGCGAGTCGCCTCCGACGGAATCACCTTCTCGAGCACACCACGCGCGATGCTGATCTCGACACCCTTCCACAGCTTCTCCTCGTCCTCTTTGTCCCGCTGAATGAGCTGCTCTCCCTCCCGCTCACTCAGCTTCCGGAAGGCGGCACACCCCTGCATCGTAAGGCACACGGCATGGCTGGTGCCGCTGTCCTGCCTGCAAAGGCACTCCCAGGTGAGGGGCGGCGGCAGGTGGTGCACCGGCGAATGCACCTTGTGGCCCTCCGAGTCTTCAAATGCAGACACCAAATCCTGCACGGGGTGGGAGGGCGACACTGGGCTAATCCGCTCCACCGGTGTGACCTCAGAGCAAGCCGTCACAGGCTCCGCCCCGTCTGACTTGGGCTGAACGTCATCGTTCTGGACATCACCCCCGTTGCCTGCATCGAAGGCGAGGTTATTCGCTGCGGGCGCATCGCCACCGCTGGTGTTGGCAGGCGCCGTTGCCTCCAGAGCTATGGCGCCCTGCTCCAGGGAATCGTTGCTCGCAACAGTCCCCTGTGCCTTCATCTGCGAGTCATCCCCAACCGACAGAGTCTCCTTCTCCCTCTGCGTCCCCTCCGGGCCAGGGCCATTCTCCTGCCTCGACGGCTTCCCTTCCTCCTCTTTGTTGTCTGAGGGCCCTCCCCCTCCGGTTTTGCTCTTAGCTGCGTCCGACTCTCGGTATTTGGTTGCACTCTCCTTGCGGTCCTTCTGCTTGACAGGCTCGTGTGCAGCCGGTGCCTGTGGTTGGGGGGAGAGGGGTGGTGTTAAGGGGCATTTTGGGGGCGAACAGATTGAATTTTTTCTGATGATCTCGGACATTGTTTCGGGGGGAATTGGAGGAGGAGCTCCATCACATCTGGCGGCAGAACCTTGCGCAGCAGCACCAATACAGGCCGGAGGGCAGGGTGGCAAGGTTGCGGACATCACATTCCAGTCCCCCACCGCCAGACAAGTGTGCGCTCAACAAAAAGTATGTCCGGAACTGTTCACCCACAGTTGCTGGACAGGGTGTCTATAATAAAGCAAAAGGAGTACGATTTTTTAGTATAGTGTAGGACGCACCGAGCGAGCTCTAGTGCTGCCTCCACCGTCCCACACACTCTCCACAGAGAGGAATCATACCGAAGCAGCACATCCCATCTAAGCCGACCCCCTGCGTCGGGGGGGCAGCGCCCGAGACGCAGGCAGGCCACGCCAGCGCCACCGGATACGCCTGCAGGCTGTGCGGGTGCTGATGATGTGTGTGTGTGTGTGTGTGTCAACCTGATTCCGGGTGTGGGTCGTGGCGTGTGCCTTCTGGGGGGGAGGGGAGACACGGCAGGCAAAGCAAGACAGCAGGAAAACTTTGTGCCTGCAAATCAGAAAGGGGAGAGAAGAACCAGCGGGTAATTCGTCGATCGCGAGAACACCCCACAGGCCTGCTGCGGGTGTGGTGTGTCCTGCATGATCTGCACAGCAAAGTTTCCTGCGTTGTTTGCACAACTCCAAAAAAAATAACCCCTCCGGCGAAAAGGGCAGCGGGAAGACTTGGGGTGGGTTGGGAGGGGGGGTGCGAAGGCCCATCTTATGGAAGCGTCCAGACGTTTGCCGCAGGAACGCCACATCATGCCAGGCGGCACCTACCCAGCCCTGCTGGCTGGCAGCTCCGTTGGCCAGGTGTGGTGTGTTGCGGTCCGATGACAAGTGAATGTTGTCCCACGTTGAGAGCCCCACCGCCTTTAAAAGGTGGGTTGCGAACGATTTGAACGATATACTTGTTTGTTAGAGAGCCGCTGTAAATATTTCGGGTTCTTTTGAAAAATCTTCTTCATTTCTCGGCCAGATTTCACCCAGAAGGATACGAACGTACCCACACCACACCACCCCCCCCCCCCCCGGGACGATGCAAGCAACGCCATATGACTCTGCCCTAATCGCCAGGGCTTATCCAGAGACGGCGATGTAGGTTTCACAGCACAGAGAAGCGATCAATCCCACCCCCGATCGGATGGGGTGTGAGGCACACACAGGATGGGACTAGCAAAAGAAAAAACGGGGGGTAGACACCCCGAGGCGAGCTGGGCAGCCAGGTTTTTTGCGGACCGCGCAGTGAAAATTTACATGGGTACATACAGCGGGTCCGACAAAGATACAAACAGGCCTTGCTGTATAAACCCCCGGTTCCTTGCGAGTTGGACCCACACCAGGCGCCTGTGTAAAGTTCGACGTGCGGCTCATGTATCTTGCTCACGCTCATCATATCAGGCACATTTCGTGGCTCGACTGCTATAAGCCACACGCCGCTACAGAAGCACCCAGCCATCCTGTTGTGCCGCTGTAAGACGCGTGCCACACGTCATGTACTTCCCGGATGGCAGTGCGGCTAGATTGGGAAACTTGCCTACACAGAGGGAGCTGCCTGCCGGGAACACAGAAAGCGTCAGTGGAGCTCTGACGTCTTCAGCGGGAGGGGGGCTGAGAGGGGGGCTGTGCAGCTGTGTGGGTGGGGCCGCATCGAGGTGTGTCGCTTTGGCTCGTTAACTTCGTTACGTCACGACCTTCACCACGCTTTTATCGCTCGTAACTCGTCAACCGCAAAACACACACGCAGACCGGCAGAATGGGGTCATATGTTCCACGATGGCATTGCGAATCCCAAAAAAATATATCTGAAAGCCACAAACCACACGGGGGGGTGGGTGCACATGGGTGCATATGCATATGCTCCTCCGATACATTACCAGGGCTGCAAGAGCCAGGCTTTCTACTACTAAAGGCTCCCAGCAAGCAGACCGCCCGCTGGCCGGACTCACGCCCACTTCTGGCACAGCCCCTCGACAGTCTTCAGAACCTCTGCCTGCGACGGCTTCCCACCCTTGTGCTCGTCGTATGCTGCAGCCATCACACGCTGTGCGGCACGGCGCTGGCCGAGCAGCTTCGGGTCGTGGATAACCAGCTCAAAGCGGTAGGGTGTCGGGACGTACTGTGGCAAGGAGGGGGTGGTGAGGAGGGGGTGGTGGGGAGGCGGGACGGGTTGGGGGTGGGGGTGAGAGAGGGTGCAGGCACCCCAGGCGTGTTGTGCCAAGGCATGTACTTCGCCACGTTTCACATTGTGTGAAAACACGAAAAAAGGTCAGCATGCTGTTGGGTTTCTCTCGGTGGGTTTCTCTCGGCAAGGCGCAAAGCACACCTGAACAGTGGCAGCACGGCCTTCGAGCACGACGTTCATCCCGTCCGCAGCCATCTGCTCCAGTGCCTTGGATGCGAACTTCACCACGTCGCCCTGTGGTGTGTGGTGTGGGAGGGGTTGGAGGAGGCACAAGGGTAGTCAAAAGTCGCCACTGTCCCGACTGCAACGCAAAAGGGGAGGGTGCCTTGTGTGGGCACATCCGGATGTTGGGACATGCCTGTGTCTGCTCCGCAACGGTGGGGATGTTCTTCGCCACCAGAGGCTCCTTCAGCACCGTGTTCTGCACCTCGCTCACACGTGCGTTGATCCCGAGCCCCTCGATCACAATGTCGTACTTCCTGTCCGCAACCTTCTCGAACCGCAGCATCGACATCCACTGCGCCACGTTCTCTGGGGTCAGCACCTGTGTGGTGGTGTGGTACACATTGGCCCTCTCGTGCTTCCCCATATTCTACGAGTGATTTGCTTGCCACAGCTCCTTCCTGTGCTGTGAGAACACCTCCTTGTCAAACATCACACCCCTTGTCGCTTCCTCCGTTCATTCATGCATACCTGGGCACTCTGTGTCTTCAGGTCCAACCCCTCATTCTTGCAGTGCGTGGCCGCAAGGAGCGTGAGCGAGCGGAACACGTTGCCGTTGCTCCACGACACGGAGTTGGGCAGCTTCTCCAGCAGCGTCGCCGTCGTGGTCCCCTTCCCGGTCCCCGACTGCCCCTGCAGCACCACAACAGACCCTGCCTTTGTGCACGAAATCTTCGAGATAATGAAGTCGGAAATCTGGTCCGGCGTCTTGCCGAACACATCAATGCGGGTGACGTGGGGCGGGGGGATCGGCTTGAGCACACCGCGAGCGATGCTGATCTCGATACCCTTCCACAACTTCTGCTCGTCCTCCTCGTCACGCTGCACAATCATGCGGCCCTCCTTCTCGCTCAGGGCCGCGAAGGCGTTGATGCGCTCCATGCAGCGGATCACCTCGTTGCTGGTGGAGCTGTTCTGCTGCGACAGCAGGTCGAACGACAGCCCACACTCTGTCGCACTCGCCCCATGGAACATAGCGCTGCTACCCATACCCACCCCCGCACCGAACAGCAGCCGCCCCAGCTTCATCGACCCGGTTCGCATTGCGGTGCTGGTGTCCTCTGTCGGGCAACTGCAGTGAAAAGGTGCATCAATAATGTGTGAAGATACAGGGATGGGTGCCCTATATGAAGTGTCGGGGGTCTTCGCCATCGGAATAGCATGATGAGGCTATCGGCAAAGTGTGTATCCCGCTAAAACATCAGGGAATGCAGTTTCCGGTCAGTTTCCGTGTGGCGAGGGGCGTCGAGCACCCCCAACAAGTCAGCAGGAAGCCAGCAGGCTCTGACACGCTGGCGAAGACGGAGCAGGAGCGGATGGCTACTGTACTGAAGGAGAGCCGCAAGGCCCCCCGTTGGATGTTAACCTGTTCAACCCACTCAATGACGGCTCACGAAAGCATGTGTGCCTGTGATGGTCGACAAGGGGTATGTTGTGCAGAAAGCCAGCAGCGACAGAAGTCGCAGCGCAAGGACTGCAAACAGAAGGACACTGATGTGTAAAACTGTGCGATACGATGGGCGTTTGATGAGGAATTACCGCGAGATCAAATCAGGGTATCAGGATCTGTGCGCTGTGAGTACGCAGTGCCGTCTGCTGGGCGACTTTTCGGATCCCAAGTCTTGGAAAATACTCTGAGGGTTCCATCCCCTGAAGCTCTGGGCAGACAAAGCCTGTGCAAGTCTGATGCAGAACATGCGGAATCCTCTACAAAGACTATGGCTTTCCTGCATGACTCGAACACGACATCTTCGGACACCATATCGTGTCAACAAGTGCTCCTGGGTATCACTCATCCCTCGTGGGGATGCCATCCTCTGTTCCTTCGACGACTCCTCGTTACCAGTGGCACGGTGCCGATGAAACATATCACGTGCCGTTTCACTTGGAAAACAGTCACGTACGAGTTGGTTTTCCAGATCGTCCCGCAAATCCACGGGGAGGGGGCACCTTGCAGGGCCACGTGTATTCATAACTCTTAGGGGGTCTTCGCTGGTCGTTATCCTTCGTCAATCTTCGTCAGTTTTCAGCTAATTCAACAGGAAATACACCAAAATGCACTGATGATCACCCCGTAGCGAAGACCCCCTTTACATCTGCATGCATATGGAATCTGGAGAACAACTCAAGAGCCCTCACTGGGGTTGGGGGGGAGAGGGGAGACCTCTCCTGAACCTCGTTCCTTCATTTTTACAGCTTCGTTCATACACACAGGGGGCACTAGACGGGACTCCAGCGACAAACACGCCCACCCACACCCACCCCCACCACCCACATCACCCCACCCCTCGCATCCTACTGGGACACAGGCAGATGGGCACTAATGGCCAGCCTTGCTTGACTGTTGTGGCTGCAACGACCTGCCAGGAGAAGGGGACTAGAGAGCCAAAGTAAGAACAGTGGGTGAGATGCGCTGCTCCTTCTCGGGTTGGCGCTTGGGGCTTGGCGCTTGTCGGCAGAGCCGCACGCCACGGCGGCAGGCTCAAATCACTCGAAGGAGAGAAGGCGGCCCATCTCACGCCCCGTTTCATTTTTGGCTGACGCTTGCCTGTTGTCTGGAGCTTCAGGGGCACCAGCTGGCACGTTGCGAAACACTTGAGAGAGACAGAGAGCGGGGGTGGAAAGGCAAGAGAACACTCTAGTCAGGGTGCGATACCCCTCGACAAGGAGGGACAGGGGCGAGGGTGTGGGGCGGGGGGAGCAAAGCAGGCAAACCAATCGGCGGTGGAAGCCACGGGGGTGCTGCAGTGGTGGAGCACATCGCCCGTGGCGGTGCCCTTTTTTCTTATTCTGGTGCACGGCCCATGCACCGGAGGGTGCTGCTAAAGGCTATGCCAGGCGAATGATGCGGCCGCATCAGATGCGCGTGGGTGCCCATTCGGTGCACAGCTCCTTTGCATCGTGAAGGATTCGTTGCCGGCTAGGTGGGACACCACCCTTGTATTTGTTGTAGATGGCGGCCATGACACGTTGGGCCGCACGTCGCTGCCCGAGAACCGCAGTGTCATCCATGATCAGCTCAAAGCGGTAAGGTGTCGTGATGTACTGCAAGGGGCGTGTGGTGAAGTGGAGATTGCATGAAGAGCAGATGCACAGTGGCTAGGCTAACACAGAACTAACTGACACAACCGGCGTGGGAGGCACGCGTGTGACGCGGCCCTGCACCCCTTTGAGGTGCAGGGTTCACACACCGCCGTCCCACATGACGTGACATCGGATCGGATGCGCGAGCGGCAAAGCATACCTGAACAGTGGCAGCACGGCCTTCGAGCACGACGTTCATCCCGTCCGCAGCCATCTGCTCCAGTGCCTTGGATGCGAACTTCACCACGTCGCCCTGTGGTGTGTGGTGTGGGAGGGGTTGGAGGAGGCACAAGGGTAGTCAAAAGTCGTCACTGTCCGACTGCAACGCAAAAGGGGAGGGTGCCTTGTGTGGGCACATCCGGATGTTGGGACATGCCTGTGTCTGCTCCGCAACGGTGGGGATGTTCTTCGCCACCAGAGGCTCCTTCAGCACCGTGTTCTGCACCTCGCTCACACGTGCGTTGATCCCGAGCCCCTCGATCACAATGTCGTACTTCCTGTCCGCAACCTTCTCGAACCGCAGCATCGACATCCACTGCGCCACGTTCTCTGGGGTCAGCACCTGTGTGGTGGTGTGGTACACATTAGCCCTCTCGTGCTTCCCCATATTCTACGAGTGATTTGCTTGCCACAGCTCCTTCGTTGTCAAACCCCACACCCTGTCGCTTTCATGGTAGAAATGATGGATACACAGTGATACATGGATATGCTTGGTGGCGGCATGCGCGTTCTATAGATACATACCTTCTCGCTGTCCGCCTTCAAGTCGATCCCCTCATTCTTGCAATGCGTGGCCGCAAGGAGCGTGAGCGAGCGGAACACGTTGCCGTTGCTCCACGACACGGAGTTGGGCAGCTTCTCCAGCAGCGTCGCCGTCGTGGTCCCCTTCCCGGTCCCCGACTGCCCCTGCGAGTCGAAGAAACAGGCATGTGCGGCAAGGCGTTGCAACCTATAAATCACACCCCCCCCCTCCCCCCCTACATGACTGTTACTCTCATCCACATCTCTGATGAACACGACGCGCTGTCGGGGTCTTCGACTGTCGATTCGACAGTCGAATCGACAGCAAAATCGACTGTCGACTGTCGACAGGTCGACTGTCGATTCGACTGTCGACCCGTCGACAGTCGATTTTGCTGTCGATCGACAGTCGATTCGACCTGTCGACTGTCGACCTGTCGACAGTCGACAGCTGTCGACAGCTTACTGTCGAATTCGACAGCTATACCTGTCGACAGCTTCGACAGGTCGGATACTGGTTCACTGACCGGTAGACAGCCTGAGTGACCTGACCCGGTCACTCAGGCTGTCATCAGACGCTGAGTCATCTCAGACCCGTGGGTTTCTTTACCAGTTTCAGATTCAGATCTGCTGATGCAGAACCGCACCCTCTCCTTCCACACCAATTGTATCAGCTGCTCATGGGTCCGAGTGACGACGATAGCAATGACGATGGCTCCATAGCAAAGATGGCTACCACTGTCAAAGCTCATCTGGAACAGAAACTGTCCCAGATGGAAGTCTCCTGTATAAATACAGGGTTCGGGTTTCCCACGAGTGTAACGCAGATACGTGCAGGTGTGTCAAGAGAGTGTGCAGCTCACAGCAGTTCCTCATCCTTGGTTCTGAACCCCACAGTTCTTCGAATCACAGGGACAAGATCCAAACGATCAGGCTTTCCCGGACGCGCGGGGTTCAACTGGTGAAGACCGTTGTTGAGAGACCGTAGCGGAGGTCGACGTAGGCTTATCACATGCTACGGCAGGGATGAGGACTCAGCCGCCACCCCGGTGGTTTGCAGGTTGAACAGGTTGTGTGGTTCCACTGTTCAACGTAGGTCGGCCTGTCTGATAAGACTCAGCCACCCTGCGGGTCAATTTATTCCAAAAAAAGACGCCTTTGTGACCAAAAGGCAAAATTTCCTCCCGTCAGGCTCCCGTACCACAGAGGCCCGTTGCGGGTTGCCTCTGTGTATGTGTACGTTTTGCGATGACGGGGTGTGGAACCTGGCGTAGACCGAGCTACAACCAGGCGCCGTGGGTCAATTTTTTTAGAAAAGGCCTTGACCAAAGGCATCCCCCTAACACTTAATTGCTCTGCTTCAACCTGAACCGACCCTCTAGGCAGCGTGAGGTGGCTACGTCGAGCCACTTCGTGGACAGCTGCAGTTCCCTTCCCTTGTGTTCCTCTGTCAGGGGAACAACACAATAGCAGCACTTACGTATTGTTTCATTTCAGTCAGCCAAGGAAAGTCGAGGAGTTCGAGCCGTTGAACAGTAACCAGAGGATGACAAGCAGGTTGAATATGAAGCAGTGATCTCCTGTGTACCCTTGGACCCACATTGAACTCGAACTGAAGCCCTCAGTCGTCCTTGACCAGATTCAGACCCGCTTTTCCAGAACCGCACCCCCTCCCTCCACTCCAAGTGTATCCGCTGCTCATGGGCCCATGTGACCACAAAGACTTAATCGTGACTCCATAGCAAAGATGGCTACCACGCTCAAGACCATCTGTGAACAGACGGCGGTCTCCTGTTTCCAGGGGTATGGAATTACCACGAGTGTAACGCAGATACGGTAGGTGTGTCAAGAAGGTTTGCAGCTCACAGCAGGTCGTCATCTTCGTTCTGAACCTTGGTTCTGAAGTCGACAGCTCCTCAAGTCGGAGGCACACAAAGGATGGGTTCCGCAACTGTCCAACTATCTACAGACTCACAGCCCAGAAGGTGCAGTCCAGGTTCCACAGAGCAAATTAAATGTTAGCATTTCTGCACAACTACCGTATCGCAAATCGCAGCGGCGGTAGAAGTGACTGACTCTAAAACGGCGAGGTATCAGTCTTGACGCTGGAAAATTCCGTTCGGAAATACCAAACACATCCACAGAAAGTGGAAGGAATGGGCGCCAAGATGATGCGAACAATTTTTGGGGGGAGGAGGGGGGGGACTGCCCTGTATCGTGATACCCGTGAGGGCAAAAAAATACAGGGCAGGGAGGCACAGGCGCAGACACAACAGGGGCAACACATAGGCAGGCAACACTGGATGCAGGGCCAGAAGAAAAATGTTCTCTCGGCTGGGGAGGGAGGGGGGGAGAATTGCTGACGAAATCGGAACGGCTCCAGAGTCACGACCCGACGATTCCAAGAGAGTGACGAGTCAAAAAAGTTGACGACAGTCTATTTCGACAGGAATACCTGTCGAAATCGACTGTCGATTTTCGACTGTCGAAATCGACAGGTATTCCTGTCGAAATCGACTGTCAATTTTCGACTGTCGAAATCGACAGTCGATTTCGACAGTCGATTTCGACAGGTATTTCTGTCGATTTCGACTGTCGATTTCGACAGTCGAAAATCGACAGTCGAAAATCGACAGTCGATTTCGACAGAAATACCTGTCGAAATCGACAGAAATACCTGTCAAAACCGACTGTCGAAATCGACAGTCGATTTCGACAGTCGATTTCGACAGGTATACCTGCGAATTCGACAGTCGATTTCGACAGTCGAAAATCGACCTGTCGAAACCTCTGTCGAACGACCGGTCGTCGACAGGTCGTTCGACAGGTATTTCGACAGGTAACCTGTCGATTTTCGACTGTCGAACGACCGGTCGAAACGCATGTCGTCTGTCGATTTCGACTGGTCGACATTGTTCCTGACAGCGCGTCGTGAAGAAACATATCTGACCCCCCCCCCCCCCCCTCCACACCACCACCAGCATACCTGCAGCACCACCACGCAACCTTCAGCCCCGCCACGGGGCAGCTGGCGGATGATCAGCCCGGCAATATCTTCGGGCGTCTTGCCGCACACATCGACGTGTGTGACAGAGGGGCTTGGGATGCGCTGCAGCACGCCACGCGCTATGCTCTTCTCGACACCTGCAACCAGCTTCACGTCATCCTCGCTGTCTCGCTCGATCAGCATCGCTTCCTCCTCGGCGGCCAGCCTCTGGAAGGACTCATGGGCACCCAACACCTCGATGGTCTTCTCAGAGCACAGGCTGTCCTGGCGCTCGACCATCGCCCAGACGAGCTTCTGGGGGACTGCATCTTTCTCATCCACCGCAGGCACGTCTGACAACAGAAGTGCCTCCAGCATCCAGTTGACAGGGGCGAGGATGCTCATGGTGTCCGACGCCAGGCCCGGCACCTCTGCTGCAGGGTGTCGGGGGGGTGAAGCGTGTGCAGGCATGGTGGTGTGGGGGGGGGGGGGGGGGGGGGGTAGGGGGGGTCAAATGGGGGTGACAAACACGATTTTTCAAAAAACCGGCGCAGAGGCCCCAAAGCCCCCGTAAACCCTCCAAACCCCCCCAGATCGGTCCGGAAACCCATCGAACCCCACTTTTCCACCATTCCG
Source organism: Rhynchopus euleeides (assembly GCA_963210315.1). Lineage (NCBI taxonomy): Eukaryota > Euglenozoa > Diplonemea > Diplonemida > Diplonemidae > Rhynchopus > Rhynchopus euleeides. The sequence goes on from OY723272.1 coordinate 813,463, forward strand.
GGCACCTCAGGTGCCCGAATTGGGGTACCTAAATTTTGTGCCACCGTTTGGTACCGTACAGTGCCACTGTGTGGGAGGTTGGAAAAGAAAATGCCCCAACACACCACATCTGAGGGTTGCAATGCATGTTGCTTGCCAACCACGTCATCCGGTGGGTGTCAGGCGCTATGTAGGTGGCATTAGCCAGGTCTTCGATGTGTTCTGGCTTGTATATATACCTCCCTGCCACCATGCACCGGGAGGCTGCCTGTAGGTACGGAACAGTCCAGATGGTCGTGTGATTCCTGTGCAGCAGTGCTCCACAACCGGGATGTGTTGACAACGACTGTTGCAACACGAGCTGTACATTCCGGGAACACATGAAGTGCGCTGTCGTGGTACCCATTGTGCCAGAATTGGTAGTTGCTGCGGTCTACTTTGCCTGGCCCAAGAGCACTGGTACTGAACGGTGCAATATGCGTGGCGAGGTGAATACAACGGAAGCGCGCAAAGTCAATACAGCTCTCGGATGGCGGGTGGTGGTGCCACTAGTGTGTGACGTTCACTCGAGGATACAACGCATCACAATGAATCAGCAACCGTGGACCGAGTACAATACGCTCTCTGTGGCTGGTGTGGGGGACAAAGGCAGTGCCTGTGCCGCAGGCAGGGAGGTATATATACAAGCCAGAACACATCGAAGACCTGGCTAATGCCACCTACATAGCGCCTGACACCCACCGGATGACGTGGTTGGCAAGCAACATGCATTGCAACCCTCAGATGTGGTGTGTTGGGGCATTTTCTTTTCCAACCTCCCACACAGTGGCACTGTACGGTACCAAACGGTGGCACAAAATTTAGATACCCCAATTCGGGCACCTGAGGTGCCCGGAATGGTGGAAAAGTGGGGTTCGATGGGTTTCCGGACCGATCTGGGGGGGTTTGGAGGGTTTACGGGGGCTTTGGGGCCTCTGCGCCGGTTTTTTGAAAAATCGTGTTTGTCACCCCCATTTGACCCCCCCTAGGCATACTTGTCCCCCCATATGGGGAACCCCCTAAATTTGGGGGAAATATGGGGGGTCTCAAAACCCCGCCCCCATATGGGGAAAAAGGCTGAAAATATGGGGAAACCCCGGTAAAATATGGGGGAATATGGGGGAAATATGGGGCCCATATGGGGGGATATGGGGGTATTCGTGCTGCAACGGGAGAACATCAAACCACTCAGGCACAGACACACACGAAGTGCGCGTCGAAACCGGCCTCATGCCTTGTTGGGGATCCTCCAGGAGTCCGATCCTGGGGAGGTGCGCGCTCGTTCAGGTGTGGCCAGGTCTGGCCCCCCCTGGAAGATCCCCCAGGCGGGTCGCACCGACCTCCTGTTCCTCTCCTGCGCCGATACAGCGGCAGCGGAGAGCGAACGCTTCCCGGTTTGGCGGGGCACCGCAGTGACAGCGGTGGTGGACACATACGCACAGACACACATAGCGCGTTCAGGGTTAACAGCTCCTCACAACACACACTCCTGTGTTTTGAAGTCCTGTCCGGCACGTCACTCTCACACTCGCTGTCCTCCTCCTCTGGTGTGTTTGCGATTGCGAACTGCCCCCTGGGATCCTTAATTAGACAAGGGAATTCACAAGCAGTGCATTCTGGGGTGTCAGGCGCTTCCGCCGCTTTTGACCGCTCCGAGCGCCGAAAAGTCGGAGTCGACGCTCGTCACCAGGCAGCTTGACATGTTCAAGCTGCATCTGCAATGATGATCTGGAATGAGACCTGTGAAGGCCAGTACAAGGACTGGCTGCAGGACGCAACTGTTCTGCCAGCAAAGACAGGACTACTGGTCAGCATGCTCTGATGACCGCTACTCAGACTTGAAGAAAGTGGCGGTCGGCACTCTCACAGCACCTTTTGTGGTCTGACTCGAGCACTTCAGCCGTTTCCTCTCTGCAGAAAGCGACGAGGTGAGATGGCACTGCAAGGTGCTAGACGTCCCCTGTCAGTGGCTGACTTCACACCCTGTGAAAAGCAGAACGAAGAGAACTGTTTGCTGACTGCTTCCACCTGAGGAACCCCTGGGTTTTCCCCCATATATCCCCCATATGGGGGAAATATGGGGGAACAGGACTTGAAAAACCCCCCATATTCCCCCCATATTTTCCCCATATTTTTGGCCTTCCCCATATGGGGGTACAAGTATGCCTAGGGGGGGGGGGGGGTGAATATAGCTGATTCCGAGCCTCCATTTGCCTCCCCACCGCGCCAGAAGATTTTTTTGAAGGTGAGGGACACCCGGTTGTGTCGAAGAAATGAAGAGTATCACCAACCAACCCCCCCCCCCCCCTCCGGCAATCTGCACGTGCTCATAAGCGAGATAGAGCTCTGGCTGGGGCATTACCCAGACCCTTTTTGATGGGAGACTCAATCAAAAGCCCCGAAGCAATCTCGCAAGGGTGGCACACACAACACTTCCGTCTGAACCAGACTGGACAACACAACGAATGGGTCAAGGCTCCAGGCTGCTCGGAGAAGGCACGCACAAACGCAGATTCGTGCAAAAAAAAAGAAGAAAAAAATGCTGGATAGTCGCCCCTCTTAGGTGCAGGATAACGAATAACGACCACATCCTCCGTAAGTACCCCGTTCATGAAGATGTGTCACGCTCGACACAATTACCTACATGTTCCGGAGATGGTGACCCCAAAACCCCCCCCCCCCCTTTTGATTCGGGCGTTGTGTGTGGGGTCTGCACAGAGTCCAGCCACACCCACAGCCCTCACACGCGACACATTTTATTGCGCGATCACAATCAGCAGTGCCGATAAAGCCGCTGCCCCGATACGTTCAGGATCAGAAACCAACTTACTATTTTTTTTTTGCTGCGCCTTTTTTCGTTTCAGTATTTTTTTGCGCCGCAGGGATTCCATTCTCCTGGTTTCCTCTCCCCCCCCCCCATACACCATCCATTGCAGAACATCGCTGAGCGGGGATGGGGTTGGAGGATGAGGATGGAAAAGAGGCGTGGGGCGTGGGGCCTCTGATGAAGAGGGGGTACACAACACCGCGCGCGACCCCCAATCCAGGGAATGCGGTGCAACAACGGGTGAAAAAAATGACTACGGATGAGGGGAGAGGGGGCAAATACATACAGGGATACATAATGCGCATGAGTTATGCTGCAGGCTTGGGGTGGGGTGTGAGGGCTGTTGAGTCTGATTGGCATTTTTCTTACTCCACATTTTCCACGTGAGAGAGGTCGACGTTTACTTCCCCTCCCCATCTCACATCAGAATCAAAGGGCTAGGCAACAGCCCTGCCCCCCCCCTCCGCCTCCTGCACCTCGATGAAGCTTGCGCTGGGACAGGTTCCTGCTATTCGCACAACTCGAAAAAAATAACTGTGGTTCTTTCACTGTGGGTATTCACGACGATGCCGCAAAACGGGTGCGGCAATACTCTGAAGGAAAGCCCAATTCCATTCTCTCTCGGCTGGGCTGAACAAAGCCTCTGCCAGGTCGAGATGTGTCGGTCCGTCATGATTCAGCATGCCCGCACGGACAGCGCCATTCCTGACAAAACGCCTTTACTCACCAGGCGGGAGGGCGAGAGGCAACATCTTGCATTGTGTGCAAGATAGCATCCCCAAGCACATGCATTGCGTCTTCTTTTTGGACGCACTCCAGCCCCACCCCAGACACACATGGCACACGCATGTGGATCTTTGTAGCGCAGAGCACACCGAGCACATGACCACACCCTGCTCTCTTAATGCGATCTCCACCATCACACAAACACACGCACGTGGGTACTTTAAGAGTCGACCCTCCTCACTCACCCCCTCACTCCCACCCCCTCCGTTCCCCTTCACTCTTGCCGCCCACGGCTTCCACGGGAACGGGACCGCCTCTCTCGGGAACGGGACGACCGACGCGACGTCGAGGGCGGCGGGGGCGGCTGCTTGTGCGATATGCCGTAGCTGGTCGTGCTGCCCCTGCCTTGGCGCGGCGTCGACGACGAGTTTGTGGGCGGGGGCACGCGCAGCTGTGGCGCAGATTTGAAAGACCCGGAGCCGGGCGACGCTGGCGAAAGCGGCGAACGAGATGACGCCGTGGCACCGCCGCTGTACGGCCGCTGCTGCTGCTGCAGCTCAGCATCCTGCCTCCCCTGGCTCCCGCCCCTGCTGGTGCTTCTTGCGCTGCGGCTCTCGCGCCGCCTGCGCCTGCTGCCGCTGCTGTGCCCCCGGGACACCTCCCTGTCAGACCCCCTGTCGGAGCTCTTCCGCCGCCGCCGCGACCCCCCAGTCACGCTGCCCACCCGCATGAGGGGGCGGTCCTCCTCGTGCCTGGGCTCACGGTGCGGTGCACTGCGTGGCGACTTCAGCGGGCGTGGGATGCGCTGGTCATGCCTATGCGGCGGAGGGTCGAACCGAGGGGGTGAGCTCTGCTGCCCGCCGCTTTCCCGGTAAGCCTCGAAGCCGTGAAGGTCGTGCGTAGCGCGCCTGTGGGGCGGGTGTGTTGGTGTAAATGTAGTCCTATCGGCAAGGCACAAGCCAGAGTGTGATTTGTCACACCCAAAGCGCTGCGAACTATATCCTTCCCACGTGACAACGCTCTTGGTATCGTGAAACGCTTCTTGAGCTGGGGCAAACGACTGAGCAACTCATCTGTATGCACATACCTTTCGGACCCATGGGCTGAGTCACTGCGCCGCCGCCTGCGGTGACTGCGCGGCTTGGAGGCCGACCTGGACCGACTGCGCCGGCTGCGCCCTCTCCTGCCCGACCTGCCACCGCTTCTGCTGCTGCTACTGCTGCTGCTGCTGACACTAGTCACCCCGCTGGAGCAGCTGCGCGCCCCACCCCTCCGCCTCCTCCTCCTGCTGCCACCACCACCACCACCACCACCCCTCCTCCGCCTCACCGACCCCTCCCGGCCGCCACCCCCCCGACTCCTGCTCCTGCTCCTGCTCCCACCACGCACACCCCCCTCCTCCTCCTCCGCATATGCAGACCACCCCATTGCACGTGCATACTCTGCTGACATGGGGGAGGCCTGGGGCCTGGCTCGGGAGTAGCCTGAAGGTACATGGCCGTAATGCTCGAACGGCCTCCCATGCGCCGGCGACACAAACTCCATCGGAGGAGGCGCGTGCGGGCGGGCCACCGCAGGCGCCGGCTGCTGCACTGGAGGGGCCTCCTGCGGGCTGAAGGGATACGCCACACCCCCATGCACGACACCCGGTGAAAACGTCGGCGACATGCTGGGGGGCTGCTGCTGCTGCTGGGCGTAGTGATCCAGCGGTGCTGGCGCAGCATACCTCTGCTCCTGCTCCCTGTGTAGCGAGCTCGACCACTCGTCGTACCACTTCCCAGGCCGCCTATACCCAGGGATGTGCCCCGCCTCCGGCAGCGCCTGCGGCGCTGCCCGGCTGTGCCATGCGCCACCCTCCGGCGCACGGAAGTGCCGCGCCTCCGCCACGCTGCTCTGCGGGCTCGCCGTGAGGCGGGGCGACACAGCCCCGAAGTCCAGCAGCGTCGGCGAGGCAGGTGAATCCACACCCTGCGGCACGGCGGTGTGCCCTGCGGCGACAGGCGTGCCATGGGATACTGCGCTGGCGTGGGGCTCCGCCCCGCGGTTCCACGGCACTGACGTGGGGGTGTCGAACACACCGAGGGGAGATGCGGTCTCTGCAGCGATGGGGGAGAGTGGCGGCGTGCTGCCGTTGCGCCCGCTGCGTCTGCGGCTCCCGCCGCCTTGGCTGGAGCGGCGGAGCTCGCTCAGCTCGCCGCGCATGTCCTCGATGCGATCGAGGATGTCTTCGACGCGGCTGCGCATCTCGTCGCGTGGCTGATGCCGTGCCGGAGATGCGGGGTGTGGCGATGCCGGTGTGCCTGGGTGTGGCTCGGTGTCGCTCCCAAGCTGCGGCCAGTACACCCGCTTGCCCGAGGGGGGGCCAGGGTCCCCACCGCCAGCGAGGCTGCGCGAGGTGCGGGCGATGTGCGCAGCCTCGGCCTCGGGGGACGCACCGCGCACCATACCCCCGCCGTGCATCCCGACCCTGCCCCGCGAGGGCACCTGGGGGTGTGGTGTGTGGGTGTGGAGGCGGGACGGAGCCTACGCAGGTATGCAATCCGCCTCTTTGTCTGCAGCAGATCTCAGTGCCATGTCAAACCTTTCCGGCCAGAAGGTGAACTTCGAGAAGGCAGTGAAGAAGTGCGTGAAGCATTTCGACACGTCGTACGGGCTGGGTGAAGGTGGTGTCTTCACGGATGCTGTTCTCTGTACCTATGCACAGAACACATTTGTGAAAGGCACACTCGGCCTGTCCCGCTCGACCGGAAAAAAGTGGAACGCGGTGCCGATGCAGTGCTGCCGACTCCTGCAATTCCGCGATTTGCGGGAGGAAATGTGCAAAGAGAAGCAGCTCACACCGAAGGCGAACGACCTCCTCAACCCACTCTTTGGCTGCGAAGCCGGGGAGATTTACCTTGCTGTCAGCTACGGCCTCAACAGGCTGTACCTGGACGCGCTGGGGAAGTTGAAGAAGGCAGACCGGGGTGAGAAGAACTTCCTTGACGCTTTCACGGAAGTTGAGGCTTACCTCAACGAGTTGAAGGAACACGCAAGTTCCTCTGCCCACAACTCTGTCGTCCAGGCTTGGGCTGCAGAGCGCAAGGTGGATCAGGAGGTGGGACGGGTGCAGGCATTGCTCATCGTCCAACGGCATACAGACTCCTTCATGCGTACCTGGGCGCGTGCCACGGAGGCCATTGCCAACCACCTTGCCAAGTTCGTGGCAACGGACAGGTTGGTTGTCAACAAGCTGCTGACCGAAGAAGCCGGGAAGGATGCGCTCCTGGTGACACCGGGCACCACGGATACCATCGAGAAAAGTTTCGGTAGGGCAAGCCACCTCGCAAAGCGGCTCACAGGCCTTGCGCCTGATCGGCTCAGCTCGTTGGCAACCGCGAAGGCCAACTCTGCCTATCTGCAGACCGGCACAATCACCCGAGCAGACATGCAGCAGGCACAGCGATTGGCCTCCGACAGAGAGACGGGCAACGTGGTCGAGCTGGCTGCTGCACGGCGCGCAGGAGCCCAGGCACGGAGGTTCGCTGCACTGGCAAAGCCAGTGCACAAGTGCGACGTCGCACGCCTCTGTGCCGATGCGGGCATCGAGCTCTTCACGGAGGGGAAGCCCCGCATGAAGGACGAGCTTGTTCGGGAACTCGGAGTGAAATCACCCGGGAGCCTGCACGACAATCTGCAGAGCTTGCAGAAGATTGCTGGGCTTGCACATCTTCTAAGTCCTGTCAGCACGTCGACTCTGACGGAAATCGTGCAGGACTGCAGGCTGAAGATGTGGGGGCCGGATGTATCCGAGGTATGCAGAGTAAGGAGGTCCAAACTGCGAAGCACGGCACAGGGAAGGGGGGGGGGGGGGTGGGGGCGGGGGAGGAGGCCCTTGCTCAGCTCCGACAGTGTGGGCGTGCGGATGGTGAGAGGTTGCAAAAAAAATAAGAAGATGCCCCAAACGGGGTGGAAGGCAGCGGATGGAAGGTGGCAACAAGAGCAGCAGCAGGGAGGCTGCCGCAAGGAAGGGGATAGACAATGCCTACCACAGGAAGGGGCGTTCAGACAGGTTTGCCAAGGACACGGTCACCTACGAGAGATGACGTGCATCCAACGGCGTCCCTATCCTGTTGGTGGCAGGGCATGGCCGCGGTGGACAGGTGGAAAGCGGTGGGGAAGTGAAGAAAACCCAGGAGGGAGAGCGGAGGTCCTTCTGGGAAAACAAAGAACGGGAGGAATGGTTCGCAGATCGGAAACAGACTCGGTTTTCTTCAGCGTTCTCGCACTTCGTGAGAATGCACCAAAAAATTCATTTCTGTGCCGCGGGTGGGCGGAGTAACACAGGGGGTCACTCGCGGGTCTCGGCAATAATCGGTGCATCTTCTCACAAAACTCGTGAACGGGAATGCAAAAAAAAATACACTGTTCCGTGGCGAAGCCTAAGGTAAATACAAAGTAGAACGTCTGCGGAAGTCAGTCGGGCAGAAGGCCCTGATAGGGGAGGGAGGGGGTGAGGGAGCACAGGGCACGCTTACGCATCGGGCCAACAAGTGCGGAGAGGCAAGTATACTGTCCTTCATCCTGAGTTCGAGAAGGCTATAGGTTGGAGCACAGCATTGTGGGGTGCGAAGCAATCAGCAACACCACGGCCATGCTGCAGGGAGTGCAGGAACAGCTACATCACGTGGGAGCGGAGAACCACACAAGTCAGTAGAGGATCCTGGACCCAGTCCATACGGAGGAAAGTGGAGCCGCGAGGAGGCGAAAGATCTAGGCAGAGGCTCCGGACGTGTACTAGTAAGGACGGGACGGGGCGTTCCACTCCCCAGACTCAGTCACGTTCCAAGAAGGCCACGTCGCGTTGTTGTTGGACGGGTAGGTGGCGTTCCACTCGCCAGACTCAGTCACGTTCCAGAAAGACGGCGGGTAGGTAGCGTTCCACGCCCCAGACTCAGTCGCGTTCCACTCGCCAGACTCAGTCACGTTCCAAGAAGGCCACGTCGCGTTGTTGTTGGACGGGTAGGTGGCGTTCCACTCGCCAGACTCAGTCACGTTCCAGAAAGACGGCGGGTAGGTAGCGTTCCACGCCCCAGACTCAGTCGCGTTCCAAGAAGGCCACGTCGCGTTGTTGTTGGAAGGGTAGGTGGAGTTCCACTCGCCAGACTCAGTCACGTTCCAAGAAGGCCACGTCGCGTTGTTGTTGGAAGGGGAGGTGGAGTTCCACTCGCCAGACTCAGTCACGTTCCAAGAAGGCCACATCGCGTTGTTGTTGGACGGGTAGGTGGCGTTCCACTCGCCAGACTCAGTCACGTTCCAGAAAGACGGCGGGTAGGTGGCGTTCCACGCCCCAGACTCAGTCGCGTTCCAAGAAGGCCACGTCGCGTTGTTGTTGGACGGGTAGGTGGCGTTCCACTCGCCAGACTCAGTCACGTTCCAAGAAGGCCACGTCGCGTTGTTGTTGGACGGGTAGGTGGCGTTCCACTCGCCAGACTCAGTCGCGTTCCAAGAAGGCCACATCGCGTTGTTGTTGGACGGGTAGGTGGAGTTCCACTCGCCAGACTCAGTCACGTTCCAAGAAGGCCACATCGCGTTGTTGTTGGACGGGTAGGTGGCGTTCCACTCGCCAGACTCAGTCACGTTCCAAGAAGGCCACGTCGCGTTGTTGTTGGACGGGTAGGTGGCGTTCCACTCGCCAGACTCAGTCGCGTTCCAGAAAGACGGCGGGTAGGTGGCGTTCCACTCCCCAGACTCAGTCGCGTTCCAAGACGGCCACGTCGCGTTGTTGTTGGACGGGTAGGTGGCGTTCCACTCGCCAGACTCAGTCACGTTCCAGAAAGACGGCGGGTAGGTAGCGTTCCACTCCCCAGACTCAGTCGCGTTCCAAGACGGCCACGTCGCGTTGTTGTTGGACGGGTAGGTGGCGTTCCACTCGCCAGACTCAGTCGCGTTCCAGAAAGACGGCGGGTAGGTAGCGTTCCACTCCCCAGACTCAGTCGCGTTCCAAGACGGCCACGTCGCGTTGTTGTTGGACGGGTAGGTGGCGTTCCACTCGCCAGACTCAGTCACGCTCCAAGAAGGCCACGTCGCGTTGTTGTTGGACGGGTAGGTGGCGTTCCACTCGCCAGACTCAGTCGCGTTCCAGAAAGACGGCGGGTAGGTGGCGTTCCACTCGCCAGACTCAGTCACGTTCCAAGAAGGCCACATCGCGTTGTTGTTGGACGGGTAGGTGGAGTTCCACTCGCCAGACTCAGTCGCGTTCCAAGAAGGCCACGTCGCGTTGTTGTTGAACAGGTAGGTGGCGTTCCACTCGCCAGACTCAGTCACGTTCCAGAAAGACGGCGGGTAGGTGGCGTTCCACTCGCCAGACTCAGTCGCGTTCCAAGACGGCCACGTCGCGTTGTTGTTGGACGGGTAGGTGGCGTTCCACTCGCCAGACTCAGTCGCGTTCCAGAAAGACGGCGGGTAGGTGGAGTTCCACTCGCCAGACTCAGTCACGTTCCAAGAAGGCCACATCGCGTTGTTGTTGGACGGGTAGGTGGAGTTCCACTCGCCAGACTCAGTCGCGTTCCAAGAAGGCCACGTCGCGTTGTTGTTGAACAGGTAGGTGGCGTTCCACTCGCCAGACTCAGTCACGTTCCAGAAAGACGGCGGGTAGGTGGCGTTCCACTCGCCAGACTCAGTCACGTTCCAAGAAGGCCACGTCGCGTTGTTGTTGGACGGGTAGGTGGCGTTCCACTCGCCAGACTCAGTCGCGTTCCAAGAAGGCCACGTCGCGTTGTTGTTGGACAGGTAGGTGGCGTTCCACTCGCCAGACTCAGTCACGTTCCAGAAAGACGGCGGGTAGGTAGCGTTCCACGCCCCAGACTCAGTCGCGTTCCAAGACGGCCACGTCGCGTTGTTGTTGGACGGGTAGGTGGCGTTCCACTCGCCAGACTCAGTCACGTTCCAGAAAGACGGTGGGTAGGTGGCGTTCCACGCAGCAGGAGGCGTTGATGTCATGTTCCACTCCACAGGAGCGGTTGTGTTGTCGACTGAGACTGGCACGGACGGCGGTGCTGCCGCAGTGCTGCGGGAGCCGCCCTCACAGACACAGCACGCCTCCTGTGCGACATGCTTGTTGCGGTACGACCTCCCGAAGCGCAGGCACCTCTGCTGTGTGGCGTACCACGAGCAGCCGTACCGCGGACCGTCCGCATCATGCCACGCCGTTCCGTGCGACAGCTGCAGGTCGGCACACCCCGACATACTCCGCGCCAGGCACATGCCTGCAAGCACGAGCGACACCGCCATAATGTGATGTGAACTGCCGTGGTGTGGTGGGTAATATACTGACGAGTTGCAAGCGAGGTTGGCTGCACCGACCTGACAGAAACACTGTGGCTGAGGGGGGCTGGGGGTCGGGCGGCAGGGGACGCGCTTGCTGTTGATGTGCGGATGGTGACAGGCTGCAGAACACCCCGCGAGACATGACATCCCAGGCGGAGTGGAGGCAGAGGATGTGCAACGTGAATATCGGCATTGGGGGCTGCCCACAAGGAATGGAGAACAATACCTACCACAGGAAGGGGCGTTCAGACAGATTGCCACAGACGCAGGCCGACAAGAGTGACGGCCCGCATCCAACGGCGTCCCCATCCTGTTGGGTGGCAGGGCACGGGAGAGCGGCAGAGATGGATCGGTCGGGAAGAAGCAATTCAGCAGGCACACGCAAAGTAGCGGTGTGCCTTCTGGGAAAACAAAGAAAGGGGTGCCTTTGCAAATTCGAATAATTCGGTACGCTTTAGCGTTCTCCCAGAGGTGAGAATTCACCAAACAATGCACATTGGTACAGCGGTGGAGCGAAGTGACACCCGGTCACTCGCACCTGGATAACCTCCGGCAATATTCGGCGCCGTTTCTCATGAACTCGTGGGTAATGCAAAAAAAAATCGCACCGTTCCGCTGCGAAGGCCACAAGAAATCGTACTCCTTTCGCTTTATTATAGACACCCTGTCCAGCAACTGTGGGAGAACAGTTCCGGACTACTTTTTGTTGAGCGCACACTTGCTGTCTCAAGGCTGTGTTGAGGCCCTGTGAAGTGGCATGAGGTGCTAATCCAAAGCTTCAGGCGTACGATTTCCTCCGTTACTTCGCGACTTCGCTACGCTTCGTCGCTCGTAACTAGTAAAAATACAAAGGAACACGCATGAGGAAGTCAGTCGGGCAGAATTCCCTGGTCGGGGAGGGAGGGGGTGAGGGGGCACAGGGCACGCATATACAGCGGACCGACATGTGCGGAGAGAGGCAAGTATACTGTCCTTCATCCTGAGTTCGATAAGGTGTACACCTCAAGCACAGGATTCGAACCAACACAGCGGCATCGGTCACATGCGGGGGAGGACAGTCGCAGCGCCCGCCAGGATGACGATAGTGCGAGGCTGACGTTCCAGTCGTGAGGTAGTCTGGGGAGTACGGAACCTCCGAGTCACCAGCTCACTCCCTTCAGTCACGTTACAGGCAGAAGGCCAGGTAGGTTTTGGCATTTCCCAGGCACATCGCGTTCCGCTTGCCAGACTCAGTCACGTTCAGAAAGAAGGTGGGTAGGTAGTGTTCCACTCGGTCTCGTTCCAGTCCGGGTAGGTGGTGTTCCACTCGGTCTCGTTCCAGTCCGGGTAGGTAGTGTTCCACTCAGTCTCGTTCCAGCCCGGGTAGGTGTTCCACTCGGTCTCGTTCCAGCCCGGGTAGGTGGTGTTCCACTCGGTCTCGTTCCAGTCCGGGTAGGTGGTGTTCCACTCGGTCTCGTTCCAGCCCGGGTAGGTGGTGTTCCACTCGGTCTCGTTCCAGTCCGGGTAGGTAGTGTTCCACTCAGTCTCGTTCCAGCCCGGGTAGGTGGTGTTCCACTCGGTCTCGTTCCAGCCCGGGTAGGTGTTCCACTCGGTCTCGTTCCAGCCCGGGTAGGTGGTGTTCCACTCGGTCTCGTTCCAGTCCGGGTAGGTGGTGTTCCACTCGGTCTCGTTCCAGAAAGACGGCGGGTAGCTGGTGTTCCACTCACCTGATCCAGTCTCGTTCCACGCAGCAGGAGGCGTTGATGTCATGTTCCACTCCACAGGAGCGGTTGTGTTGTCGACTGAGACTGGCACGGACGGCGGTGTCGCGCTGCGGGAGCCGCCCTCACAGACACAGCACGCCTCCTGTGCGACATGCTTGTTGCGGTACGACCTCCCGAAGCGCAGGCACCTCTGCTGTGTGGCGTACCACGAGCAGCCGTACCGCGGACCGTCCGCATCATGCCACGCCGTTCCGTGCGACAGCTGCAGGTCGGCACACCCCGACATACTCCGCGCCAGGCACATGCCTGCAAGCACGAGCGACACCGCCATATTGTGGTGTGAACTGCCGTGGTGTGATGGGCATGATTTCAGGGCAAATGCACGTGGGTGTGGGCGCGTGACAAGAGACGAGATCGTGTGACAGGCAGGCAGGCAGGCACGGTGAGTCAGATCAAATGCTAGTGGTGGGGCAGGCCGAAACTGACAGACCTTCTCTTTGACGACTGGGTCTTACCACTGCTTTGCAGCTCGTTCTCCCAGTGGGGAGCCCCCGCTTCGCGCTGCAGAACAGCGCATTTCGCTGCCTTTTTTCCGCTATTATTTTGTTTGAAAAAACGCCGAAGATTGCAGAAACTTACCCAAGAGCAGCAGAGCCCCCCCCCCCTAGGGGGGGTCAAATGGGGGTGACAAACACGATTTTTCAAAAAACCGGCGCAGAGGCCCCAAAGCCCCCGTAAACCCTCCAAACCCCCCCAGATCGGTCCGGAAACCCATCGAACCCCACTTTTCCACCATTCCGGGCACCTCAGGTGCCCGAATTGGGGTACCTAAATTTTGTGCCACCGTTTGGTACCGGACAGTGCCACTGTGTGGGAGGTTGGAAAAGAAAATGCCCCAACACACCACATCTGAGGGTTGCAATGCATGTTGCTTGCCAACCACGTCATCCGGTGGGTGTCAGGCGCTATGTAGGTGGCATGAGCCAGGTCTTCGATGTGTTCTGGCTTGTATATGTACCTCCCTGCCTGCGGCACAGGCACTGCCTTTGTCCCCCACACCAGCCACAGAGAGCGTATTGTACTCGGTCCACGGTTGCTGATTCATTGTGATGCGTTGTATCCTCGAGTGAACGTCACACACTAGTGGCACCACCACCCGCCATCCGAGAGCTGTATTGACTTTGCGCCCTTCCGTTGCATTCACCTCGCCACGCATATTGCACCGTTCAGTACCAGTGCTCTTGGGCCAGGCAAAGTAGACCGCAGCAACTACCAATTCTGGCACAATGGGTACCACGACAGCGCACTTCGTGTGTTCCCGGAATGTACAGCTCGTGTTGCAACAGTCGTTGTCAACACATCCCGGTTGTGGAGCACTGCTGCACAGGAATCACACGACCATCTGGACTTGTTCCGTACCTACAGGCAGCCTCCCGGTGCATGGTGGCAGGGAGGTACATATACAAGCCAGAACACATCGAAGACCTGGCTAATGCCACCTACATAGCGCCTGACACCCACCGGATGACGTGGTTGGCAAGCAACATGCATTGCAACCCTCAGATGTGGTGTGTTGGGGCATTTTCTTTTCCAACCTCCCACACAGTGGCACTGTCCGGTACCAAACGGTGGCACAAAATTTAGGTACCCCAATTCGGGCACCTGAGGTGCCCGGAATGGTGGAAAAGTGGGGTTCGATGGGTTTCCGGACCGATCTGGGGGGGTTTGGAGGGTTTACGGGGGCTTTGGGGCCTCTGCGCCGGTTTTTTGAAAAATCGTGTTTGTCCACGTAAAAGGGTGGCATTTGACCCCCCCTACCCCCCCCCCCCCTCCCCTCCCTTTAATAGGCCCCTGTCTAACGAACGGTTAGGCCAAAAAATACATCTACTTGGCCGCCCCTCCCCTCCCCCATGAGACTGGAAGACCACCCTGCTGTGCCCCCCACCCGACCTCCGCCATTCGAACCACGTGCCGAAGAGCGGAACCATCAGATCACAGCACACCCATCTCAACGCGAGGGCGATGTCCCGTCCTTCAGTTCAGAGATGTAGTGATTGGTATACCATCGATAGGGGTCGAAGCCCCAGTCGTCTAGGCTCTGGACTGTTTTAAGCCGCCCGTAGGTAGCGTACGTCAGGCGGAGGGCGAGGCGACACCAGTTTGACGAGAAGGTGCATATCCAATGCTCCGACTTCTGCATGAACCAGAGGTTGCGGAGCGAATGCACCGTCCAGGCCTCGGCGTCCACCTGCAGAAACTTTCCCTGCCGCCGGCGCCGGTTGAATTTCTTCGGGTCGTTGTGGATTTGCAGATCCATCCCTGTCCGGTTCCACCGCGTCCAGCCCCACGCCTGCCCTGCCAGCTGCCGTGCCTCCAGCGGCACCGACGGGTCATTTGTCTGCAGAAAGAATCGCTGCCTCCCCTGCTGGGCCTGGGCAGCCCTGCCGCCAGGCGGTGCCGCAAACCTCTTGTTCGCGATGTCGACATACTCCTGGAGCTGGAAGAAACGTGCCATCTCAGGCTCCTTCAGACGCCCCCTCCTGACATGCACGTTAACAACATCCGCACCGGAGAAGAACGGGTCCTGCATGTCACGCCTCAACACCGCGTTGAGCCGATCGGTGGGCTGCAGGAGGAAGAACAGCAGCTGTGACGACCACCACATGTGGCTGCGCGGCTGCGACAGGGGCACCGTCGGGGCTGTGAAACGATCGCAGGAGTGTTTCGACCACATCGTCTCATGGTGGCCGTCCTCCGTTCTCCCGCAAGACCCGCAGAGGCAGCTGCCGTTGGGGCCGCAGGTGGCATTCTGCGCGGAACCTCTGCCGATGTGCTTGCACCGCTGGTGTCTGGAGTCTCTGCTTTTGCTGCAGAAGGACCGCCCGCATGCCGTAGTCCTCTGGAAGTAGCACAGATCGTTGCTCTCGGGGCAGGTCGCCGCGCTGGCAAACAGGAAGTCTCCATCAAGCACAGCGAATGGAATGCCGAGCTTCAGCGCATTGTCGAGGCCGCACATCTCAGAATGGTAGCGCGACCCCAGCCCCTGGAACATTCTCGAGAAGTAGTAAAGAGATGTGGTGCACGAAGCGCAGAACTGATTTGTGTAAATCTTCAGCTGGGCCTCCAGCGCCACGTGATCCGCCACAAACGGAACGGAGGGGTCGAGCAGCGCGGTGAAATGCCCCCGAAACCCGCTGCTACACGGCACCCCCAGCGCCCTCCCGATGTCCTCCTTCAGCGCCTGCGGGGCGTGGTCATACTGCGCGTCAAACCACAGGCGAGGCTCAGCCACACCACCCGGTCCACCGGACCTGGCTTCCGCCTGATCTGCCCGAGAAGGGCTGGCTAGCCCATACGACTCCACCTGGTCCTCCAGCAGGGCTGTATACAGCGGCGGAAGCGCTGGGTCCAGGCCAGGGGGTGGCTGGCGGTGCGGTGCCGGAGCAGGAGGGGGTGCCCCACCAGGGGCACGGTGGGTTGGGTTGCTGCCGGCGGTGTTGTGCAGTGCGCCGCCCAGGCCGAGGAATGCCAGGCCCCCCAGCAGGGCTGCAACGTAGCAGCGTGCCATCACCCAAAGGGGCGGGGTGGGGGAGGGGCAGGGGGTGCAGCACCCCTGCCAGCAGGTGGCGCAGAGCAACGCTGCCGCCCTTGGAGAGGGGTGTGTGGCGTGGTGTGGTGGCATAGCATAGGGCGTTAGCAATGCGCATGATTTATCGTGTCTCCCGCAAAAACCGCAGCCGTGTGCGGTGATGCCACACAATGGGCTGGCTAAGGCTGTCTGAAGTGAGAGAGAGTTCTAACCACAGAAAAAGAGTAAGGCGATTCGGTGACCGGATAAGTGGTTTTGTGTTGCTCTCACAAAACACACTGCGCGCCGGTGCGCTCCCACTGCCTCCTCTTTCGCTGTGACAAGCAAGCTTGTTTGGGCAAAGCAGTTCTCACAACACCCACTCAAAAAAAATAGGCGGGTGGGAGGTGGGGCTTTGAAACAGAAGTAAACTGTTTCTGCTTTAGAAGGAATCACAAGAATGATCACCCTTCACTCGTTATGCAGGTTGTGCCTGAGATCCAGTGTTTTATCCGGCATGTGTTGTGTTGTTGTACTTGTGCGGGCAATGTAGGGGGCGCCGGTGGGGGGAGGGGGGGGGGGGGGGGGGGAGGGGCGGGCTGACACGGTGGGATCTTGTAAATTTTACATGTATAACTACAAGTATATACATGTATTATACATGTATAATACTTGCATGACAACTATTATACATGTATAATACATGTATATGCCTGAAATATACATGTAAAATACATGTATATCAAGTAAAAATACATGTATAATAGTTGCATGTCAACTATTATACATGTATCTTTACTTGATATACATGTATTTTACATGTATATTTCATGCATTTACATGTATTTTACATGTATAATACTTGTCATGCAAGTATTATACATGTATAATACTTGCATGACAAGTAAAATACTTGCATGCAAGTAAAATACATGTATTTTACTTGCATGCAAGTATTTTACTTGTCATGCAAGTATTTTACATGTATAATACTTGCATGACAAGTATTATACATGTAAAATACATGTAAATGCATGAAATATACATGTAAAATACATGTATATCAAGTAAAGATACATGTATAATAGTTGACATGCAAGTATTATACATGTATTTTTACTTGATATACATGTATTTTACATGTATATTTCAGGCATATACATGTATTATACATGTATAAACCCTGTGCCTGGAATTTTGACCGAGTTAGATAAAATTTTCAGTGCAATCCTTCAGCACCTCCCCCCTAGATTTTTAGGTTTTCTTGACCCAATGGTCGAAATCTGCGACATAGTGGAAATCCCGGGGACATGTCGAATTCGAAAATTTTGGGTCAAAAAACCCCAGGGGGGACCCTTTGGTTTCACCCCCTGCTGGGGGGCCTGGTGGGCGTTCAGGTGTGCTGAGACCCTTCGGGTTCTGACAGAGTGCAGCAATGGTAATCAACCGTCGTGAACGTACTTTCGTGCCGGCATGGCTATCCATGGGCACCGTGGCATGTCGCCGCATCCGTCCCGATCAACAAGTGCCAGAGGTAAATCAGGAGTCCTGGTCCAGTGCAGGCACCTGCGCTGCAGATACCCAAGGGACTGTTGTGCACAAAAATGCACACGCAAGGACATCAACTGACCGAGGCAATGCACCTCGCAGCCTATCGATTCGATTCGGGGCACCAAGCCTCACGAGCTGGTCACGCGATACCAGGTTACTCTGCGTGGCATATTCCTTGCAGCCGAAATGGCTTGGGCAGCAGTGCACAGGAACTTCTGCTGCACTGCGACAGGACAACCCAAGCACGTGCCGCGTACATCCGGAGGTGAAGTTGGATGAGGAAGATCGGTGGCTTCTGGGAGGAAGAGGGCCACCGCGTCCACGTCGCGGCTAGCACACTCAGCACACGAGCGGGCGTTGCATGAAATCCCCCATGTGTAAACAGGGGAAATCGGCCTTTTAGGTGATCCTGGTCAGGAATAAAAATTTCCACACATATTTTTCGACTTCCTGAGGCCAAAAACCGGTGTTCCTGGACCCAGATGTGACATCTGGATGACATAATAAAAATCCAGAGTGCCTTAGAGGCGCGCGGGACATTTTTTTGGGGATCGTGGCTGGGGACCCCCTATTTTGGGGGATTTCCCGTAGGTGGAAAATGTCGATTTTCCAATTTTAAATCACTCTGGGGGCACCTGCGGGGCCATATTTTGCATTTTCAGACAGGGGACCTACACCCTACAAACCCGATTTTCGGGTTTTTTGACCATTTTTTGCCTTGTGCGAAAACGTGATATTTTTTGGACAAAATTCCAGGCACAGGGTTATAATAGTTGACATGCAAGTATTATACATGTATAATACATGTATATACTTGTAGTTATACATGTAAAATTTACAAGATCCCACCGTGGACGGCACGGAGCTCGACACGTCCCATCAGAGACCTTGAGACCAGGGGGAGGCTAGAGCTGTACTGGGTGGGGGTAGGGGATGATGGCAGGCCATGGGAGAGAGGGGGTGGGGCGGGGCGAGGACGTTACGGCAAGCAAACAACACCGCAACACCAACAGCATGTATGCTTGAGTTTCACACCGTGCGTGGGGGGGAGGGAGAGGGGGGGGCGGTGATGGTTAACAGCGGACTCATCGGGGGGGGGGGGGGGGGGGAGTGGGTGGCACCACGGACTAGTCGCCCGGACGACTAGTCGGGACGACGGGTGAAATGACGACGGGTGAAACGACGGGTGGCACCCGTCGACTCGACGGGTGGACCCGTCGAGTCGACGGGTGAACCTGCTGAAACGACGGGTGTTCCAGCCATTTCCTGTTGATATGGGCCAATTTCCATTGAAAACTAGGGGAGTACCTTGCATGGCATCAGGTTATTTTTCACGCCGAGCTATCTTCCCTGCACAGACCCACCCCCCCCATTACTTTCCATTTACAATTCCTAGTTGGTGAAGGGGCTGCCCACCGGTGGACCACCAGGAGGGGGGTGAGCCATCCAGGTGGGCAGGGGGCCTGGGGGTGGGGCCTCAAGACAACTCCCCCACGACGTCACTCCGCTCTCGAGGACAAACAAAATCACCTACGTACCTGAACTGCCAAACACCCCCCCCCCCTCACTTACGGGTGCGCGGATCTCATGTGCTCTTCGCGCTTTACAGTGGTTTTAAAGAGCTCGAAACAAACACAGCAACGCTTTTGTGTCAGCACGCGCGAATGGTGACTGAGGTAGTGCTGGCTCAGTCCCTTCGATTTTGTCCGTTTGCCGCACTCCTGGCATGTGACAGTGCAGGTCTGACACGGCGCGTTGTTTTGTGGCCGATGTGCAGCATCATAATGCGCAAACAGTGCTTCTCTCGTGTGGACAACTTTGGAGCACACAATGCAGATATGTTGCTGCACAGGCACTGTACCGGATGGGGTTGGTTCTGGCACTTCTGGCACATCCTCGCTGTTGCCCCAGGATTTGGACTTGCAGATGCATGCGAGCAGCGTTGCCTTTGGAGTGGTGTTTTCCGGGTCGCCCAGAAATTGTTGGCCCCATCGCCCCCTTTTTGTGACGTGAGATCCAAGGCTGAGGGACTCGAGTCTCCGCTGCAGTGCTGCCGTTGCTCCCTTCCAACAAGCGTTCCTCGCGGTGACACAGCAGCAAAGCTTTATCGCGCCGAACTTCAGGAGGGTCGGGGTGCTCGGTTGGTCCAGCAGGCCGCACCCCTTGCCTTTGGTCCTCTGCATTTCGAAGAGCAGCAGGTCCCGTTCGGCGGTCTGCTGCGATGTCACCCTCAGGGCATGGCGTTTGGAGACGCCATTCCCCCTCTCCAGTTCCTCGTCACTCAGGGCGAGGGGGTGTGCATCTTCTGGATCAAACCAGTGGCTCATCGAATGGATATATGTAACACCACGCCCCTCGGATGTTCTCCCAGGTGACACCCACTCCAGGACAAACACAAGGATGTGCATTGCGATGAGCGAGAAGATGAACTGTTTCGCGCACTTTCCCTCCTGGTGGTACTTGATGGGGGATGTCGTTGTAGCGGAAATGCACAAGCATTTCCATTGCAATACAGAGTAGATGCTGCACCCCCTTCGTCTTGGTAATGGTGAGTAAGCGACTCAGAACATCTCTGGCCTGGTTTCCCGTCATGTTAGAACACGTTGAGCTGCCAAGGACAGCCTTCTGCACGGCAGGTCCATCAGGCAAGATCTCTGCGAGTATTGCGATGAACCCGTTTATGTCGGCAGGGGGGGTGACCCCTGCGTACAGGCTCTCAAACCCAGCTTCATGAAGTTCCTGGATGCTAGCCCTGTGGCAGGCGTGGAGCTGTTTCAACCAGTCATTTCGTGGTGTGGTACAAAACGCGCTCCTGTGCGAAGATGACCCCATCTTACTAAATGCCGACCACAGCTCAAGATGGTCCCCTGCTACCCTAAGCAGGCGAGCCGAAACATCACGTTCGCCTTTTCGAAAACCCCTCTCTGCACTCTTGCGATTTGCTTCAGGAAGTTGAACGTGAACCACGTTCTGTACTCATCCTTCTGCTTATCGGCAACTGTCACCAACCGTGTTGCGAAGGCACCGTCGAAAATGCCTACGGCCAGCCTGCTCTGCTGGGTCTTCTGTGCCTGTTTCTTCTCCGCCTCGTACAGCTTCACCATAGCTGCAGTGCCGCGGGGCAGGCGTCGGCCATCTCCTTGAGCCCTGTCGGGTGGTCCTTCCCGTTGCTCTTCCGGAGGCCCAACCCGACAAACTCGATGTCTGACCCGCTATTGACACGGGCAGCGTACATCGTGCGACCATCCTTCGCGGTCGACTTGCTGATCACCCCACCCCCCACCTTCTCATACTTTTTGTACAGGGCAAGACTGATGATGGGATCAGTCGACTTGATTATCCGCCAGCTTGCCGAGAAGCTGCTTCAGGGCCATGTGGCTCAACCCATCAGCATCACGCTCGACAACATACGTGTTGATCCAAGCACGTACAAACACCGTCATGTCCACAGCGCTGGCGAGGGCCTGCGCTGCAGTACGCTTTGCCGCTGGCATTGATTGGTGTGGCTCGTCTGGGTGGCCTGGGTGGTGATGATGGTATCTTGGGGTATCTTGGCCTGGGTGGTGATGATGGTACGGTATCTTGGAGACTGCCTTGTGGGTTGTGCAAGGGTTGGCTGGGGCGAAAATTTGCCTGGCAGAAAAGTGATCACCTTCATGAAGTAGGTTGCTCTGTCAAACTGACACAGTTTGTCAGAGTCAAGATCCCTCGAACAATGAAAATCCACGAGAACAGCCGTCGCACATGCACTTGAGGCCCCATCACCAACTAGGAATTGTAAATGGAAAGTAATCGGGGGTGGGTCTGTGCAGGGAAGATAGTTCGGCGTGAAAAATAACCTGATGCCATGCAAGGTACTCCCCTAGTTTTCAATGGAAATTGGCCCATATCAACAGGAAATGGCTGGAACACCCGTCGTTTCAGCAGGTTCACCCGTCGTGCCGACGGGTGCCACCCGTCGAGTCGACGGGTGGTCCCGTCGAGTC
Organism: Rhynchopus euleeides; assembly: GCA_963210315.1. Taxonomy (NCBI): domain Eukaryota; phylum Euglenozoa; class Diplonemea; order Diplonemida; family Diplonemidae; genus Rhynchopus; species Rhynchopus euleeides. Next base: position 835,150 of record OY723272.1, read on the forward strand.
GACGGGTGCCGCCTGTCGAGTTTTCACCCGTCGTCCCGACTAGTCCGTGGTGGGGGTGGGGTTTGACCACGTGAGCTGACCAGTCTCAAAAAATCACCCGCCCCCCCCCCCCCTCCCCCCTGTTGATGAGTCAGAAATAGGACCAATCTAACACCTTGGCCTTGCCTACCCGTGTGGCTGGGGCGCGAGATTCCCTCCCCGCGCATCACACCGATTCATCCCAGTGTGGGCCAGCAAAATTTTGTATCATCAAAAAGAAAGACTTGGTGATCGCTACTGTGCGGGACAAGGCTTGCAAAAATACAGCAGCAGTCTCTCGAGTCTTCCTTTCAGATGATTTTTGCATTGATCGCTTCCATCCCCCCCCCCCCCCCTCACCGGGAAGCTGCAAAATGAGGTGCTGAGCCTGCCACGCCACCCCTCCGCTGTCGCGGGCCCTGTTCTCACGGTGTGCACTCCATGGGGACACCCCACGATGCCAGCACGCGAACCCAAAACCACAATCCGCACTGTCGGGATATCGCGTCATCACCCCATACGATGCGGGCCAGCAATATGGCTTCGTACCACCCAGCAGCGACACACCCGATCCCGATAGCCCCTTATTCATCCAGGTCGCTAGCTGAGACAACGGCGGGCAACTGCGACGTCCCTCTGGAGAACGGCTGGCTTTTGAAGGCATCTGTCATCGAGACATTCACCGGCGATTTTGACAACCCGCGGGCGTCGTCTTCCCGCGCCTGGAGGTAATTTCCCTGGTTGGGAGATACCTTGAAACGCTGCGCCGATTGGCCCTGTTAAAACGTGGCGTGGGGGGAGCGGGGTGGTGAGGGTGATGGGGAGTGGTGGCGGGGTGGTGGATAAACCTTGCGGTTTGCTGTTGTCCGGAGTGCAAAATCACCCAGGCATAATCGGGGTGGTTTCCGCACCCCATCTGGGATTGGGCACAGCCCACCCTCAGCGACATACCTCGCCAATCGTCCGGAGATACCCGATATCGCCGTGCGGGAATATCCCTACGTCTGCCATCCATATGTGCAGCGGCGTAAACACAAATATGTAGTCAGTCGTAGTCCGTGTTCCGTAGACAATGCCAAAAACCGAAAGAGCTCCAAGCAGATAGGAAAATCGCACAATCCGTCTTTTGGCTTTCTTAGTTAGGCCCAGGGGCCCGATCTGTAGGGGACAGGGCGTGTGTGTGTTGTGCATTTGGAGGCATTTGCAGATGTCAGCCCAATGGCGGGGGGGGGGGGGGGGAATACTGAAATAGAAGTTATAGGAATCGTCCCTTCACTTGTTATGCAGGTTGTCACTAATAGCCTTGCTTATGAGCGAAACGCTCCGTGGATTGGCAGGGACCGCGGTGCCACACACACAGTTAGGCTGCCAGGGGGGTCTGGGGGGCTCCGCCCCCCAGCCGCCGGAGGCCACGGTAGTGAACATTTGTTCATTGCGGATGGATAGATTCATGCGACTTGAAAGGATTGGGCACCCGACATACGCCACAGGGGGGGTCTACACTGCATGTAATTTATGCATAACCCACCTGTTGTTGATCACAGATGTATGGCGTCTGCCATGTTTTTGGGGAGAGAAATGACCACTGAGCCCAGCACGCGCGCATCGAGAGGATTTGAGGCCCCCGCCCCCTGGTCCCCTGCCCACCTGACTGACTCAGGTGCCACACACGAGGTTCCACTGAGATTGTCGTGAACGCGTTCTCTCGTCTAGAAATTCTACACACTCACCCCACACAGGTCTCTTTACCACAAAAAACAACACAATGGCTCCGAAATGCAAGCAACCTGCAACGCAGGCGACGCCGCAGGTGTCGGCGAAGAAGCGGGCGGGAGATGGCGGGGAGGGTGCGGAGCGCCGGGTGGAACAGCTGAACACCCTCGTGAAGACGCACGCCGTCGACGTACATCAAGAAATGCGCGTACAGGTGCCGGGGGGGCTGACAAAGTTCGAGGTTCCTCTTACGGCCCCTCTTGTCGCCGGGGGAGGAAAGCTGTCCAACACCGCAAGCTGGAAGGATCTCACTGGCTTCACGGTTCCGCAAGGCGGCGTACACCGTCACCCCCGCCCTGCACGACATCAAGGGGGTGGTGAGGCTCATCTTGCGGACCGTCCCCGAGGCAAAACATGTGGAGGAAACTGTGCTGGGGAGCAGCGGAGGCAACATGACGGGAACACAAGCGAGGGCGATATTAGCAGCGTTAAAGTCCACCACTCTCGGGGGCCGGAAGGATCTGTGCTGTGCGATGGAGGTGCTGATCTTTTTTTAGATATCAGGATATCCCTGTCCGCTTCTTCGCAGACCCTGGCCTTGCTCAAAGGGGTTCCTCTTTGCATTAGTCAGCTACCATGCGGTGATATTTTTTTCTGAAGTGGGCAAACCCAATATGCTCACTCTTTGGTTTGATCCTGAAGATGCCCACAGGACAACCATCTCCGATGAGCTTTTTGAACAGGGCAACGGGGAGCGGAAACGTTGGGCAGCTGCAACGTCCCAGCAGACGATGGAACGGGACCTGCAGGCCTTTGAGTTGAAGTGCAAGCACCTCGAACGTGACCCCTCTACCGTACAGAAGGCACCTGTTCTTTCTTCCCTCAGGGGGGAGAAGCCGTTGATTCTCGATCACGATTCCCTTCGCCTTTGTAAGTGTGTGACAAATGCAGATGCAGCGTGGGCTTCGGCTTCTCGACTTAGTCTCTCGGTTGGGAGCCCTTGGTCTTCAGGATCATGTGCGGAGAAGGGATGCTTGGGGGCAAACCTTTCGTGGGAACCCCGAAAGTGATGGCTCCGTTTTCAAAAGCTGTATTTGCAAGGAATCGCCGTGGAACGCGCAAGGGGTTGCATCATGACGAAACCGATGACGACGAAGATGGGGGTGATCATCCGGGTGATGGGGACAGCAGCACCGACGACAGTGACACCAACGGATTTCCTTGCCGTATTTGCCCGAACAGGGTGTTCACACAAATCTACGGGCTTTACGCTCACTTCGATGCAAAACATCGCCTCAGAGAAGAATGTACATGCAGAGTCACCTGCCCAGTGGAGGGTTGTGGGAAGGTCATCCAGAAAAGTGGTCTGAGCCAACACGCTTTGGACAACCACCGCGACATTTTGAATAGCACTGTGTGCCCGTTGTGCCTGCAAGAGTTTGCAACGGAGGAAGCTAGGGATGCACACATGTCGGACGAGCACCCTGCGCTCTAAGCAGTCTGCCAGTACAATATGTATCGCTCCGGTACGCCTCCCTCTCACCGACGACAGCGTTTTTATCATGTAATATTCCATGTAATCCATCATGTAATGTAAGCTACTTCAGCGTCGTGTGGGCCCTTTCACCACCCACCCCCCTTCGGGGGGTGGGGGCCGATCCCAGATTTTTTTAATCCCAACTTCGCCCCCTTGGGCGAAGTTGGGGCGAAGTAAATCCGAACATTTATTTATTTAGGCGAAGATGGCCCAACTTCGCCCAGTAGCGAACGCCCTGGCACCGAAATAAAGGGTACCCTTCCTCACAAACAACACTGGCTGTCGAGTGTCACAGAGGGGGAAACAACATCCAATTGATCATACCGTGTGCTGCGCGGGCCGCCACAGATGACGCTGCATCGCACGCCGGGTAATCCATGATCTAATGGAAAACCCGATGTTGTGCCCACGCGGGTCCCATCCGAGGTTGAACATCGCGCCACGCCTCCCTTCCAGATGGTGTGTATGTGTGAGGGCGGCAGCCCGACCCCTCCTGGCGTGAGTTCGTTAGTGTGGGTGAAAGGAAGAGGGTGGGGGGAGGGGCAGCAGCAAAAAAACAACATCCATGGGTATTCGCCGATCGCAAGAACACCCCCACGCCCTGCGTCGTTCGCGTTTGTTTGTGCCGCCGGAAATTCGGGCAAAACAAAAGCAACACCGCAGCCCTGATGAGGATGTTGTATTTGTTGCCCAAGCGCCTACTACCTTTTTGACACTGACAGGAGCCCCTGTTGCAGTACAAAAATTGTACGGGATTTCGCTATAACAAGAGAAGCGCAATCGAGTCGCAGCGGCAGCATCATCCCTCCCTCTCTGTATGAGCGAGCGTTTGCCGTGAAAATCGTACTCCTTTCGCTATAGTCAGAGAAATACCCTGCCCAGCAACTGCAAAAAGGCAGATCCGGGCTACTTTTCGTTGAGCGCACACTCCTGTGTCAAAGGCTGTGGAAGCCCCTGAATTACCTCCAAAGGAGAGAGCCGATTTGACTTCACTAGGCATGCAGGGCGGACTCCGAGATGCAGTGACAGTGAAATCTCGGCATTCGTGATTGCAGTCAGATTGGTGTGCGGGCAAAAAGATGGCTGGGTGAGGAGGGGATCGGAGGTGGGGGGGTGGGGTGGTGCAACGGGCAAATCACCACAGTCTAGTCGGGAGTTCTCCTTCTTCCACCGTGCCCTTCTCCCTCCCACCCCCCGATGGGTTAAGTTCAAACCAAGGCTTGTGCTGTGGATGCTGCTTTGAAAAACAGCACCTCTTGAAGTTGGGGGGGGGGGGGGGCAGGGGGCGTGCCCAACTCCCACCCCCTTTTGAAAGCTTCTTTGTTGTTTGGGACCCCCCCTCCCCCCCCCCCCCCATCTCGGCCATTTTTTACTTATCGGCAGCAGATCATTCGATCCCTCATGCCTTCCCCAAGCTAATGCCCTGATCGACAACCCGACCTGCGAGACGCGACCAGGGCAGTGATGTTCACAGTATCACCAGAAGGCGATGTGCTTCAAGAGGCAGAGACACAGACTGCCCGACAGCCCTAAGAGGGGGGGGGGGGGGGCGCCAGAGTCCCCACACCACCCGCCACCCCTCCATTGAGTGTCCGTTCTCAAGCGAAGGTACAGAATAATATAGGATACAAGGGAGGAGGGGGGGGGGGGGAGAGGGGAGGGGATGGCTTGGTCTTCGCTCGCAGAAGTGCAGATAGGCGAGTTGTGTGCCTCACGTATTGTATATAAGGTGCCGAACTGACGCGGTGTTGACACAGAGCAAGACCGTCGATCCACCCCGCCCCCCCCAGCCCACCCCTCTTCCCAGGGGCAGCCATTTTTTTGAGTGTCGACAAATCACAAGCAACAGCTTGATCTGTCCCATTGACACCCCTTACCCTGCAAGCGGGTTTGAGGGCAAGGTGTACCCCGCCCCCCCCGGAGCTGCCCCTTTCTTTTGCCGGGCTTTACGATAACCGACGGTGCCAAATACCTGATGTGCTGTCTTATGCATTTGCAAAAAAAAATGGTGGCGCACTTTGGCTCAGAGCGGAGGCAGCCCTTTATGTTTGCTTTCAGCTATTGGCAACGCGATGCATCATGGCATGACGGAGGGGGGGTGGGGGGGTACGAACGACATATACCCCCCACCCCCCCCCACCCCGAATGCCGCACCGTGTTGCGCCGTTTTATTTTCACAGGCCTTTTCTCCCTTTTTCTCCCCGTTCCCCTTCCCCCCCCCCCCTTTTCCCCGCCATTTCGACATTATCTTTTTTTGAGGGAGGTGGTCACACATCGCGCGCCGCGCCCCCCTCATATCACCGGTCCGAGCCACCCCGAGCCTCGGCCTCCTGCTTGTCCGGATTTTCAGGCGCTGGCAGGATTTCCTATGGAGAAGCCTGCCTCCCCTGAAGGAACGGCAGGCTTTGGCAGGAGAATTGGGGCGATGAGGCTAATGTCGAGAAGAATACCCGGCATCTTCTTCTTTGGCTCGAGTTAGACTGAGTGAGCGATATCCGGCCTGTGCTGTGGCCAGTATTATGTGTCGTCAGGGGAAGGTGGAAGGGAGGAGGTCAGAGCAATGCCAGAGAAGCCTAGACGTGAGGGTGCACTTTCTCAGGAGATCCCTTGACCAAGTTTCTATGATAGCCCCACTCAAGGACTGGGCCCAGAGCCAGGCCCACAACGGCCCGTGATTTCTGCGAGGGTTTTGTGGTCCCCCCCCACCGAACACCGGCTAGAGTGTGATATGGACTCATGCCTGCTGAATTCGTTTTGTGCACACCTGTTTGTGACAAAATAAATTCACGGCAGACAAGCACTGCACAGCATTGCCCCTCACAAGCTTTTTCGCTGTGACAAGAAAGTTTTGTTGGGGCAAGAAGAAGAAAAACAACCACGCGGGGGTGGTGCAGCAGCCGGAAGAAGAGAAGGGCACAAAAGGCAATTTCATCGATCGTGAGAACGCATGGCACAGATAAATCACTTTTGTGGCAGGATAGAACATAACCGAGCCCCTGATTTTTTTTGGTGATCTTCAACACACACACACACACACTCCTCGCCCCGCTTCACGGTCGTGGATGTGGTGGCAAACGAAAATTGCATTGTCGCGTGGTTCCTGCTGCTGCAGGGACAACCCTCAAAATAATGCAATGTCAAATGTCAAATGCCAAATGGTGTCATCTTGCACAGGGGAGGGTTGCCCCACCTGTGAAGATTTCGTTTTCAATGAACACTTCCCACCTGCACGGTGGACTCCAGCGGGGGTAGGGTAACCCTTTTCGGGAGTCTCAACTAGGGGGAGTCCAACTCCCGCTAGCGGGAGTCTATACTCCCGCTAGGGGGAGTCTGACTCCCCCTAGCGGGAGTCTTTTCACCTATTTTCACTCATTTTTCCCATGATACCTATGCAATGTGGCACTCGTCACTGAAGTACAGCCACACCAAACGAAACGGACGTTTCCACCCATCCCAGCTCGCAGACCTGATTCACAAAAATGGGGAAGACGACAACGAAGCCGGCAGCGAAGCCGGCGGCAAAGTCGATTAAGAAGAAGAAGAGCGCAGAGAGTCCCGAGGCTGCGGAGGCGACGAACATTGTGCATGATTTTTGCACGGCCTTCCCTGTTAAAAAAGGGGGCAGTGTGCTGACACTGGGATCCATTAGAAGGCTCCTAGCAACGGTGTTGAGCAAGGAGCTCCACCAGCACAGCACCCAGGTGGCCAACGCAATCATCGCCATGTCTTCCCTGACATGGATAAGTTCGCTGTCAGGGAAGTCGCAACGATGCGGAAGGAGGGCGCTCTCCGTCATATACAAGGTGGAGGCGAAGTATGGCAAGGTGCAGGATACAAACGTGTCGTCGGGGGCAGCCTGAAGCCGCGAATGATCGCGACACGGGCGAACGGCTTGGCACCGTGGGTCTGGATAGATGCTGGAGTTCGGCCGGGTGAAACCGGAAGTCGCAGCAAAATTTGCCCCCCCAGATTTCTTCCTCAAACCCACCCGTGGGCTGATCCGGCCTTGCACGGTGGACTCCAGCGGGGGTAGGGTACCACTACCGGGTTTAACCCTTTTCGGGAGTCTCAACTAGGGGGAGTCCAACTCCCGCTAGCGGGAGTATAGATCAGCAGTGGGCAACAATGAGGCGATGCGGGGGGCGAGGGCACCGATGCTCACTGTGCGACATCCCAGAAGAACGCTGGTATCAACAGGTGCATCGATACCCGCACCTGACTCTCTCTGAGATGAAAGAGGCTGGCTACCCCTCCCTCTTGGCAGGTGTGCTTCCCAATGCCCGCTACGTCACCCCAGCACTCCATGACTGCAAGGGGCTCGCCATGCGGCTGATCAGGGTACTGGATGACAGGGGTGGAGCTTGGGGGTTTTTTCGGGTCAGCTGACCTGATTTTCTGCAGGCCCTCACAAAAAATCAGGTCAGGGGTAAAAAGAAAAAAAAATATAGGTTTTCGGGAAACCGGAAAAGTTGGCTCCTCGCCTTGGGGCCTCAAGGTGACCAGGAGGCGTTTCGTGAGCAAAGTGACCCCAGCGACATGAGCACAGGCCTCAAACAGTCACAATAGAGGACAAATGAAGCTGCCCAACCCGTACCGTGCAACAGACGTTTACTACCGTGGCCTCCGGTGGCTGGGGGGCTCCGCCCCCCAGACCCCCCTGTGGCATGTGCCTGTCTTGTACCCAAGCCCTTTACATCAGGGAATCTCAGTATCCTCAGGAGGACGCAGCCAACTCACACAGAATCCGTACGCCCGCAAGTCACAGATGTTCACTACCGTGGCCTCCGGCGGCTGGGAGCTCCGCCTCCCAGACCCCCCCTACGGCATGTGTTTGTCTTGTAACCAAGTCCTTGCGCGTCCGGGGCTGCATATCGGTTCCGGTACCTCGCGGGAGGCTGGGCCCGAGCACTGATCTCTGAGACGAACCGGGGGGGAACCCATAAGAAAAAATTGGCTGACCCGATCTGACCCGATCCAGCCCGCAACCCCATATTTCAAGCTCCACCCCTGCTGGATGAGACAACAAAAAAATATTCGACAAGACCTGTACAAACCTTGCACTGAATGTGTCGCAGCATGGGACAGGTGCTCAGTTCCGGAAGGTCGTGCTTGCCTGTCACAGGACACACCTACAAGGGCTTGTTCCGCTACCTCTTTGTCTCCCTTGCAGACCTCATGCATTTCCGGTATGCAGACATCCCCTGGCGCTTCTGGGGATGCAAGGATGAGTCAGCCCGGATTCCCTTCTTGCGTGCTCGGATCTCAGGGCATATATTTCACTGGTTGATGGAGCATGCCGAAAAGGGATCAACGCGCAATGCCTACGTACACAGTCTCCATCATTGGTGGGCTCCAGAAGATGCAGTGCCTCTGCAGAACAACGACGAATTTGAAGAAGCAGAGAACGGACATCGCAAGAAAGATGCCGTTACAATCGCCAGCTCCGCAACTTACGAGAGAGATCTTGCGATGGCAGAAGAGAAGCGGCGCGCATCGGGCATGCCTTGGAAGGTTGCGCACCTGTCGCAGGACGGGATCCTCGGGTATAGAGAAGTCATCCTGTGTCCGTGTCTGCACACCCGACACGCTCATAGATTGGCTGTGTATGTTCTTTGCACACAGTTGACACAGCTGCAGAAGGGGTTTGTGCACTGCAACACACAGGACTTCGTTGAACCCATCAGCGCGCCCTACTTCCTGTTCCGGTTCCCCGAAGGACACCGCAAATTATCGCTCTGCTTGTGCAAAATGCCAATCCCGCTGGGGGCGACTTTCACACCATTCGTGTCATCCGAGGCGACTTTGAGCACGCTTGACCAACGCGCACAGCAGGAGGGGGATGACAGTTCTGACGAAGAAGATGAGGCCTGCAGGATGGCTTGTCTTGCCCAAGGTGTAACACAACTACGACAGGCGATGGCCGCACTTTGACACCTCAAATTCTAACCGCTCACCTCCGCAGGTGTAGCCGCTACCAGGAGGATAGGTAGGTAGTCCAGAGTCCGGGGAAACTGACAGAAGCAAAACAAGCCCCTCCCCATCCCTCTTCCACCATGATTTTACCCCCCACGCCAGTAGACTGTAACTATATCATGGGAAAAATGGATGAAAATAGGTGAAAAGACTCCCGCTAGGGGGAGTCAGACTCCCCCTAGCGGGAGTATAGACTCCCGCTAGCGGGAGTCTTTGACACCCGCTCAGACTCCCGCTAGGGCCGCTGGAGTCCACCGTGTGTGGCTAGCCGCAGGTGCCCCGTTTCCGACATGCAGACGGCCGCACCAGGCAGGGTGTCTCGCGGCATGCTGGCGAAGCTCGCCTTTGCCAAAAAAAAAACCCCCCCCTCCGGGCTGCCACTCGTAAAAATGGGTGTTGTGGAAACACAGACAAAAACCAGACAAATGAATCGCCCAACTGAATCGTGCTAGCTAAACTCCGGAAAGAAGTGTCTTTTTTCGTTGAACGCAGCCAAATATAAGGCCTAACCTGTTTTGGCGCACGGGTGTGATGACAAAAGGGAAAAGTGCTAGCACGAACATGATGTTGGTCTTCTGGTTATGTCTGGTTTCTTAGAACACTTACAGGGGGGGGTCAAATAAACGTACTTAGTTGAATAGTAGTACTTAGCCGAATAGTAGTACTTATTTTTTTGGGGCTCTGGGGCACGTTGGGCCGTTGAATAGTAGTACTTACTTTTCACCCTTTTTTTTGGGAAAATTTTCCGTTTTTTTTGAGATTTTCTTTTTGGAGACACACAAATCTGCAAACTTTGGGGCAAGGAATGGGGACAACGGGGTCTATTGGTGCCACTTAGGGGAACCAGGGTGCACGGGGTCCGTAGAGGGGGGAAGTGACCTACGCTCAAAGATATGTCGTGACGAAGGGAATCGGGGCATCCCCCCTCAGACACATACGGACGGGAAACCAGCGAACCCGCAAACTCCTGCGGTCCAGAGGCATCAGAACCACTGCTGAAGACCGCAAACCCGGAAACCCGCAAACTCCTGGGGTCCAGAGGCGTCAAAATCACTGCTGAAGAGCGGCGCGCATTAAACGACTCCTCATCTACGGCGTCCGCAGTCCCTACCACCAACGAGAAGATGTGGACGGATGGCCCCAGACACACCTCACCATAGATGTAGCCTTCGAGGACCAGCTGAGCCCACCCCCCACCCCCCACCCCCCACCCCGCAGCCCCCTTCCCTGACGTTGTTTGACATTCTCTCCTGTTGTGCAGCACTGATCAACACACGCCCGCAAACCCGCAATCCAACTGCCCAGATTTCACCATCCACCAACAGAGCCAATAGCTTCGGCTGGTGTCCGACATAATGATGACGTCCGATGCTTTCATGTGCCTCCTGCTGATGGAATGCCTCCTGTTCAAGATATTCGAGGATGGGCCACCGCCATGCGCTCCCCGGCCTTCCTTCAACCAACTGGCCCGGGCCAGGGCACGCTGCAATGGCCCGATTTTTTCATGGCCGAAGACACAAGCCAAACCTTCAACCAACCGGTCCGCGCCGAAGACACAAGCCGAACCTTCAACCGACTGCTCCGCGCCGAAGACACAAGCCGAACCTTCAACCGACTGCTCCGCGCCGAAGACACAAGCTAAACCTTCAACCGACTGCTCCGCGCCGAAGACACAAGCCGAACCTTCAATCGACTGCTCCACGCTGAAGACACAAGCCAAACCTTCAACCGACTGCTCCGCGCCGAAGACACAAGCCAAACCCATTCCAGTCCTTCGGGGTGGGTGTGAGGCACAGCCGACGGAAGCGCACGGAGGCGGCCCCAAAAGGGCCGAGTTTTTAAAAGGGCATTCCTCAAAGAATGTCAAGGTGGGGTACTGGCTGACGACGAGCGACGTGGGGAACCTGCTGGTTCACTACCTGCAGCCCGCTGGTGTAGAAGCAGTGTCCCGTGTCGCCAACCCCCGGTATGATCCGGTGAAAAACCCGGACGGTACTCGTTTTTTTGAGTACTGCCAGTTCGAGAGCATCACAAAAGGGATGAAGCGCTATCCAGCTAGTCCCCAGGGTGTGGCGTTCTGGGAGACAAAATCGGAGTGGCAGGGTTGTGTGGTGAACACACACAACAACACAGGCCTCCACTGGGTCTTTTGTGCTTTCCGGGAGGATGAGTGTATCGTGATTGACGACCACGCGATCATTCACGGTTCTCCACTCGCCAAGAGCCTCGAGCAGAAGTTCAGCACTGTCCGTGTGGTGTTGAGTGGGATGCAGAAGGACGCGTGGTCGTGTGGGATTCAGGCCGTCCGGCATGCAACACACTTTTTCCCCACACGGATTCATCAGCTGTCTTCAGCTGCTGATATCGAGCGGGAGGTCCAAGAACGCCAGGCACCCTCCAAAGACGATCTCAAATCTGTGCTCCGTGATCTTCGGGAGCTGTTGGCTGCGGAGACCGCGTGCGCGATTGTGGTTTCTGCGAGCAACGACGACGCTGGACCGAACGACGACACTACCTCAGAGAACGATGACGCTGACTCAGAGGGCGGCGCTGGATCGAATGGCAGCTCTGAGAGCACCTGCGACGACGACGACGACGACGACATCGAAAAAGTCTCTGTTCTCGAAGAACTCGAAAAGAACGGCTCTGATGACGGGAGTGGGGACAGTGGGGAGGGAAGGGAGGAAGGGAACACGGGTGGGGATACCGAGAGTGCAACGAAGGGGGAGACCCCTTCCCCGGATATTGTGCTCTCGGTTGAAAACCTAAAGGAGTTTTTGGGGGGGGAAATTAAGCACTGCAGGGCCCCTTCAAAGGTTGGGGATACAACCCGCCGGGCCTGCTACACGTCCCACTACAAGCAGGCTGTAGCCTCCTTGTTGTGGGCTGGGCTCCCGGTGATGGAGACCATGCGTGCTTACCTTTTTGCTCCTCCTACTCCTCCTGGTAACCCTCCTATCCAAGTGAACCGGGACCAGTGTTCGACAACGGCAACTCGTTGGAAGAGAGACTTTCCCAAGGATAAGGCGATGAAGAGCCTCCCAGCAAATGATGGAAAAACACATGCCAAAAGAAAGGCGGGGGGGGGGAGGTCGTGTTTCTTTCCTGAGGTGGAGGCCCACGTGCTTAAAGAAGTGGGAGAACGGCGGAAGAACGACTTGCCAACGACGCGCCGCAAAATCAAGGAGCTTGCCATGTCCTTTGTTCCCTTCCCGAAAGGCTTCCAGGCTTCGGTGGAGTGGATTGACGGTTGGGCCAGGAGAAACAAGTTTCAATTTCGTACTTCGCGCATTGCCAAGCTTTCTCTTGAAAAAGCCCGGGTCCAGTTGCACAGCTTCTGGTCCACCATCAGACGCCTCTCCATCGGGTCCGAGCTGCTGCACAACCCCTTTGGTACTTTTGACCTGGTTGTGAATGTGGATGAGTCTGCCTTGTACAAGAGCTCTACCCGCAGGGACAAACTGTTGTGCTACACCACTGACACCAACATCATGGTCGATACCGATGCTGGCAAAAATAGATTTGCCACGTTGATTGGTGCTGTCACGTTCAGTGTGAAAGACAGGACCATTCTTGCGACAAAGCAGTCGATCGTTTTTAAAGGTGCGGGCGAGAGGATAAAGAAGGAGGAGCATCAGATTCACAAAGACTCGGGGGTTAACTGTACTTTCCAGAAAACCGGCTGGGTCAAAGAAGCCGAGTGGCGGTGGTGGATTGACAGCGTCTTGGCCCCCATTTGCAAAAACAAAAACGTGCTTGTCATTTATGACTCGGCGACAACACACATTGCACCAAAAAATGTTGCGTACTTGCACAGGAAGACGGGGGCGAAGTCAGCGGTCATTCCAGGTGGGTTGACAGGAACAGTGCAGTACCTTGATGTGCATGCATTTGCACCATTCAAGGCTGCCTTCCACACTCACCTGGAAGGGCTCAAGGACAAAGCCCGTCTCGAGATGAAGAAATCAACAGCCGAAGGTTTTCGCCAGGATTGTCGCTTCACAGAGAGGTGGTACCGCGAGGCCATGTGCACCTCTGTTGGAGCTGTTTGGGGAAAGTCGGTGGAAAGTGTGAGGGGGGAGGTGGTAGCCGAGCGCTTGCGGGATATGGGGTACGTGCTGAAGGTGTCGGGTGAGGAGGACGGGTTCGTGAAGAGCTCCCTTTGTCCGGACCTCACCTTCGCACCAAGCACAGAAACATCCCCTGAGGCTGGTGGTGCGGACCTTGAACCTGGGTTGGACGGGAAGGCAAAAGAGAGCACAGAGAAGCAGTCCACCCAAAAGAAAGTTGTGTCTCAGCCAACCCAACAGTCAAGCATCTTGGCATGGGCGAAGCCGGTTCGTGTGAACTCTCTCACACAGACACAGCCTTCCCAGTCCTCCCAGTCCTCCCAAAAGAAGCGCGCAGCGTCCCCGACCACCCAGACTCCCAACAAACACCGCAGGCTCTGCAAAGGGTGTAGGAAGCCTGGGCACAACATGCAGACTTGCCCCAACAAGCCCAAGAACTTGAAGAAGAAGTAAGTTGGGGCGTGCTGGTTGTGGCTTGTCTTTTTCACATCTTTTTTTTAAGCATCAACGCACCAACCAACCACCGACAGTGAAGCTGACAGCTCTGATGAACTGTGTATGCTTTCACTAACTCAACAAGAATGTCAACCAGGGGGGGCACCAGAGGGGGGGGGGGCAATACAAATCAAAACGGTACGAAACCAAATGAGGGGCGAGTGGTAGGACGAGAACAGAGCGGATACTCGACCGGAAGGCAGAAGAAGTGAGAGACGGACGACAGCAGTGACCAGCGCGCCCCTGGTGGACCAAACAGCCCCGCAGAGCCCCTGCAAACAGCGTTTTTAGGAAAAGTTGAATAGACGTACTAAGTACGTCTATTCGCTCGCAAACTATTTATTAATTTTCTGGCGAGGTCGATTTAGGCCCGCGCGTTCGCCGAATAGTAGTACTAAGTACGTTTATTTGACCCCCCCCTGTAACGTGTATGCAAAAAAGATATCACTTCAGTTCTTCCCCCTTTACCCCACTCCTTACCCGGGGCCTTCGCTCTGCATCCAACTGTGTCAATTGTCCCCCCCTTTGTGAGGTGGCTCGCCTTGCTGCACTACTGAGCGAAGACCCCCACTTCGTTTGATATGGCTGTGCTTCCACACACCACACACACACCCTCCCCTGAGGAAGAGGGGGTGGTGTGCAGAGCACGCCGAATTGGCGCTTTCCGCACGGGAGGCCCGGGGTTCGAGAGGCAAAAAAGAGAAAACAACCAACCTCCCCTCCCCCGACACCTCCGCGCTGGGCGCACACCCTTTTTGTGTATGTATGAAGGCCGGTAACGAGATGGCTCTTTTTTCCCGTTTCCCGGGACGCAGCGCTACGGCTTTCGTTACTTCCTCCCACACCTGCGACGCTCTCCCCTTGGCGGCTGCCGCAAACAAAAACCCCCTCCGAACGAATGGGGGCACAAAATACACGACACTAAAAAGAATGAAAAAAAAACAGAATATACGGCGCATGTCGAGTCGGCGACGACAGGGGGGGCCGGCAGATGCAAAGACCTCCGACCTCGCCCTATCCCCTCTCGAGGGCACGCACAAGTCAGCGTTACATTGGAAATACAGTTGGTGTATCATCCGAGCGTTAAAAGTAAGCGTTACATTTTTTTGACACATTTGCCAGCGGATGAGAGGGAGGCTGGAGTGGGTTGGAGGGAGGGGCGGGGTTCCGGCGACAAGAAGACAATGCTGCGAAGCACTGTAGCAGTGTCTTCCGAATGGAGAGGGGCGCAGGGTGGTAGGTAGGATGAGGCAAAAGCAACACAGCAGCAGCACCTCCCAAAAGAGGATCCCGTCAGGGAGTGTCGCAAGCTCGCAGGCAGAGGTCGGCCTTTCGCCAGTTATATGCAGCCGAAGACAAAAAAAAGATGGTCTGACGGCCACCATGCCCACAGCCAATAAGTGTAAATCTCAAGTCCTACCCCGCACTCCCGGACCCCCCATC
The DNA here is from genome assembly GCA_963210315.1 of Rhynchopus euleeides. Classification (NCBI taxonomy): domain Eukaryota; phylum Euglenozoa; class Diplonemea; order Diplonemida; family Diplonemidae; genus Rhynchopus; species Rhynchopus euleeides. The sequence goes on from OY723272.1 coordinate 850,399, forward strand.
CTAGGCGGCACAGCAGAGCTGCTGAAACAAGCAGGGTGCCAACTCCCTCCCCCACTCCACGCCCCCACCCCCCCACCTGCCGGCGTATATAGTAGTCTAGTCCGGCTAATAATGAATGTCAGGCGGGGGGTGGTGAGGTTTCGACATGTGCGGTGCAGAAATGCGCGTTGTTTTTCAATGAAAATGCTGACGATTTTTATTTGCTGAATCTTGCCGATTCGCAAAAGGCCACGCGTCTCCCTCCGGTCTACGGTCATCATCTCCCCTGGGTCGGGGCCGAGTCCGGGATGGCCCTGTGGTATTCCGACAGTGTTATATTGGCGTGGGTGGGGTGCGCCTGGGTCACCCGGTGGCGCACCTTTCACGATGACAAGAACTTTGTCACAGCGCTAAATATAGCTGGCAGCGCTTTGGGTGGCAGTGTACAATGATGTCATTCTCCCTCTTCCCGGGCTTGCCATTGCTAAAAAAAATTCGTCCCGCCCATTCCTTATTAGCCAGACCTTTTGAACCATGCGTTACAAAAAGTAATTGTCAGGAAAAAACACAAAAATAAACCAAGAACAAATGGAGGGGGGGAGTGGGGCTTGCCCATTGTTCGACAAACCGCACGAAGGCGGGAAGGAGGGGTGGGTGGGAGGGGGGATGGGAGACAGACAGTCACATCCAGGTTATTCTTTTCTTGTATCACACAATCATCGGTACCGGCACAAGCTCGATGGGTTTGCTGTGTGGTCTTCTTTCTTGGGATCGGTGGCCTCCAGGCCGACGCACGAAACGACCGAACAGTGGCATCCACAGAGTGCAGGCACAGATCGGTCGTGTTTGGTTTGTGGAAGAGTGGTTTGAACAATTTGAACATTTTGAACATTTTTTGGCCGTGCTCCGAAGCAGCGCCCCGATGAGGATGGGAGCCACTGTTTCAGCTTCTTCTGGCCCGCACGGTGGTGTTAGTGGTGTATGGTTTTTTTTGGAAGGGGGGGGGGGATTCCGAAATACTCGAGAAAGGGGGGGGGGGGGGTGGAGGGGTGTGGGGAGGAGAGTGAAATCAAGATGTCAAGAAAAAAAAAGATGAGGCGTTGTTTGTGCGCCAAACCCGGAAGAAAAAAGGCCTTCTCATTGAGGAGGAGCAGGAGACGGGCACCCCCTTTTATCGGAGGGACGCCCAACCCCCCCTCCCAGGGAGGCACGGTGGAGTGTCGATGATACATTGCTCCCCCCTCCACGCCCCGGAAGCGTGAGTTGAACAGAGGAGGGCGTATGCAAAGAGTTGGGGTTAGTTTGTGCGCACGTGATGTAGCCCCGATGAAGGGCATTGCTGTGAATAAGGGGTTTTGTGCTGCTCTCTCAACACACTGTACGCTGGTGCGCTCCCACTGACTCTTCGACAAGCAAGCTTGTTTTGGGCATGACGGTGTCGTGAGTGGAGGAGCAGAATTGGCACAAACAAAAACGCGTGAACCTTTCTACTCCACCACGTGCGGGGAAAAATCAGAGTGTGGATGAGACAGGGCACTTTTAGTTGGCCGCACTCCCCATATGTGAGGTATGGAAACGAACAAATTTTGAACGAATGTTTCGACCATGCTCAGCAGGCCCCGGCGAGGGGAGCCGCCGGTTCGGGTTCTTCTGGATGGGGGTCAAAAAAAAACATGTCCAGGCGTGAATTGTGGGCCAGCGAAAGCAAGCAAGCTCGAGAGGGGTTAGGCGAGTGTCAGGAGAGACGGGTGTCAGGAGAAGTAGTCAGCAATAAATGTTACAAGAGATAGTCGGAACACCACCCCCAGGACGCTGCAGAGATACCGCCCTGCCGTCCGATGCAAAGATAGCAGTTCTGGGCTGCTGCCCGTGCGAGCGCACGGCTGTGGCTGTGCCAAGGCGGGAGGAAGTAACATGGGGGAGGCTACCCGGTGGTTCAGATCGGGTGTTTATTGGCCTCCGGTATTTCGCTATTCTGTTACTTCGCGGATTTTGTTTTGCTTAGGACACGAGTCTTGAAGTGCCGGGGAAGTAACTGAAAGCATATCAGTATGATGTTTGTCTTGTGCTGAAAAACCGGGAATCGGACCAAATCGCTGCGCTGGTCTGATGAAAGAGGGTGTATAATCACATACGCGCCACCCGCACGGAACTTTTTGTCGAGTGCACACACAAGGCTGTGTTGAGGCCCTGTGAAGTGGCATGAAGGTGCTAATCCTAAAGCTCCAGTCGTACGATTTCCTACGTTACTTCGTTACTTCGCGACCTTTTCTCCCCCCCCCCCCCCCCCCGCTGCGCTTTCGTCACTCGTTAACGATTTAGAAATCGCTACGCCATAGTGGCACACAACAGCAGCCACAAAAAGATAAGGCTGTTGTTTGTACGCCAAATCCGGGTTTGCGAAAAAAAAGAGTCCGGGTTTTGTTTGTGCGCACGAGCGGCAGTGTGTTGTGGCCCCTGTGAAGGGCGTTGCTGTGAATAAGTGGTTTTGTGTTGCTCTCTCAAAACACACTGCGCGCGGGTACGCTCCCACTGACTCTTTCGCTGTGACAAGCAAGCTTGTTTGGGCAAAAAAACACCATACACAACATCCCCTCTCACCTGCAATCGGTCACCATCACGGGTCACCGAACATTCGTTTGAATTTTGGCTTCTTATTGCGAAGCCATCAGCAGACTCCGGGGCAGGAAGACCTACTGGCCGAAGTCTTGTTGGAGCTAGTTTTCAGGGGGTGGTAGGGATGTAGCGAGACTAAGATACATGCAGGGGAGGGCGAGGGGCAAGAACAGAGACGGAAGGAAACCCCATCGCACCCCTCTATGAAGACGACTGTGTGGCGGCTGCCCAGGCAGTGCTGCTGCTCCGTGTGTCAGCGGGACATTCCTCTGACCCGGAGCACACCACAACCTCGACGCCACCCACCTCCGCCGGCGCGCCGCCTGCCCCCACCTCTTCGCCAGAGGTGCTGCCCGCTGCCGACACCGCCGACACCAGCGTGCCGCCACACTTCTCCAACCCGGCCCCACCCTCATTCTGCGGTGACTCCTCAACTGCATCCTCACCAGCACACTCCTTGCACATTGTCACGTCGGCCTGACGCCAGTCCTCCACATATTTTTCAATCTCTTCACGCAACGCATCGTTTGGGCGGATGTCCTCAAGAGTCATGGGCGAACGTGACATGGGGCACACCGGTGCGTTGTGCAGCGCCGCTTCAAGGCAGACCCTTTCAAATGTATGCGTCCCGCACCCGCAGTAGACTGGGTCGCGCATGAGCTGGAGGGATATGGGGCAGAGCATGTGGGGCTGGTCCGGGCAGTTCACGTTCTCCTCGTATCCGATCTTCAGCTGCGACATGTTTGCCTGGGGCCCGCGGTTGGCGGCGTGGGAGAACGGCTCGGAATCACCGAAGGCCCTGCCGCGGAGCTCGCGCGACTCCATCTCTGCGCGGCGCCTCGCGTAGGCCATGTGGCTCAGCAGGCAGCAGCAGACGCAGCAGCAGCACAGGGAGGTGCCGACAATACCCGCAACGAGGATGGTAAGGGAGGGCATCGCCTTGTCGCACCTGCCCCTGGAGCAGACAAATCCGCTGCAGCAGTCAGAGTCGGCGCTGCAGATGGGCATGCTGCCGCACGGCGGCTCCGGCACGCGGGTCCGTGGCGGGGTGGCGGGGGGCAGTTCGACGAGGGTGTCGTTGAGATCTGGCAGGTCAAGATCCACCTGCCCGGCAGCGCCGCGAGGCAGCAGGCTCACAACGCAGATGCAAACCCAGATCACGCCAGGCAAACTACATCTCAGGCTCTGTCCAGAGCAGTGGCCTTCCATCGGAAAGCTGCGGGAAATAAAAACTAAAAGACCCCCGAGAGCGGGGTGAGGCGGGTGAGGGAGGGAAAGGGGGAACTGTTTTTTTTTGAGGGAGGGAAAGACGAGATGTAATATGGCTTTGGCCAAGGGGTATATGCCCGGATAGACAAGAAAGGGGTGGGGAGGGCTGTGTGTGGGCGAGAGATGGAGGGGTATGTGGTGTGGTACGGGGAATGAAGCGCTCTGCCCTCCAAAGGGAAAGCCCAGAGGGAGAACTCGCGGTAGGTGGAGAGGGAGAGGGGGGGGGGGGGGGCGGGGGAGTGCTGAAGAAGGAAGAGGCAACCCGGTTGCAAGGGTGGGGGCTGGGGGGTTGTGGGTAACCCTGCCCCCCGCTTCCTCGCAGGGCTTGTGTAGTAACCTGGCAGGAGGAGGGGGTGGTGGGTGGTGGTGGGGTGAGGTCTCTCATATAGACATGCCTGCTGCAGCCAGTCCCCCAGGCTCCGAGAGACTCCGAAAAGACAGACGAGGATGAGCTGCGAGATGTCAGACCCATGCCGGGGAGATCCACGAGATGAAGTCGACGCGAGTGAAGGCTTTCACACTGCAATCCCTACCTTTATGAGGGCGGGCTGACCCCTTTGCGGATTCAAAGGGAGGAGGGAGTGGGGTGTGGGGGTGGAGTAGTGTCGAGAGGCGGAGGGGGGGGAGGGGGACCCACGAGGATTATTCTCCAACATATGCTTGCTGTGTGCCGGCAATAGTGGGGGGGGGGGGGGGGGCGCTGCCCGAGCCGCAGAGGCAGCTCACCTGCCCCACCCTGCAGCGTCGGGTGGGGGTCGGGGGGTGGTGGTGGTGTGGGGGCAAGACAGACCACGAGAAGTATTCTTAACCTTTCGCACAACACACACGTCCCTCATCCGCCCCCCTTCCCCACCCGCCCCCCTTTTCATGAAGGGGGAGGACCAGGCAACAACAAAGCTGGGGCAAATGCGGCAAATGGAAAAAAAAGGGGGTGGATGGGTTGGCAGGTGGTGTGCCGTGCACCGACGTGACCACTCCCACACATTTTCACCCTTTTTCAACTTTTCAACCCCCCATTCAAAACCCCTCGGGGCACATGGTTGTTTTTGTGTAACTGAAAAGATAACCAATGGATCCCGTGCTGATTTTTTTCCCATCAGAAAACTTCTAGATGCCAACCTTCTCACAGTGCACGGGTGATGGGTTGAGGCCATAATATGTATGGCACACTTCTGTCGGGTTGTGGTGCTGGTCCCGCTTTGTCACATTGCACTGCAAGGCCCCATCCCCGCCTGTCTCACACTGCGACGTCGCATGGGCAACAACAGGAGCACCCGGCAGAAACGTGAGCATCGCCACCTTGCCGCTCAGCAGCACGCCACGATGCGCCACACCAACACGAGCATAGCACCCTGCCGCATACGACACAAAGCTGAAGGTAAACTCACCCCCGACAGGCGTCTTCACTGGGTGGGTATCCATCGCGCATAGGTCATGCCCTGCCCCGTCGCGAAGGTGGGTGTAGCCGAAGTTGCACTCATCCGCTGCAGCGCCGGTGGGGGAGTTCGCCTCGTCGACAGCTTGGATGGAGCATGTCGTCACATCGCCCGCCCGCATCGTGTTGTTGAAGCAGCACACCGTGCTCCGGTGGGGGTCGATCGGCCCTGAGAGGTGGATCGGGAAGCGCCGCTGCTGCACAAACCCCAACCCGCTGGGGCTGTGGCACACGTGGTAGTCACCCATCGGCAGGCCGGTTGTGTCGAACACCGCCACCATGCCTGATGCAGACTCCACCACCACCGTGTCGGTCTGGTTGTATGCATATGCGGGTGTTACGCAGTCTGGCGCGCCTGATGACACGAGGAACACCCTGTCGTGGTTGGTCACCCCAGATGCCGTGAAGGTGATGGGCGAGGGGGCGTACGACGTGCCGTAGCGGTAGGCCGCAGGCCAGAAGGCCTCCAGCTCCGCCTGCGACATGCCCACACCCCACAGGCTGTACACCTCCAGGCGCACATCGCCTGTGCTGTAGATCGGGTTGGCATGGTAATATGCGTTGAGGCGCACGCGGTACGTCCCGAACGCCCCAGCCGTGTTGAGGGAACACAGGAGGGTGTCGGTGCGCCCCGTGTAGGTGATGGACACAGGCGTGCAGGTGGGTGTGGTCTGCACATAGAGCTCGTTGCCAGAAGCATCAATCGTGAGAAACTCTACCGCGTTGATCTTGTCGGTGTTGTGGGGGAACAGCGTCCCTGCGATGGTCAGGTTGATGGCACTGCCGTGCGGGCACACCAGCGTCGGGGCGTCCCCCGTGAATGCCGTGCACTCTGCGGCGTGGAGCCAGTGCAGGACGGGTGTGCGCTCCAGAGACTCTGTTGCGGAGAGCGTCGCAGTGGATGTGGCTGTCGGCAGCGTGATGGTGAGGGTGTCGGTGGCTGTGGCAGTCGGGAGCGTCACAGTGCCCGACAGCGTCACAGACTGTGTTGCAGTGGAGGTCGGGAGCGTGAGGGTGGCCGTCAGGCTCAAGGTGAGTGTGTGCGTTAGCGTCAGCGTCCCTGAGGCGGTTGCGGTCGGGAGGGTCAGCGTTGCAGAGCCTGTTGCCGACTGGGTGAGTGTCAGTGATGTGGAGGCAGAGGCAGTTGAGGTCGGTAACGTCATGGTCTGGGAGTGGGTCAACGACAGAGTGGCAGACGCAGTCAATGTTGGCAGCGTCACCGTTGCAGACATGGTCAGCGTGTCGGTGGATGATGCAGTCGAAGTCGGCAGCGTGAGTGTCGCTGAAGACGTTGCCGAATGGGTGGAGGACACAGTCGCCGTCGGGAGGGTCAGCGTGTAGGAAACCGTGAGAGATGATGTAGACGACAAGGTGGCTGTGGGCAGCGTCAGCGTCGCAGTGAGGGACACAGAGTCAGTCACAGACACTGTCGAAGTTGGAAGAGTCAGACTCAATGAGTGTGTGCCCGTTTCCGTCTTCGATTCTGTGGATGTTGGCAGCGTCAGTGTCGATGACTGTGTCAATGACATGCTGGCAGATACAGTTTCGGTCGGCAGCGTCACCGTTCCAGAGGGTGTCATGGAGTGGGTCATAGTCATGGTTGACGTCGGCAGTGTAAGTGTAAGTGAATGAGTGGCTGTCCCAGACGGTGTCACAGATGCAGTCGAAGATTCTGTCGATGTGGGCAGCGTCAATGTGGAAGACAGTGTCGCCGTCTCAGAGGGTGTCACAGATATGGTTTCAGACTCAGTCAATGTCGGCAGTGTCAGCGAGGATGACTGTGTTGTCGACACAGTGCTGGACAGCGTTGACGTCGGAAGCGTCACAGTGGATGAGGCAGACGGTGTTAGCGTTGATGACAGTGTCGCAGTCAGAGACACAGAGTGTGTTGATGTCGGTAGCGTCAGGCTCGATGACAGGGTCGAGGTACCCGTGAGGGACACAGTTGATGTCGGCAGCGTTAGCGTCGACGAACGTGTCGCTGACCCAGACAGTGTCACAGACACTGTTGCAGACCCGGTGCCTGTCGGCAGTGTGACTGTCGATGACTGCGTCACAGACATAGAAGCGGACACCGTCACCGTCGGCAGCGTCACAGTTACAGAATCTGACGCTGTCGCTGTCGGCAACGTCAGGCTCACTGATCGTGTGGATGTGCTTGTCGCGGAGCCCGTTGATGTCGGCAGCGTCAGTGATACTGAGCCTGTCAATGTTGGCAGAGTCAGGGTCACCGACTCTGTCGTGGAAATTGTCTCAGAAACGGTTGCAGTTGGAAGCGTCAGTGACGAGGTACGGGAAGCTGACAAACTGTCTGACTCTGTCATCGTCGGAAGGGTCGCTGTCAGCGTCTGCGTCGCCGACATGCTCTCCGATAGAGAATGTGTCATAGTTGCCGTGTGCAGCCCCGCCACATGCACACACAGCAGCAGGGCCGCACATGCGGCCCCCCACCCCGCCATGCCTGCACAGTGAGCATCGTGAGAGCAGTGGCACACCGACACACCTACAGGCTGCACCAGCACACAGAGCAACAGTGAGGGGGTGGGTCAGGCTTCCGATGTGGTGCTCTACGTACACCCCCGGTACACGACCGTTGCCGAGCAACGAATAACAGCAGGCACCACCAGTTGGTGCCCACACCACAGCCAATGCACGTTTCTACTGAGAAGCTAGGATCCGCAGGCGACGCCCGCGGGGTTTTTTTTGCAACACCACTGCCACAACACAACAAAGCTGGCACGCCTTCAGGGTCTCATTGCCATGCCATGTGCAGTGTTTGGTATGCTGCACACACAACCATGCCATGTGGCAGTCACCGTTCGTACAAACGAAGGGCACATCCCCACCCACTGAGGGCTCTGCTGCCTTGTCACCGGCAGGTGCTAAGGCAATCCGAGACGCATGCCACACCGAGCATCCAACACCCCCAGGGTTGGCAGGCAAGGCCTGCACCTCCCAAGGTCAGAAGGAAACCAGTACCCAAGACCACCCCGCAGGCCGCGGTCGCGGAAGATTCGCTGCTGCACAGCACTGCCCCCTCCTCCCCACACGAAGCACGCGTCCCTCAACCCCGCTTGCTGCACGCTTCACTTCTGGATATTCGAAGCGGTTGGTGGGTAGTGTCGAGACGTCTGCGGAGTGAGAGGGTGTGTGGGTGGGGGGGCAGGGGAGGGGAGGGCGGTCCGATGGCAGCCGACACACAAGCTGCCCCGCGCAACACCGCGCTGCTACTCACACAACCCCGCCATACTTTTAGGAGGAACTGCCGTGTCACCGTACCCACCACCGTGTAGTATGTGTCCTCCTCGCCCTGTGCAGGGGGTGGTATTTGGGCTTCCTCAGCACCTTCGCCTTCGTCTTCACGCTTCCGCTTCGCCCCGCTCTTTCTGCTGCGCTTCTCCAGCAGGACAAACGGCTTCGCAATGGCCTTCACATCCCCCTCCAGCAGCGTGTTGCCCACCTGCACCGAGGCCTTCCCACCTGCTGCGCTGTAGCGCAGCTGCCCGATCACCTTGCCGTCAAGGCTGCCCCCGTCCAGCGCCTTCGGGACTCCCTGAAGTTCAAGCAGGTCCCATTGCTGCGTGCTGGCGTTGTCACCGACGACGCGGATGATCATGGTGGGGGTGGGACACAGGCCTGCGGGGGTGGGGGGGATGCAAAAAAGGTGGCACTTCAACTCTGCCGCTCTTTCTCTACTGTTGATACTTCGTTTGACGCGTTGACGCTTCCACACCCCTCCCAACTTGTTTAGGTGTGAAGACCCGGATAATACAGAGAGAGCGGAGAGCGAGCGAGCTCAGATCGAACAGACCTCACCTTGGCCAAAACAGCGTAGTACAGCGGGAGTGAGCGAGCAGACCGAAGCAGATTCGGGCAGACCAAAATACTACACCTAAATAAGTTGGGAGGACGGGGGGGAGGGGGCTGAGGCCTTTGTATACATACACCACACCAGGCACGGCAGCCGGGCTTGGGTTGACGTACCCCTGGGGTGTGTGAGTGTTGGGCATTTCGCGGGTGTGCCCTGAACATCACCGACCGCACTCTATTTCGAACCCCTTTGCAGACAACGTGTTAGGGCATGCCCAATTGGCCAGCAACAGCACGCCACGTTGTGCTCGGGAACCGATTAAAACGGCGCGATGCCCTTCCCCATTTATTTGAGAGCACCCCCTCCCCCCCCCCCCTCCACCCTCCTCCGGGGAACACCCCGACGCTTTGGCGCACCGCCCTGCCGGAGCCTGCACCTGCCTGAGGCTCGCGCAACACAGTCCCCCCCACCTCCCTTTCGAGCCTCCTCTTTCCCTTGGACTTTGGACTCCCTCGCGCAAGAGAGCACAACACAGCACAGGCAGGCCCACCCCCACCCCCCCACCCCCACGAGAGTACCCACGGATCCCACCGCTGGCGCACGCCACTCCACAGCCAGGCCAATGCCATGCCCCTGTGTGATACTCTCTGGTCCACCCCCATACGGCCTTCACACCACCACGACATCCCGACCCTCTGAGAAGCGCGGGTTCATCTCCTGAGATGTGTCGGAGGCGCCTGCGCTGAAGACATAGCTGCGCCGCTGCAGCTCTGGGAGTTCTCCAAAATCGGAGAGGCGCGTGAAGCTCCCGGTGGGCACTGTGGTGTGGACGGGGCTGGCGGTGCGTCGTTCTGCAGGTGCGACGGGTGGCGTCGGTCGCCCGACAGCTGGGTAGAACTTTTCGTAGTTGTAAATGAAGAGGGCGTTGAGAACGACTCCCACCCCGAGATAGAACCCAAAGGAGGGCTCTGTGCCGAAGAGTGCGGCGGAGAGGAGCACCGTCAGCACCATGCTCGCCGCCACGGCCTGCACCTTGACGATGTTATCAAGAAATTTGAAGATAACGGAGAGGGTCAGGCCCTGCGTCGCACCGATCACAACCAGTGCGAAGGTGTACCGCCCCCACCCCCCGAAGTAGGAGGAAGGTGATTCGGATGACCCATTCTGGTAGGTCACCAGGGCAACCAGGTTGAACGCCACGCTGAAGACGTACAGCTTGGCGTTCTGCAGGTGGATGGATGTGTCGGGGGAGTCCTTCAGCAGCTTCTCGTTGTAGACATCGCCGGTCGACCCGATCACCGACACCGCCAGCACGAGGAGGTGCCCGAGGTTGAGGGAGTTGAAGCTTCCGGCGGAAGTCTTCGAGGTGGTCAGGCCGAGGGCGAGGATGCACAGCCCACTCCACTGCAGGGGGCTGACGTGACGCCCGAGCATCATGCGGAGTGCCAGCGCGGTGGTTAGAACCTTCACATTGCTGTACAGTGTGTACTCCCCTGGTGTGAGGAAGTAGAGTATCGCAAAGTAGAGGTTGTCGTCAATGAGGTAGACGAGCCCAGGGAAGCTGAACCGCAGGGTGTCCCACAGGGAGTCGGAGCTGCAGAGCTCTGAGAGTGGGGGGACCTGGTGTGTGACGTACAGCGCGGAGATGGAGAAGACAAGCTTGGTGATGCTGACGACAAGGGAGACGGCCACCGGGTTGTAGGGGTACTTCCCCTTCACCTTGCTCTTCGCGGTGACGATGCTGGCGAGGGAGTAGAGAGTGATGTAGGCACCGACCACAGCAGGAGTGCGCCACCCGCGCAGCTTCGGCTGGGCGGGTGCGCGCACTTGGGGCTCGTCATCGTTCATGTGTAGGCAGGGCACATTGCACACACCCCTTCCCACGAAGCAACGGCCTGTGGGTGTGGTGGAACGATAATACCGTATACCTACCGGGGGCCTTCGCTCTGTGTCAAACTGTGTCAGTGTGTCACACAGGCGGTTTTTTTCACCTTAGGCGAAATCGGCAAAAACGCCGCCAGGCCTTCGCTCTGTGTCACTGTGTGTCACTGACACAGAGCGAAGGTCCCGTGACACAGGGGTGTTGGGGACAATGCAAAATTTGCGAAAAATCTCGAAAAACAATTTCTGGCAGAGGTGAAAAAATTGGGTGCCACACAAAACTGGCTCCAAAGTGACATACTCCCACGTGGTCCTTACACACTGTGTCATGCCCCCCCAGGCTTCTAACACAGTGTGTCATGCCCCCCCAGGCTTCTAGCACACTGTGTCATGCCCCCCCAGGCTTCCAGCACACTGTGTCATGCCCCCCCAGGCTTCTAACACAGTGTGTCATGCCCCCCCAGGCTTCTAACACTGTGTGTCATGCCCCCCCAGGCTTCTAACACACTGTGTCATGCCCCCCCAGGCTTCTAACACAGTGTGTCATGCCCCCCCAGGCTTCTAACACACTGGGTCATGCCCCCCCAGGCTTCTAGCACACTGTGTCATGCCCCCCCAGGCTTCCAGCACACTGTGTCATGCCCCCCCAGGCTTCTAACACACTGTGTCATGCGCCCCCAGGCTTCTAACACTGTGTGTCATGCCCCCCCAGGCTTCTAGCACACTGTGTCATGCCCCCCCAGGCTTCTAACACACTGTGTCATGCCCCCCCAGGCTTCAAACACAGTGTGTCATGCCCCCCCAGGCTTCTAACACAGTGTGTCATGCCCCCCCAGGCTTCTAACACACTGTGTCATGCCCCCCCAGGCTTCCAGCACACTGTGTCATGCCCCCCCAGGCTTCTAACACAGTGTGTCATGCCCCCCCAGGCTTCCAGCACACTGTGGCATGCCCCCCCAGGCTTCTAACACTGTGTCATGCCCCCCCAGGCTTCTAACACTGTGTGTCATGCCCCCCCCAGGCTTCTAACACTGTGTCATGCCCCCCCAGGCTTCTAACACAGTGTGTCATGCCCCCCCAGGCTTCTAACACACTGTGTCATGCCCCCCCAGGCTTCCAGCACACTGTGTCATGCCCCCCCAGGCTTCTAACACACTGTGTCATGCCCCCCCAGGCTTCTAACACACTGTGTCATGCCCCCCCAGGCTTCCAGCACACTGTGTCATGCCCCCCCAGGTTTCTAACACAGTGTGTCATGCCCCCCCAGGCTTCTAACACAGTGTGTCATGCCCCCCCAGGCTTCTAACACTGTGTGTCATGCCCCCCCAGGCTTCCAGCACACTGTGTCATGCCCCCCCAGGCTTCTAACACTGTGTGTCATGCCCCCCCAGGCTTCCAGCACACTGTGTCATGCCCCCCCAGGCTTCTAACACAGTGTGTCATGCCCCCCCAGGCTTCTAACACACTGTGTCATGCCCCCCCAGGCTTCTAACACACTGTGTCATGCCCCCCCCAGGCTTCTAACACTGTGTCATGCCCCCCCAGGCTTCTAACACAGTGTGTCATGCCCCCCCAGGCTTCTAACACACTGTGTCATGCCCCCCCAGGCTTCCAGCACACTGTGTCATGCCCCCCCAGGCTTCTAACACACTGTGTCATGCCCCCCCAGGCTTCTAACACTGTGTGTCATGCCCCCCCAGGCTTCCAGCACACTGTGTCATGCCCCCCCAGGTTTCTAACACAGTGTGTCATGCCCCCCCAGGCTTCTAACACAGTGTGTCATGCCCCCCCAGGCTTCTAACACTGTGTGTCATGCCCCCCCAGGCTTCCAGCACACTGTGTCATGCCCCCCCAGGCTTCTAACACAGTGTGTCATGCCCCCCCAGGCTTCTAACACACTGTGTCATGCCCCCCCAGGCTTCTAACACACTGTGTCATGCCCCCCCAGGCTTCTAACACACTGTGTCATGCCCCCCCAGGCTTCTAACACTGTGTGTCATGCCCCCCCAGGCTTCTAACACACTGTGTCATGCCCCCCCAGGCTTCTAGCACACTGTGTCATGCCCCCCCAGGCTTCTAACACACTGTGTCATGCCCCCCCAGGCTTCAAACACAGTGTGTCATGCCCCCCCAGGCTTCCAGCACACTGTGTCATGCCCCCCCAGGCTTCTAACACTGTGTCATGCCCCCCCAGGCTTCTAACACAGTGTGTCATGCCCCCCCAGGCTTCTAACACACTGTGTCATGCCCCCCCAGGCTTCCAGCACACTGTGTCATGCCCCCCCAGGCTTCTAACACTGTGTCATGCCCCCCCAGGCTTCTAACACAGTGTGTCATGCCCCCCCAGGCTTCTAACACACTGTGTCATGCCCCCCCAGGCTTCTAACACACTGTGTCATGCCCCCCCAGGCTTCTAACACTGTGTGTCATGCCCCCCCAGGCTTCCAGCACACTGTGTCATGCCCCCCCAGGCTTCTAACACAGTGTGTCATGCCCCCCCAGGCTTCTAACACAGTGTGTCATGCCCCCCCAGGCTTCTAACACTGTGTGTCATGCCCCCCCAGGCTTCCAGCACACTGTGTCATGCCCCCCCAGGCTTCTAACACAGTGTGTCATGCCCCCCCAGGCTTCTAACACACTGTGTCATGCCCCCCCAGGCTTCAAACACAGTGTGTCATGCCCCCCCAGGCTTCCAGCACACTGTGGCATGCCCCCCCAGGCTTCTAACACTGTGTCATGCCCCCCCAGGCTTCTAACACAGTGTGTCATGCCCCCCCAGGCTTCTAACACACTGTGTCATGCCCCCCCAGGCTTCTAACACTGTGTGTCATGCCCCCCCAGGCTTCCAGCACACTGTGTCATGCCCCCCCAGGCTTCTAACACACTGTGTCATGCCCCCCCAGGCTTCTAACACTGTGTGTCATGCCCCCCCAGGCTTCTAACACAGTGTGTCATGCCCCCCCAGGCTTCTAACACACTGTGTCATGCCCCCCCAGGCTTCAAACACAGTGTGTCATGCCCCCCCAGGCTTCCAGCACACTGTGTCATGCCCCCCCAGGCTTCTAACACAGTGTGTCATGCCCCCCCAGGCTTCTAACACTGTGTCATGCCCCCCCAGGCTTCTAACACAGTGTGTCATGCCCCCCCAGGCTTCTAACACACTGTGTCATGCCCCCCCAGGCTTCCAGCACACTGTGTCATGCCCCCCCAGGCTTCTAACACACTGTGTCATGCCCCCCCAGGCTTCTAACACACTGTGTCATGCCCCCCCAGGCTTCTAACACTGTGTGTCATGCCCCCCCAGGCTTCCAGCACACTGTGTCATGCCCCCCCAGGCTTCTAACACAGTGTGTCATGCCCCCCCAGGCTTCTAACACAGTGTGTCATGCCCCCCCAGGCTTCTAACACTGTGTGTCATGCCCCCCCAGGCTTCCAGCACACTGTGTCATGCCCCCCCAGGCTTCTAACACAGTGTGTCATGCCCCCCCAGGCTTCTAACACACTGTGTCATGCCCCCCCAGGCTTCAAACACAGTGTGTCATGCCCCCCCAGGCTTCTAACACAGTGTGTCATGCCCCCCCAGGCTTCTAACACACTGTGTCATGCCCCCCCAGGCTTCTAACACTGTGTGTCATGCCCCCCCAGGCTTCCAGCACACTGTGTCATGCCCCCCCAGGCTTCTAACACACTGTGTCATGCCCCCCCAGGCTTCTAACACAGTGTGTCATGCCCCCCCAGGCTTCTAACACAGTGTGTCATGCCCCCCCAGGCTTCTAACACTGTGTGTCATGCCCCCCCAGGCTTCCAGCACACTGTGTCATGCCCCCCCAGGCTTCTAACACAGTGTGTCATGCCCCCCCAGGCTTCTAACACTGTGTGTCATGCCCCCCCAGGCTTCTAACACAGTGTGTCATGCCCCCCCAGGCTTCTAACACACTGTGTCATGCCCCCCCAGGCTTCAAACACAGTGTGTCATGCCCCCCCAGGCTTCTAACACTGTGTGTCATGCCCCCCCAGGCTTCCAGCACACTGTGTCATGCCCCCCCAGGCTTCTAGCACACTGTGTCATGCCCCCCCAGGCTTCTAACACAGTGTGTCATGCCCCCCCAGGCTTCTAACACACTGTGTCATGCCCCCCCAGGCTTCTAACACAGTGTGTCATGCCCCCCCAGGCTTCTAACACACTGTGTCATGCCCCCCCAGGCTTCAAACACAGTGTGTCATGCCCCCCCAGGCTTCTAACACTGTGTGTCATGCCCCCCCAGGCTTCCAGCACACTGTGTCATGCCCCCCCAGGCTTCTAGCACACTGTGTCATGCCCCCCCAGGCTTCTAACACAGTGTGTCATGCCCCCCCAGGCTTCTAACACACTGTGTCATGCCCCCCCAGGCTTCTAACACAGTGTGTCATGCCCCCCCAGGCTTCTAACACACTGTGTCATGCCCCCCCAGGCTTCTAACACAGTGTGTCATGCCCCCCCAGGCTTCCAGCACACTGTGTCATGCCCCCCCAGGCTTCTAACACACTGTGTCATGCCCCCCCAGGCTTCTAACACACTGTGTCATGCCCCCAGGCCGCCTTCCTCCCCCACTCCATCGCCGTCACTTAGTGGCTTTTCGGCGATCGCAGTGCTCCGTCCCTCCCGCTGCAACCAAGTGAGGCTTCCGTCCCGTTGCCCGTCACCACCTCGAGGGAGGTATCCCGGGGTTTCGGCAGCGTCGTCCGGCCCGCCGTCGCCTCACGCCGCCGACCTCCGCCAGTTCCGCCACTCAGGAAGCACAGCTTTGACACCCGCGCCCTCGTCACACACATCTCTACCGCGCCCCTGCGCTGTGCTCCTCCGTCTCGTTCGCACCCCCTTTACCCTTCACGCCCGTGCAGCTTCTCGCCTCGAGATGCAGCAGACACCCGTGAGCAGAGAAGGGAGTGTAGCAGTCCCCCGGTTCGCCCCCGGGTACCAAAGTAAGCCCGTGCAGCCCTGTCACCAGCTTTCCGGCGTAGTCGTCGCCGGTGTCCGCTGAGGTTCCACAGGAACGGCCGGCAGACAACTTCGTGACAGGCAGCCGCCCTCGTTCCTGTGCCAGAAGTCAACAAACGCGTCGGTGATCAGCTCCCGCTCCGCGGCAGCCCTTTCGGTGACCTCGAAGGTGTGCACCAGTTCCGACTGCGCCTCGCGTTGCAGCTGCCCGCCCAACTTCTTCCCCTCCCGTCGCCCAGTCAGTGGTCGATCGCCTCCCTCTCGCGTGCCGCCAGCTTTGGGCCACACCCCGCTCGGCCCGCCTCGGCAGTTGTTGTCCCCAGTACGCGCGCCTCCCGGGTCGGGTTCGCGCCCACCCCCGCACGGGCGGCTCTCCGTGGGGGAGAGGCCCACCCTTTACCAGCCCCCTTGCGCATCGTTTTTTGAGCGCACGGGAACGCGCAGCACCCCCTGGCCATCGGCCAGTCGTCACCCCCCCGGCGCCCCACCGCCCCCCGCGTCCAGCGCAGGACAGCACATCCCCTGCTGACACTTTTGCGCGGGGGGCCGCGCGAAGCGCGGCCCCGCGACCCCACCCCCACCCCGCGCGAAGCGCGGGGTGGGGGTGGGGTCGCGGGGCTGGGGGCATAGCTCTCAGTGGGCCCGTGGATGGTGTGGATGCATCCATGCATGCATCCACGGCATCCAGGGATGCCCGAAAATGTCAAAAAATGGATTTTCGATTTGACACAGGAAAATCGCTGGAAACCCCAAAAATCGACCAAAAAACGTCGGAAAACCGATTTTTGGGCCCATTTTTCACCCAGAAACACGTTTTTGGGCCTCTGTGAAAAATCGATTTTTTGGGAATTTTCGCGATTTTGACCAACTACTCGCCCAGCCAAATTCGATTTTTGGCTGAAAATTGCAGGGAAATGCAACAAATCAACGAATTAAGCCGTTTTAACCCCTTTCGTGGACTTTTTGGTTTCAGAAGGGTTTTAGGGGTGTCCATACCGGCCCTTGGCACATTTCCTTGAAATTTCATCCTCTGCAGGCAAACCGGGTATGGATGCCTGCATGCATGCATGCATTCATCCATGCATGGATGTGTGCATGCATGCATGCATCCATCCATCCATCCATCCAGCCATCCATCCATCCATGCAGGCATGCCTGCATGGATGCATGCATGCACACATCCATGCATGCAGGCATACAGGCATTCATTCACTGCAGGCAGGCCTGCATGCAGGGCTTCGGAGCTCCAGCCTGTGTGTGGATGCATCCACAAAAGTTGTGGATGCATGCGCTGCATGCACGGGAAATACTGAGAGCTATGCTGGGGGTGGGGGTGGGGGTTTAACCTTATCTTCCTTGGGGGTGCAGGACCTCCCCCAGGATTGACGAGTTGGGGGTATAGCTTGGCGGACGATGACGTGGTATCGACAGCGGCTTGCCCCCGCCCTGAAATAGGCGCGTGAACTCTTGCGTCACTTCGCACAGTGTGCATCATGTTCAAATGACACGCAGGAGCCAGTAGGCTGCCTTTCAAACGGGGTGCCTGTCCCTGCTGGACAGGGGGGTCTGGGGGGCGGAGCCCCCCAGCCGCCGGAGGCCATGGGAGTGAACATTTATTCCTGGTGGGCGCGGTTACTCACGGCATGGTCCCTCGGGGCCAGGCTGCGATGCCAGCACGCTAACCCAAATTGCAAAACGGCGGGCGCAGATTCCGTGTGAATTGGGCTGCATCCTGGGTAGCCCGGACCCTACCCGATGTGACGATAAATTGTCGCGCAAGGACATGCCACAGGGGGGTCGAGCCCCCCAGCCGCCGTAGTGAACGTCTGTTCACAGGTTGACATGATTCATGCCATGCCAAGCCCCTGACCAAATTCGGTGGGTCGTTGGGTCGATTGTTACGAAGAGCCCTGCCACCCACGTGTGCAGGACACGCCCGCCCGACATGTGCATTGTACAGCACCACACCAACTTCCCGTACGGATTTGTCTGCAAGCCATCCCCGACCCAAATGCCTCCTGTCTCACCGAGTCTGGAAATGCTGCCGCACACACTGCCACACCTGAACCCTGCAGGGGCTGCCTGCCGTTGGGTGGCTCGACGATCCGGCACAGGTCCTCCTGCAGCCACCTGATGCGCTCTTGCTTCGCAGAACTCGCCATCGTCACGCTTCTCCCTGACGCAGGCCTCCGCGAGCTGCTTCACCAGCTCCGCCTCCTCCGCGTCCCCCCGATGCAGCGACTGCGCGCGCTGGAGGGGGGCCCCGGATGGGAGGGCTAGGCGGTGCCGCATGGCTACACCTCGTGCAGGCTGCTGGATCGACGCCGCGGTCCCTGCAGCCGGATCGTCGCAAACCCCAGAGCTTGTGCGGCCAGGTGCAGGGCTGCGACCTGTCTCGACCCGCATCTCCGCCCAGGCCCGCCCAGTCCCGTAGCTCACGTGTTTCATCGCCTCGGGGATGAACCCCTCCGGAACTGGGTTCGTCCCCAGCCGTACGGCCTTGTCATACAGCGCCCGTCTCCTGTATCGCTTTCATGAGCCGCTCGCGAGGGGGTGAAGGTGTAGCGCCCCTCGACGGGGTGCTGGAGGATGGCCCTCAGGTCATCGGGCTCATCGCGGTGGTATTGACAACTTGAGGCCCCCTGTGGTTAAGCCCCCCCTTGCCAGACCCCCCAGGGGGGGCTTAAACACGGGGGATCCCAGGTAATAGCGTTTTCCTCGCTGCCTCCCGTGGGGTCTCGACAGCACTAGACATTTCGGCGCAGGTAGATTGCCTCCACTACAGGCTCACCCTAGACGAAGAGGGTGTCGCCATGGGAACCAAAAACCTGATTAAGGGGTGTAGTGCTAACACGCCATGAACGCCTCGCCAACCTGGCCAATTTAGCCGGAGGGGTATCGGTCTACCTGGAACAATGAGACGCTCAAAATACCAAGGGAACCCGCACGTCTTCTATGGAATTCCCCTCAACGGGGAACACGCACCTGACCTGGTGTCCCAAGGCCACGACGCCTCCCCCCACCTGGCACACCGGATCCCGCTGGACTGTGGGGACGCCACTAAAGTGATTGCGTAACACTGTGTTCACCACCTCCGGTCTTCACGGTCAGGTGAAGATCAATTTTGCAGATGGCGACATGTCATGACCATGTCATGGGGTTCTTCGGGTGTCCCCATTCAGAAAACACCCGAAAAATATGACAACTTTGCTAAACTGGACCCAACTCCCCACACTCTTTTTTTTGCCATTTTTTCCATTTTTGGGCTCACTTTTTCTCACTTTTCTCACTCCAGAGCGAAGGCCCCCACCACCCCCCGTGTATATGTCACCCACCCCCAGGTGCAAAAATCGGGAGGGGGGTGACATGAACACACCTTTTAGGAGGTGACATATACACGGGGGTGGCAGGTTAGTGCATGTCACCCCCCGCCAGGGCCGCCTGGGGGTGACATAAACACACCCCTTTTGGGGGGTGACATATACACGGGGGGTGGTAGGTACGTAAATATTATTGAGAGTTGTGCAACAACGCAGGAAACTGTGCCAGTGCAGATCCTTGCAGAACTTCCCACACACTTCATGACAGGCGTGTGGGGTGTTCTCGCGATCGACGAAGAATTCGCTCGGCTCTTCATTTACACAACAACACCCCACCACTCTTCCCTCTTCCCCCACCGCTCTTCCCTCATCCCCTGACCATGCCGGGGCAGTCGCAGAAGCAGAAGAAGGCGGAGAAAGAGGCGGCCCGCAAGGCGGAGATAGAGGCTGAGGAGAGAGCGGCAGAGTTGGAGGGGAAGGAGGGGGGCGACGCCGCGTCGAACGCGTCGGACGATGAGTCGGTTGAGGAGGGGCAGGAAGGGCGGGAGGCGCCGGCAGTGGCAGGCTCCCCTACGGGGAAGAACCACTCCCCTCTCCGGAAGAAGCGGCGCAGGGCCCCGGCCGGGATGTCCCCGAGCCTCCAGGCCCTTATTGCGGCGGAGGTGGGGGCGGCGGTGGCGAAGGCGACTGCCGTCCCCCAGCCGCAGGGGTGTTCTCGCGATCGACGAATACCCTTCGGCTCTTCTATTGTTTCCCTTTCAGATTTGCACTAAAACACAGTTTTGGAACGTAAATATTTTGGAACGCTGGTGGGTTGGCGTTCCAGATTTTTTTCGTTCCATATATTTACAGGGCCAGTTGGGAACTCGGTGGTGAGGATGGCTTGCCTCAGGAATCGCGCGAAAAGTGCACGAGTAGGTCCCGTCAGGGACTCTGTATGCCGTCCGATCACCTGGTCCAAGTCCCCGAGTCGCAGAAAGCCCTGTAAATATATGGAACGAAAAAAATCTGGAACACCAACCCACCAGCGTTCCAAAATATTTACCTACCACCCCCCGTGTATATGTCACCCCCCAAAAGGGGTGTGTTTATGTCACCCCCAGGCGGCCCTGGCGGGGGGTGACATGCACTAACCGTGTATATGTCACCTCCTAAAAGGTGTGTTCATGTCACCCCCCTCCCGATTTTTGCACCTGGGGGTGGGTGACATATACACGGGGGGTGGTAGGTACGTTCCAAAATATTTACGTATACGGTAACAGAGAGAGGGAGAGAGAGAGAAGGGGGGAGGGGGTGACTCTTTAGATGAATATTGCAGGCGAGGTGAGGCATTTTGCCGGGGGTGGGGTGTGGGGGGGTGTGGGGTGGGGAGCGTCGATATGTTGTTCCGTGGGGATCGAATCTTGCACACCACTTCGAATGGCGTGCGTGCGTGGGGGGCCCTCAGCGGGGTGTCCGTGCGCAAAGGTTTTGCAAGGTTGTCGGTGCCGCTGTCAGGCCTTTTGATATCTTGCCCCCCTGGTTCCTCCGTGCATGCGCCGCTGCTTCCCGGACTGCCGAGACTGCAGTGCGGGGCCAGGGCACGACGGAAGATGGCGGGGGGCGGAGATGGGAGGCCGTGTGTAGCACATGCACGCCAGCGCACACACCGCAGCGGGATACGCACAGCAGCCCAGCAACGTGCTGTGCCGCTGTACCCCCGCTGCCAAAGGTTCTGCCACAGTTGCGGCGGGTGGACATTCGTCCGCGGAAACAGAAAGTGTGTTCGGATGAAAGTTGGAGAAGTGCAAGGGAGGCAAAACCAGACACTCAGGGGGTCTTCGCTGGTCGACAAACTTCGACAAACTTCGTCAGTTTTCAGCCAATTCAACAGGAAATGCACCAAAATGCACTGACGATCACCCCGTAGCGAAGACCCCCTCAGTCGAGGTCTCAAATTGAAAGAGGGAGGGACCCCGGCACGTCGCACAGGACACGCAATTGCAGGCGATGTGCGGGGGCGCGGTGAGCGCAATCCCATCCGCCATCCGTCCAAAGACAGTAGCTACATGGTGGGTCGTGAGGCACGCGCGGCACGCACACAGAAAATACAACAACGCAAAGAGAGAGGCGGAGAGGATATACGCAGAAGGGTTCGCACCCTTCCGTGGTTGCTCTCAGCACGAGTTCGATGTTCCTTGTTTCAATGTCACCGACACAGGGGCGCCTGCGTCGGTGTGCAGCCCCAAGCTCCAAGCTCTCAGCGGCTGACACTCAGGTTACGGCTGGGGCTCAGGCTCAAAGGTTTCGATAGGCTCCGGTTCTTCTGTGTTGTGGTCGAAGCCAGGTTCGTGTGTCTCCTCGGGCTCTGTGGGCTCAGGTACAGGCGCAGGCGTAGGTGCAGATCCGGGTGCAGGTGTCGCAGGTGCAGGCGCAGGCCCCGTCGACAGCACCGACGCATGCCCATCCGGGCACCTCGCAATGCAGCAGGGGCTGCCTTTGCTCGACGTTCCACACTGGCCCGCACCAAGCGTGGGCGGGCACGTGTCCGTGGGGGAGAGGGACCCCTGCATGCACCACTCCAGTGTGTACTTCTTGTTCCCCGCATCGTACGCCACCGACACAAGGTGGACGTGTGCGCTGGCAGTCGCCGTCGTCACTGTCAGGGCCGTCACTGACCCGGAGCGCAGCGCCGCTGCGTCCTGCGGCGTCAGCAGCACCTTGTGCGAGTGACCACCGCCCCCGCCCAGCATCAGCTCCACACTGGAGGCTGCGCTGCGCTTCTCGGCGATGACAGCCGCGACGCTTGGGTCCGCACTGTTGACGAGCAGCTCCTGCAGCGCCTTGACCTCCTTCCACGTCGAAGACCCGTGCTCGTGGATGGGCATGATCGGATAGCGCTGCCGCACACTCCCCACACCCGCAACCTTGGGGAAGATGATCCAGTGCCCGCTGGCACGTGTCGCCACCACCTTCCCGGCCTTGTTGCGCACGTAAGTCGCCCCGCCCGACGTGTCGGCAGGGTCCTTCTCCTCCTCCCCCGTCTCGGGTGCGAAGAACTCCAACGGGGTGCGGAAGAATCGCTTGCGGGCCGACCCGACGACAGGGTCGTTCTGGGAGCCCCCTCCAGTCGCGTCGTCGCCGTATGCGATGCCGTGTGGGTTCCAGTGTGTCAGCGGGGTGGTGTAGATCACCTCCAGCGGCATGGCGTACGTCCACCGCTGCGTCCAGCACTTTGTGTACACGCACATCTTATCCGGGTGCGGCCCCTCCCCCACCTCCCCTGCCGGGCGGTTCTTCCACGCGCACTTCGCACCCGACGCGTCGGCCGACAGGCTCCCCGGACCCCACCTCGCCTGCCCCGTGCAGGTGGCGCTGGTCTTCAGGGCCTCGCACACGCTCTTGCGCGCCTTGTCCTTGCTGTCCGCGTACGTCGCCAGGTCGTCGGCAAACGAGATGCACGCCTCCTGCGGGACCACCTTCGGGTGCGTCGTCTGCGCCGCAAACATGTAGTCGTTGAATCCGCGCTTCTGCGACTGCCGCCCCATCGCGTCCGGTGTCGTCACCGCCCCCTGCCTGCTGTAGAAGGCTGTGTTCAGCGGCCCGCTCCCGTTTGCGTTGACCGTCAGCGGGCCCAGCGACGCGTCGCGCAGCACCGCATGCGGGCGGTCGAACCCCGGCACCTCCTGCATCAGCTCGTCGATGAACTCCATCGGCCCCGTCCGCCCCTTCGGCCACGGGTCCGAGGACCGGTACTTGCTGCTGGCCGTCGGGTTCAGCTCAAACAGAGCGCGCGTCGACTTCGCCAGCTTCGCCCGCGTCAGTGGCGCAGCCGCGTTCAGCTGCACGTGCAGGTCGTTCCGGACGCGCAGGCGCGACGTCGGCAGCTTCTGCTTCACCGGGGCGCACTTGATCCGGTAGAACCACTGCGCCATCTTCGGCTCGAACGTCTCCCCCGCCTGCGCCTCCACCATGTCGCGGAACGCTGTCGGAAGGTACGGCAGGTTCTCGTCCAGCTGCTTCTGCCCACTGGCAGCGCGGAAGTGCACCTTGTCCGTCAGGTCGCGCCACGAGTTTGCCGCGATGTGGTGCCGGTCCGACGCGAACGGCTCCGACACCCCGTCCGACGCCTCCGCCCACGTCCCCTCCATGTAGCACAGGTTGGGCTTGAAGTAGTCCTCGTAGTCCGCACGCACCGACGTGTCCTGCTTCAGGAAGGCGCGGAAGTACTCGCGCATCTCCGCCACCTGCTGCGCCACCGTCCCCTTCACGCTGGGCGGCACTCCCGGCATGGCGAGCAGGCGCGACGGGGGCGGCCACGCCTTCGTGTACTGCGCAGGCGTCTGCGTGGGGTCCGCCTCCTCCAGCGAGTAGTCGTTGTGGCGCGTCGTGAACTGCACCCCGTTCAGCACAGCCCCCGTCTCCCCCATCCCGATGGTGTACTGGAAGTCGGCGTGGTTGTGGATGTTCCCGGGGCCCGACCCGACGTAGCTCTCCTGGTTGTACGCCTCCGTCCCCTGCTCGAAGGAGCGCACCACCGTCAGCCCGCTGTTCCCCTCCGACCGCAGCCGCTCCTGCGTGCGCATCTCCGAGGACACGAGCTGCCGCCCGATGGCGCCGACCACCCCCTTCAGCTTGTCCACGGTCTTCTGCAGCTGCTCCTGTGTTTGTGCTGGGGGGGGCAGCTGCCTGTGCCTCCCCCAGGCGCGTGCGTGGCACCCCATCACGGTCGCGGTCGCCGTGCCCGAAGCGCGACGCGTCGTACAGCGGGCACTCGGCCAGTACCTCCGCCGTCGGGTCCAGCACCACCACCTGCAGCTTCACCCCAGCACCCCACCCCGCAGGCCTCCCGTGGTGCGGCACCAGTGGGTCCCAGCACTGCTGCTTCCGGTCCACCCCGTCCGCCCCCTCCGTGTCGGACGCGAAGAAGTACACCCCGGCACGCCCCAGCGTGTACGAGAAGTTCCGCCCCGCCTGCTCCGCAGCAGACAGCGCCTCACGCCCCGCCAGCAGCGTCGCCCCTGTGAAGTCGCAGTGCTGGAACGCCTGCTCGTCCTTCAGCAGGTGCACGTTCTGCAGCTGACCCCCGCCGCGGAAGAACACAAGCGTGTCGCCCGCATAGGCGTACAGAGGCTCGCGCAGCATCCCCGCGCCCCACGTGCACCTCGGATCCGCCACCACCCTGCGCGTCACCATCGACGGCACGCCCGCTGCGGACGGTGGTCCCCGCGCCGCCGGCGCCCCTGCCGTGCACACGTCCTCCGCCAGGTCGTCTGTGCGCGTGTACCGCGTCACAGGGATGTACACGGACGTCACGTTCGGTGCCACCGCGCAGTATCCGTGCCGCGCACGCCCGCTTGCCGCCACCGCTGTGCGCAGGTCCGCCAGCTGCCCCGCCAGATCTGCAAGCACCCCCTCCACTGCTGCCATCCGGTCTGCGTCATCGGCCCCTGCTGCCCACACACAGCACAGCAGCAGGGCCGCTGCGCGGAACCCGCACGGCACGCCCATTATGGGGTGTGGCGTGGTCCTTCCTCTTGCCTGGGCCGCCTCTGTGTGCTGTGCGCCTGATCTGGTGGAATTGGAATGCGTTGTGGATGGGGATGGGGGTGGGGCACAGGGCAACAGTCAGGGTAGGCATGACAAGACTCTTTTGGCGCAGGGCGAGGGGCGGGGGAGGGCGTCAGTTCGCACGCGGAGACTCTCTCTCCCACACAGCAGCCGTTGAAGGTTGCCGGTTCTCACCCCCTTCGCTCCATGCTGCGGTGTGTGGCCACGCTGGAACCCTCACGCCCCACCACCCAGATCAAGCCACACCAGCTCTGCCTCTCGTTTTCCCTCCTCGCAGTTCCTTGCGGGCAATCTTGCGTTTTGGCTTGCATCCCTACACACCTGCACCCTCGCCTGACGAAAACAGCCGGTCTGCACCAGGTCCGTCACGCAGATCCCTTCCGCACCGCTCCCACTATACTGATGGAGTGGTGAGAGCAGGAGTCGCGACCAAGACGCCCAAGAAAGCACCTGCCACCCCGCTATGTTCTCACACACTCACACTCGGCAGGAGGTCCTGTTTGTGGCATAAAATAAACACAGGAAAGCTTCCCCAAGCTGTGCTGTGCCGAACTAACTATGAAAGAAAAAGAAACAAAAAGGGGGGCACAACCCGCTCTATGCCGAACCGTGTCAGAGTGCCGGGCGCAAATTGCCACCAGGCTCACGACAGCTTCTGCAGCACAGACCGAAAGACCACCCAGAAAAAGTCTAAGCATCTAGGCTCACCTCCCCATCCTCCCTCCTCCCTGCACCGCCCTACATTATTGTAGCGATTCCGGCAGGGCAACACGTCTGCCTGCCGGCACCCCGAGATAACCTTTTGGTGCGCGCGCGAACAGGACACCCTCAGACCCGCCCACCCACGACACTCACTACCATGCACAGTGGAAGCCGTTCCCCACCTACCAAGGGCACGGGTCGTGCGACCCCCACTGAAACATCCATAGGGGGGCTTCGGCCCCAAAGTGCAGAAAGGGGAGCTGCCTAATAATATAGGTTGCAACCGGCTGGCACACTTTTGGCACAAAGCGAAGGCCCCGCCGAGCTGACGCCAGATGGGTCGTGTCGGTGGTGCGATGCCCACTGTGAGGTCTCCAGCTCTCCAGCTCCCCAAGGCTGTGCATCACAGTGCGACATATATAATTCTGTATGACACCCCCCCCCAACCCCCCCAATGCCATTCCCCGCCCCCCCCCCCCTCCCCACCGCCACCCGCCCGCCGCTTTTCGGATCCCGGCAGGAGCAGGGCCCCCCCCCGCGGGATCTCCCCCCCTCCCCTTCCACACCACCCACTCTTTTGAACTGCCTTCAGCCCTCCTACCCCCACCCCCTCTCTTCTATATCCCCCCCCCCCCACGGCACACATGTACACGGTGGACTCCCACACGTCAGGGTGCACCTTTTTGGGATATCGGAATAGCGGGGGTCTGGCGAGGTCCGACCCCCGCGAGTGGGGGTCTGGACCCCCGCTCGCGGGGGTCGTCTGGGCACCAAAAATAGCAGGGCAGACTCCCGCTAGCGGGGGTCGCCCAGACCCCCCGCCCCAGACCCCCGCTCCAGGGGGTGGGAGTCCACCGTGTAACACATATCTCACTCCGTCTTCAGGCCACACTCATCGTTGCAGATCTCACAGGTGGACGTCTCGTTGTCATACTCACATTGAGGGCACCAATACGTTTGGCTGCTGCCGGCAGTCGGGGCAGCCGACACAGTGGTAGGGTCAGGCGTAGGGTCAGGCGAGGCTTTCCCAGGCGGTGACGGGGTGTCCTTGGCTCCCTCAGCAGGCGGTGGCGGGGTCCCCGCGGATTTATTCGCAGGGCTCGCCCCTCCTCCCTGTGGAGACGACCGTGCTGCCGAAACAGGAGGCGACGGCGCCGAAGCCGTCGACGGGGAAGGGGGCACAGGAGAAGAAGCCTTAGCCACCTCCACCTGAGGGGAAGGGGACGCCGCCACAGCTCCCGCCGCCGCACCGCCACCGCCCTTCTTGGCAGGCGTCCCCACCCCCGCCCCCATCGGGGTGCCGCTGCCCGGGCTAGCCGTGCCGGCTGGCGAGGGGGTGGCGGACGGCGCCGCCGCCGCCGCCGCCTTCGGGGTGGCTGCCCCCCCCGCCACCCCACCGGCGCTGCGCGGGGGCGGCGACGGCGCGGCCTTCGGCACCTCTGCTGGCTTGCTGGGGGATGCCGATGCGGCGGCAGCAGCAGGACCCTGCTGCTGCTGCTTCGCAGGGGAGTCACGCGCTTCCTCTATCACAATCTGCTCCTGCCGCAGCGGGGGTGTTAAGGAGCGGGCATGCTGCTGCTGCTGCTGCACGGAGGTGCTCCTCACAGCAGCAGGAGGCGGTGTTGGCAACGCCTGCGGGCTGCGCGCAGCGGCGGGTATATCTGCAGACTCGATGCTCCCGATGCTGGCGATCAGCGCCAGCAGGGGTGCGGCTATGTCGTTGGCCTCCGGCACCACCGCCGACAGGGCGGGGGCGGGTGCTGTGGAGAAGGATGTGTCGGTGACGCGGTGTGCGTTCTCCTCCGCACTCTCCAGCATGCGCAGGATGTTGCTTTTTATCTTCAGCGCGCGGTTGGACAGCAGCACCGCCTCTGCAGTCCCGATCGCCTCCTTGCAGGTCTGCGAGGCTCGGGTCAGGCCGTTCTCGCTGGTCAGCAGGTTGGCCACAGCAGGTACAGCCTCCTCATCGATACAGGCGAGCAGCTCCGCCTTCCGCTTCTCAAGCGATCGGAAGACGGTTGCCGTCACAGCGGAGAACACCTCGTTGACGCGCTGCCGTGCCACCTCCGCTGCCTCCTGCGAGCGCCGCTTGCGCTGCGCAACATCCTTCAGGGTGGTGTCCAGGGTGTGTTTGATGGAGCGGGATGCCTGGATCTTCACCCGAAGCTCCTCCGTCGCGGCGTGCTCCGCCTCCCCCAGGGTCACGACATGGTGGGTGACGTGGTGCCCTGTGTTGCTCGCCTTGCAGCAGCACATCCTGCAGACATCCACCTGGCAGTCGTGGCAGTGCAGAATGGCACGCATCGTAGGATGCTCGATACACATCGACGGCGCATAGTTGATATCTATGGCGATGTGCCGCCTGCCTGTCTTGTTGGCATGCGCCTGGCGGAAGTGCTGCGGGCAGTACAGCGCCTCGCAGTTGCTGCACCATGTGGTGGCCTCCTCTGTGGCACACTCCTCACACAGCGAGGACGAGTTAGGGGACACCGGGTGTGACGATGCAGAGGTGGCAGCGGCGGGCGGCACCGCCGCGATAGACAGGCTCCGCCCTCCCAGAAGCGCAGGCTTGACCTGCGGCGTCACATGCGGGGTGACGAACTCAAAGAACCGTGCACCGTCGCCTGCAGAGGCAGAACCAGCTATGGACTGCGCAGTGGTGGTGGCTGCAGGGAGCTGCGAGCGCAGCGCCTCGTCGTACAGCGCGTCTGCCGCACGGTGGAAAGCGGCGCGGCTGGGGGAAGGCGATGTGTTGGGAGACGTGTTGGGTGAGCGGACCGGTGTCGGGACAGAGTGTGGCTGTATCAGCGGTGTGGGCGACTCCGAGAAGCCGCGCATCTGCTCCCTGCAGCTGCGCACCTTGCAGCCCGCCCCGCAGCAGCTCCATTTCCCGACACCGCCTGCGGGCACCTCCAGCACCTCGTCGTCGACGTATTTAATCCCCTTTACCCGCTTCTTCTTGACAGGTGTCCTGTCGTGCCGCTTGACGCCCTTCACACAGGGGTGCCCGCAGTCGAGCTGGCGTGCCACCCCGTGGCCCAGCTCTGTCCCTGCACAGCACGCACCGCAGCAATGCACGGCACCATAGCCGTCACAGCATTTGCAGCAGTAGAATACGCCTGTGTGCATGTTGCCCCAGTGTGGGTGGTGGGCAACACCTGCAAAGCGAAGGGTGTGTGTGGCGGTGAGGTGTGGCGGTGGGTGTTGACAGGTGGCGCTGGCGTGGGCAGAGGATTCAGGAGGGTGGGGGTTGGTGGTGGGTGGGACTGTGTGGCTGCCTTCACCAATAACCCGAACCCTGAATGCAACGGCACCAGGCAACACAGCAGACACCCCTCCTTTGCACGTGCGTCTTTTTCTGGGCATCGGTGGATATTTTTTGCGCATTGCCCCCCACTCCGCCCCTCCCTTCCCCCTTCGCAGGCGAAGACACATGCAAGCCTGGCTGGTGCCGTGAGGGGCAGCACTGAGCACACGCTCTTGGTGCAATCCCTTCACACGCACACCCACCAAACTACACGCCCAGAGAGGCAATATGCAACGGACGTGCAACTGAATGCAGCTCTTTAGAATGCCGACATGGGTTGGGTAGAGAAAGAGACAGTGAGAGAGAACTTGTTCTGTACGTGGTCGTGAGGCCAGTGCAGTCGGTGCTTGCGGGCGGGAAGGGGGCAGGGGGGCAACACCCGCATGTGGCCCCCTACAGCAGCACGATTTGCGTGTGCAGTGTTGTGTGTGATTTCTGTGACGCGCAAAACAAGTTCTCGAAGCAACGCTCCGCTATTGCCCCCAAGAGAGAAACCAAACAATGATTTCCCTCGTTGGCGCTTGCGTCACCTGGAGCTTCAGAGCACACCAGCGGCACTCTCGAGAGAATGATTGGCCAGTCGCAGAAATCACACCAGAACCCCGACTGCAGTGCCATGTGAGGGAAGAAGGGTGGAAGATATAATATTTCACTGCATGGCATGTTCGAAGGCCTGAGCTTATTTCGAACTGGTGGATACACGCACCACAAGCAGACGAGGAGACGGGTGGACGGAGCAGGCACAACTATATATGTGCCACTGAGGGGCCTTAGCACGGTGCACGTCCCAAATCACAAATTCGTCTCGGTTCGAGTAGAAGGCTAACAGCTAAAACGGTAGTAAAAAAACTGGGGAGTAAAAACGATGGAGTGCCTTGGCTCTATGCCGTATTGTGCCAGGGTGAGAATATGTAGGTGTTCGGCTAGCTCATTCCTGCACTTCAGAGCGAAGGCGCCCGATAAATAAAAAAAATCAATAAAGGCAACACTTCAAGAACTACAAGCAAGGCTGCAAACAGGCGCAGTGCGTAAAAGAAATGGGGCACAAAAATTGGTACGGCTGAGCCGTGCATTATAGCCAATTTGGGTGAGCATATTGGATCCTGGAAATACATACAGGCTTCAGCCGCACCAATCATGCAGCCCGTTGTTTTGGAAGAACAATAAAAACAACAACTGGCAAAGTGAATAAAAAACAATACATGTGCTGGCTTTTCCATCGCGTACGTCGGACTGGCAAACAAACGGGATGGCGGGTTCCCAAAACAGAGACGGCCTTTGATCCACTTGGCTTGAACCGAATCTGGCTCTGATTTTGTGCTGGGCAGCGCTGTTGAAATACACCAACAGAAGACCAGAAAGCCGTGAAAGCGAACCACCTCGCAGCTGATCTCACAGAGTGAGAGCAGAGCCCGTTCGACCGGGAAACTCAAATATAATATGCCTTACAGCTGCTGTAGTCGAGACAGATCCGTCGAGACGGGCGAGATGCCAACACCAACGATACAGGTGGCCGACGACTTAGTGATACGGCTCCCAGTTGCAGAGTCGTGCAGTTTTACGGGAGGGTGAAACCTTCACCCACACACCTTCTGAGAGGGGGTTGGGCAGGCAAAATATTATTCTGTCAGGAGCGCGGCCAAATATTTCAAGCCGTCCAACCATGAGCAGTGTGGTTCAGTAATGATTTGTGTTTGCAGGTAAAACGGCACTCACACACCCGTGAAGATTCTTGGAAATTTGACAGCACCGGTGCCGTGAGGAGCAGGCACATTAACGTGCCCTTCGGCGCCGGCCTTGTTCTGGATTGTTCAGCATCGTTAGGAGCAGCTGGGAATTCCGGCTCGATAGCCTGTTCGAACCCCTCACAGTGGATGCCACTCAGGACCTATGCCATTGCATCCCCACTCCGCCCCAGAAGCATGGCCTTGCTATCTAGAATCTGATTTCTTTTAAAAGTTGCTTTGCACAAGCAAATGACGCAGATACAACTGTTTCTCACGGTCACAAAAACCCTGCCACGTGTGAAAAAACACAGCTGGCATCGCTTTTGGGCGACACAACACAATCTACATTTGTCTTGATTACCATGACTTTGTTCACCCGGGTTTGGCGCACAAAACAACTCATTTTCTTATTCCAGACAGAACCGAACTCCCTGAGCATGGTGCATCCCTATGTTCGTGGTATCAGCGCATGCACTTTTTTTTGCAGGCAGAGAGGGGGCAGGGGCAAAGGGCGCGTATGTCATTGAGGTGACATCAGGCCCACCCCCGACCTACGGCACGCACAGGCGAGCCTTCGGAAAGCTTCCTGCCGCCACCTGAGGCAAGAACAGCCTATCTCCTCTGCTTGGTGCACCACACACACACTGGCACATCCTGGTTTCTTTATGTCCACTGACACCATTCATTCCTTTTGAACTTTCGGTTGAAACCACACATCATCACTGACGAGGAGAGGGATGACCACACATATACTGAAAGGGCTGATATTTTCGCGCAATCCGGTGTGCTTGTACTTGTCATTATGATTTCGGTGGTTTTTTTTGGATTTTTTTGCGATTTCCCTGGCATCCTGAGCTGCCCATCGAGGGCGACTCAACTTTTTGCGCACACGGGGTGATGGCCGTTTTCTGCGCTGGTGGATACATGTGATACGATGTTAGGCAGTGGATTGGGCGAACTTTGTCCCGATACTCGGGCAGAGAGCGCAGGGGGGGTGCTGTAGGGGGTGGGGAGGGGGCAGACAGAGACAACGCCATTGAGCCCCACCTCCGGTGGCTCGTCCCGTTTCCACCCAGCCAGGTGCACACACCTTGCCGTGGTACGACTCACGTTGCTGGGGATACCACACGCAGGCCAAACGAACGACACAGCAGATGCCAGGTGGCACCACTGCAAGGCGGCTCGATCGATCAATGTCGCGAGCCAACAGGCCCATCCCCTGGCTGGCTTCAAATCGGCCTGGATGCGTCGATGAACCTGCCATCACCACACACCCCTTCTCACGAAGGAAAATAAGCACGCCCGCATGGTTTGCCAGGTCATAAAAGAGAAAGCCATAAAAAAACATAACATGACAAAGAACTTCTCGAAAAAAACACAAGCCAAAACAAGCAAGCTGCCTACAACTGTTGTTTTTTTTCGTTGAAAAAAAAACACAGGCCCCGTCTCTCCCACTCTTTGTGTATACCAACTCCCAGGACGACGAAGTGGTGTGAGTGGGGGAGGGGGGGGGGAGGGTGGGTGGAGAGGGGGGGTTTTGTCGCAAAATCCAACAAAATGGGCGACAGAAGGTTTCCCTCCCAAGCAGGGCTGGCGCTGAACTATCAAAAGAAATGAGGCGATGCGGTGCGGTGGGGGGGGAGTGCAGGGCTATGCGTGCGCAGAGGTGTTTGCGGGGACAAGAGCAAGAGAAGTAAATCATCGGGGGTTTGGGTTGGGTGGGTGGGCAATGGGGATGGGTCGCAAACCCGGCTGCGATGGTTTCTCCCACACAACGGCATGTCAGGCAAGCAAGGGATCCAGGCTAGTTTTGAATCTGGCCCGTCGGGCGACTAGCAAAGTTAGGTCCGGAGGAACTGAAACGGCTAGTGAGCCGAATAGCGGACCCCACTCGCCCAGGCGCCCCCTTGTCTGAGCCATTCCTAAAAAAACACGCCACCCGCAACAGCGAACCACTGACAATACGGCGGGGGGGGGGGGGTTGCCGTTGCATTCTTGTTTGTTTGATTTTCTTCTGAGATCAGTGCGGCTCCGCAGTCCCTAAAGAGGGCCTGCAAGCTTCGCTGATGTCTGCCTCATTTTCGTTCTGACTTTACTCACACTGCAAGGTCCAGCTTCAGAGGCTGGACGTCGCAGTGCACCTGAAAGAGGGGGGGCTGGAGCTGTGGACTCAGGGTGCCGAGTGAGGAATGTGTAACAGCTTCAGACATCCCATCCCGGTGGGAGTGGGGGGATAAAAATGACTGCCGCCATAAATTTGAAGTTTATTTTGAGACAGCCTTCAGTGAGTTCAGACAGGAAGAAAATCGGGGAGCTGTGCGGTCAGTTGTGTACGGGTTGGTGAAATGCTGAAGGGGAGGGTTTTTTGAAATGCTGAAGGGGGGGGGTGGGGAAATGTTGGCAGGTGGGTGAGTGGGTCGTGATGTGGAGAAAGTTTCGCTGGCAGTATATAAAATCTCCCCCCCCCCCCCCTCTCTCTCTCTCGCATGATTAAAGTGTGATTATCCCTGCCACCGCGACACATTCCACTCACGCTGAGAGTGTTGAAAGAAAAACATAGGCAAGAGTCGCACACCCTTTGGCGATGTCAAATAAAAACATTCACTGCCCGCAGTGTGACATTCACATATCGCACGTGTGTACGTTGATGTTGCTGCTGTTGTTTTTTGTGTGTGTGTGTGTGTGAGCAAATGCAAGCAAATGCAAGAAATTGCGGGAAAACCCCGTTCTCTCCAAATGCAAGAGGATGCCCTCACATTTCGAGAGTGGGTTGGAATCCCGCAAATTCGACCCACACAATTAAACGGGTTCTATAGTAGCGTAGGGACACACCGAACACATATCTGCTCCTGACGCGATCGTCACTGCCAGGCGACGTAAAGTAGCCCACCGTGGATGCGGGGTCTATGGCTACGACAGGAGGGTCTCGGAAATTGCAACAGACACCCTGGCACGAAACCCCCTTTCTCCCCCCTGCCTCCCACCTCACCCCGGCACGGCGACCCCCCCGACCCCAGGGGGCGGGCAGTGTGCTCCTCTGCCCCGTTGTCATCCCGGTGGAAATGGCATGGGACGGCCCTCTGCACCATGCAACTGGGATTTCTAAACAGAATCTCGGATCACTCACAGATCACGCACATCAGAAAATTAAAAATGCAAAAAAGAGTCCGGATTTTGTTTGTGCGCACGAGCGGCAGTGTGTTGTGGCCCCTGTGAAGGGCGTTGCTGTGAATAAGTGGTTTTGTGTTGCTCTCTCAAAACACACTGTACACCGGTGCGCTCCCACTGACTCTTTCGCTATGACAAGCAAGCTTGTTTGGGCAAAAAAAGGCCGCCGTGGTGGTGGCAGCGGTGGCGGGAGGCCTGGCAAGGGGGGCGACTACGTACGGGAAAGTCGGCACCCCTCACCCCGCTCCCTGAGCTCAGGGAAAGGGGTTACTTTGAAGGGGCTGAATAGTTGAAATATGTGAAGGGGGGGAAGGGAAGGCCATTAGTGTGCAGCAAACGGCATTGTTAATCGTACGGGAAAAAGGTGCTGAAACGTGCAGAAAGGGGCATCCATCGTCTGATTCACTATACTTTTTCGTACGATTTTCGTACGACCTTTCTCCCAAAGTCATCCGGACTTTGCTTTCGCACGAATATACATTGCCGTGACACTGCCTCCCTGGGTGAAACGTTGTTCCCCGGAAAAAAAACCGCCCCCTTCGGGATTTTCTTCAACACAAATAAGGAGGCAATGCATCGAAAAGAACGCACTCTACGGCACTACATTGCAAAGTAACAACGCGAGAAAAAAAATCACCCATAGAGGGAGGGGTTCAATAAATATGCATCTAACTCTGCCAGCACAGAACACGGCAAGAGAGGAAAGTAAACCGCAGAGACGACTGCGAAAGGGAAGCTAGTTGAGGCACGTGTCTGTTTTAGCAAAGGGCAAAGCTGTAAAGGGAGGGGGTGCAGGGGGGAGGGAGGGGAGTTGGGGGTGTTTGGAGGGAAAGGTCCGATCTGTGCACCGCTGGATCGTGGAGTGACAGCAAGGTAAAAAAAACATGGAGGACAAGCCCAAAGGGGTGCCGAGCAGGCCTGGGCGGGGAACGAGCCCTTTTTCCAGGTTTTTTGGGTCGGGGAACCAGGTTTTTTCTAAGAATTTTTACAAGGGATTTTTTGCTCGCCCCCCCACAGTTTCCAGGGGCGTGCCCGTCAGGCGGGACCTTTTCTCTGATTTCTCTCCGCGTCATCATGTGACAGCTCTCGAGTGATGCCCAGAGATGCTTGCGGCAGAGAGTGCCCCTCATGCGCGTTACAGCTGAAAATGAATGAGGATCACCTGGCGCTCGTTCTCATCGGGCAGCTGAAAATGAATGAGGATCACCTGGCGCTCGTTCTCATCGGGGGTTGTGCTCCGCAGGGACTCAATACACCTTGGCACTCTCGCAGGGCTGGACATGCCAGCAGCTGGAGGACAGTTACAAAGCTGCCACTCCCCGACGCCACCCACCTGCTGGCCCCTTCAGGTCTGAAAGCCCAAAAGCTCCCGGGGATTTTTGCAGTGGTGCGCACCATATTCAGCGCAGTAGGGTGATCTCTCCGATTTTCCAAAACTGCTGGTTTACTGGTTTGGGGAACGGTCGCCAGCAGACCGTTGAAATGCCCGTGTTAGCAAGGCACACTCACGTTTCAGGTAGCGTGTCGCGTGTCACGCATGTCGCGAACGCGGCAAGTGTACCTCCCAGGTGGGGAAGCCCGACCTCCTGTCCGATGTCAGTCAGGCTTCGAAGAAGCGCTTCATGGATGCGCTGACCTCCTACGCTGCACTGTACCCGGGGAAGTGAGATAGATGGACGGGCACACGCTACATCGGGGGTCTGGGGGGCGGTGCCCCCCAGCCGCCGGAGGCCACGGTAGCGAACATCTGTTCGTGTGGGCGTACAGATTCTGTGCGAGTTGGCTGCGTCCTCAGAGGCGACTGGAGTGGTTGGACCCCGACTTGATGGGATTCGAAGGACTTGAGTACGAGACGTACGCCACAGGGGGGTCTGGGGGGCGTGAGCCCCCCAGCCGCCGGAGGCCACGGTAGTGAACGTCTGGCTCTCCAGTTGGCCAGCAAGGCGAACGGTACGTGGAACAGACTTCCCTTCCATCCTTGTGCGCGCCCTGTCGACTGGGGAAAACTTAGAAAAAGTTTTTTCCTCTGCGAAACAACGTTAGAAAAAAATTCCCCTAATAAAATTCTTAGAAAAAAACTTTTTTTCCCCTTACAAAAATTCTTAGAAAAAAAGTTCAGAATCCTGAAAGTGGGGAACAAGCCCCCCAGTTAGGAACAGCCCTGGTGCCGAGAACTGTTTTTTTTTGTTGGAAAGGGCAGACCGTCTCTCCTACTCTTCTGTGCGCATCACCTCCTCTACACGGTCTGATGAGGTGGGCGCGATGTTCCGGCGAGTGTGTGTGTCGGAGAGAGAGCAGTGCGTCACAACAGATCTAGCAAAAAGAAACAGGTGCAGAACGGGGTTCCCCAACCAACCAAACAGCCCAACCCACCCACCCCCCAGTTGGCTGAAGCTGAACTATCTAAACACAGGCAAAAAACCGCGCAGCAACACAGGAGGGAAGGGGGTGCGGGAGGTGAGGGAAATATGCGAAGCCTTGACCCCCCCCCCCCCCTCCCACAAGACACACGCGTAAATCTTTTTTCTTGTCGGGGAGTGCGGAAACCCCCCGCCCCCCTGGTCCGCCAAGCACCCCAGGGGGGCGGGGAGGGCGCGGGTATCGCACTCGATACAAAAAAAACCCGCAACTGGCTCTCGCATATATTTTCCCCCTCCACACACATCACGCCCATCCCCTCTCTCTCTCGCGCAGCAGTTATTGTCGTACCTGGGACCCCCCGTGTATAAGTCCCCCCCCCCTTACCCCCGTGTTTAAGTCCCCCCCTGGGGGTCTGGCAGGGGGGGGACTTAAACACAGGGGGACCTAAACACGGGGGTGGGCTGGTCTGGAGGGTCATCAGGTGGCCCCTAGGCCCTCCAGGTGCTGTCAGAGTCGAAAAGTGGGGTGCGAAAAGTCCATCCGGACCGGAATTACTCCCCTACGACAGCAGAGGAAGAGGTCTTCTTGGTCTCCACTGTGCCACCCCCGTGTTTAAGCCCCCCCTGTGTTTAGGTCCGCCCCCCCCGTGTTTAAGTCCCCCCCGGCCGAAAATCGCCTCCAGGGGGGGGACTTAAACACGGGGGGTCCCAGGTATGCTTTTTTTGATTGTCTGCCACACAAGAAATGCAAAAAAAACCCTCTCGGGCAGCGCCCCTGCGATTGCGCCAAACGGGAGTGGCGTATGCGGCATGGAATGCAATGGGGATGGGGGTGGTGGTGGTCGCTGGGGGTGGGGGCAAAAAAATATTCGCACACTCAATCGTACTCCTTTCGCTACAATAAGAGAAACACCCTGCCCAGCAACTGCAACAAGGCAGATCCGGGCTACTTTTCGTTGAGCGCACACTCGTCAAAGGCTGTGAAAGCCCCTGTGAAGTGGCATGAAGGTGATCCTAAAGAAGCTTCAGTCGTACAATTTCCTTCGTTACTTCGCGACTTCGCTACGCTTCGTCGCTCGTAACTGGTAAGAACGCCCCAAAAACCCCCCCCCCTCAGTACAACCAGCGCTATGCCTGAGAGACTCGTCGGGGATGACCGACCCCTTGGTCCCCTGAAGGGTGCAAAGATTGAATGGACCCCTTCCTTTTTGCGCAGTTAAACCACCCCCTGTACCACTCCAAGTTCTTACGGAGTTCATCTCGAATGATTTCAGGAGCATCATGATAATAATCAAAATATTGGCTTCTTGCTTGGGGCGTCGTGGAGCCCCAATGCATTTGGGAGCAGCTTTTAAGAAGTGTGGGGTGAGATGGGCCATTCGTTTTCGCAAGTGCGTTGCCCCGCATGAAATATGCGTTTTGGGCACACACTTGAGTGACAGGCATGACCAGAGATAATCTCTGGAGAGAGAGGGACAAACCTCTCACGGCACAGGGGGAAGGCGCCGTCCGGTTCCACAACAAACACACAGAACATCAGGGGATTCTTCAGCCTATTAAAATTCTGGATCCCAATCTCTCCACAAAATAAAGGTGGGTGGGGTATGGAAGCAGCGCCACTGTCACAGCGACGCCACTCCCCTCATGTTTAATTCGTGTCAGGGAAAGGGGCGACATGCAGGGAGGAGGGGGGGGGGGGGGAGGGGATGATGTATTCGTTAAGACTTAAAATTTCTTCCTGCTAGGCAATGTGCCGCTGAAGCTTGCCCCCACCCCCCACCTCCACAACCACCCCGACTGCGTGACGAGGGTTGGTTGATTTTTTTATGTGTCTGCTGGAAAGAAACAACAGCCCCGCCCACACCGGCAGCAAACCAAACAACGCTGCCCCCCCCCCCCCCCTAGGGCAGTGAAGGCAAAATACGCGTATTTTTCAGAATCCCGATTTTAAAAATACGTTGAACGTTCAAATACGTTGAACGTTCAGCGTATTTGAACGTTTCTCACATTGCCTACCGTCTGCAGGGGCCACCAGTCACAAACCCACCTTTCCTCAAGCAGAGCAAGGGCGAGTTGGTGGCACCAACGACAACCGTGCGGAAGACGTCCTTGGAGCACGATTTTACAGCGACTTGCTTCGCGATGCAGTCGACAGCATCCCTTGTCCTTTGCTCCATGAAGCGGGCTGGTGCAGTTGAGGTGAACCCCTGCAGGTGGGATATCCCATACGGTTCTCCCATGCGGGATATCCCACTGGGTTCTGGCTTAGAGGCGTTCAGCCATTCTCCATCCAGTGGGAGCATCACGGCACTGTCCGATCGGACACGTAGATACCAGGGACTGAAATGGGAGTTCCCCATATTGCTGTCGACATACGCCGGCTCGAGGTGTTCTCTCTCAGTCGGGTAAAACCACCCTGTCTCACGACGGTCTAAATCCAGCTCACGTTCGGCCATCCACTTCCTCTACACGACGGACTCCAGCCGGTCGAGTGGGGTAAAACTGGGAGATAGGTCGAGAGGGGGTTGGTACCCCCGCTTTTCCGGAGTTAGTCAACCCTGAAAAGAGGGGGTACCAACCATTTCCGGGTCCCGCCCCTTCTCGGACTACAGAACCCCGTTTTCACCGACTTTTCGCCACGCGTGACACTCTCCATCCCACCGGTGTCCCCTTTAGTGCGTGCAGGGGGCCCACCCCCTACTGCTAGGGGTGATTTCATGTGTAGAGTGCACTCAGTGGGTGAAAACGCCCAAAAGCCAAAAAAACGTTCAACTTCGACGCATTTTTTTAAAAATACGTTGAACGTTCAAATACGTTGAACGTTTTTTACGTATTTTCGATCACTGCCCTAGGGGGGGTCAAATGCCACCCTTTTACGTGGACAAACACGATTTTTCAAAAAACCGGCGCAGAGGCCCCAAAGCCCCCGTAAACCCTCCAAACCCCCCCAGATCGGTCCGGAAACCCATCGAACCCCACTTTTCCACCATTCCGGGCACCTCAGGTGCCCGAATTGGGGTACCTAAATTTTGTGCCACCGTTTGGTACCGTACAGTGCCACTGTGTGGGAGGTTGGAAAAGAAAATGCCCCAACACACCACATCTGAGGGTTGCAATGCATGTTGCTTGCCAACCACGTCATCCGGTGGGTGTCAGGCGCTATGTAGGTGGCATTAGCCAGGTCTTCGATGTGTTCTGGCTTGTATATATACCTCCCTGCCACCATGCACCGGGAGGCTGCCTGTAGGTACGGAACAGTCCAGATGGTCGTGTGATTCCTGTGCAGCAGTGCTCCACAACCGGGATGTGTTGACAACGACTGTTGCAACACGAGCTGTACATTCCGGGAACACATGAAGTGCGCTGTCGTGGTACCCATTGTGCCAGAATTGGTAGTTGCTGCGGTCTACTTTGCCTGGCCCAAGAGCACTGGTACTGAACGGTGCAATATGCGTGGCGAGGTGAATACAACGGAAGCGCGCAAAGTCAATACAGCTCTCGGATGGCGGGTGGTGGTGCCACTAGTGTGTGACGTTCACTCGAGGATACAACGCATCACAATGAATCAGCAACCGTGGACCGAGTACAATACGCTCTCTGTGGCTGGTGTGGGGGACAAAGGCAGTGCCTGTGCCGCAGGCAGGGAGGTATATATACAAGCCAGAACACATCGAAGACCTGGCTAATGCCACCTACATAGCGCCTGACACCCACCGGATGACGTGGTTGGCAAGCAACATGCATTGCAACCCTCAGATGTGGTGTGTTGGGGCATTTTCTTTTCCAACCTCCCACACAGTGGCACTGTACGGTACCAAACGGTGGCACAAAATTTAGGTACCCCAATTCGGGCACCTGAGGTGCCCGGAATGGTGGAAAAGTGGGGTTCGATGGGTTTCCGGACCGATCTGGGGGGGTTTGGAGGGTTTACGGGGGCTTTGGGGCCTCTGCGCCGGTTTTTTGAAAAATCGTGTTTGTCACCCCCATTTGACCCCCCTACCCCCCCCCCCCCTCCCCTACTGATATAAGACTGGCACACACCAAAAAATCAAACACATGCACTGTGCACAGCCCAAATGGAGCAACGTTTCTTCCAGTTTGTTTCATTCATCCCCCCCCCCCCTCCTTTCCTCCTTCACACGCTGGACACCACCTGCGCACAGGGGAGCTGGCCGGTCCGCTGCGCCACTG
Organism: Rhynchopus euleeides; assembly: GCA_963210315.1. Taxonomy (NCBI): domain Eukaryota; phylum Euglenozoa; class Diplonemea; order Diplonemida; family Diplonemidae; genus Rhynchopus; species Rhynchopus euleeides. The sequence goes on from OY723272.1 coordinate 890,693, forward strand.
CGAGGGGGGTCTCCCCGGTGTGGCTCACTTGGCCGGGCTGTGCACCGCATTCCAGCAGGAGCGAGGCGACACTTGCACGCCCCTCCGACACCGCATAATGCAGCGGAGCCCATCCGGACCCATCGCACGCGCGGGGGCAGGCACGGAAGGCCACAAGCGAGGCGACACACGCGCGGTGCCCCTTCTGCGCTGCGAGGTGCAGGGGCGACCTGCCGTGGTTATCCGTCACCTCAACCAGCGCGCCGTGCCGCACCAACGCCTGGATGCATCCGCAATGCCCACGCGAAGCCGCAATGTGCAGCGGCGACAACCCAGAGGCGTCCTTAGTGTCCGCACGCGCCCCCCTCAGGAGAAGCGCCGGAATCAGCTCCGCATGCCCCTGCGCTGCCGCATGGTGCACAGCTGACCAGCCTTGTTCATCCTGCATGTTGGCATGCACCCCCTCGTCCAGAAGGTATTCCACTTCCAGCAGATCCCCCTTGCTTGCTGCATCTTGGAGGGGGCGCGGTGACTCGTGGCTGTATGAATCGCTGCTGTATGTCGACTCAAACTCGCTCTCCTCCTCCACGTCGTTGTACACCATATCCGCGAAGTGGAATGTGTCCATCACCTCCGCGCTGCTCAGCCCCAGCTGTTCCAACACAGCGGGGCTGCCGGGGTGAGGCGGTGCGACAGCCTTCACACCCTGGTTAAGAACTGCGGCGACAAACCCCGCGAGGACAGCCTGCGGCACGCTGCCCTGGATGAGCCACGTGGAGGTGGGGCTTGCATCGGGGTCCATGCTGCAGAGGGTGTTCCCCTTCAGGGCCCAGCAGGCGGAGGGGTGGAGTGATCCCGACACGAAGCTGTCGCGGTGGACCAGGACACCGGACCTGGCGTCGTCGCGGGAGATCATCGCAGGGGAGACCCAGGTGAGCACGCCCCCATCCATCCCCTCCGTCGGGCAGAAGGTCACGTTGTCAAAGGAGAAGGACACGGCAGGCCTTGTGGGGATCCCACCCGCCGCAGAGTGCACGCGCCGGGTGCGGAGCTCCCTCCCATCCCACTCAAAAGCAACACGCGTCGCTGCGTTGGAGATCATGCCGAGCACCATCGCGGTAGGCTGAGGCAGACTCGGAGAGGGGGTGGGGTGAGTGGAGTGGGTGGATGTGAGCCGGGGGAGTGAGTGTTCTCGGTTCTGGGTGTGGGAGGGGATGGAATCAAGGGAGAGAAAGGGTGGGGAGTGGTGGGGGGGGGGGGGGAGGGGTTAGTCAAAAAGCGGTGTTAGGGGAGAGAGAGAGAGAGAGGGAGAGGGGGAGGGTCCACAGAATAAGGTGCGCAAAAAAAAAAGAGAACAGAACAGCAGGGCCTTGGGGGTCGGATGCTGAGGTGTGTAGAGGGTGCGGGAATACACCGCCTGGAAGTGTGGGGGGGGGGGGTGTGTGGGGGGGGTGACCTGCGTTTTTTTTGAGTGAAACCCATGATGACTCTTTGGGCCATTCGCGTGGTTTTGAAGCTGCGATATGCCTCTCATTGGGGGCCTTCGCTCTGTGCAACTTTTGTGCGTCAAACTGTGTCACTTTTACAACGGGTTGCTGGGAGGGTGGGGGGTGGGGGGGCCGGAGGAGTTCACTCCTTATAAGGCAACAGAGACCCGGCATATCCCTTCACCTTTATGCAGGGTGGTATCCGAGAGATCTAGCGAGGGGAGGGTGGTGTGTTTGGAATCGGAATAATCAACCGCACGCACACACACACACACACCCACCCCCTCCTCACAAGCGCTGATGTGCCACCTGCCCGAGCCGGGCTATTTAATCTGGAACGGGGTTCTTTTTGCAGTCACTCCTGCTCCCCTCCCCCCCCCCACCACCACACCACCCGATATCGTTTTCATCCCCTCGGCCAACCTCCAGCCGCAACACCCATCCGAAGGCACCCACAGGGGGTCTTCGCTACGGGGTGACCGTCAGTGCATTTTAGTGCATTTCCTGTTAAATTGGCTGAAAACTGACGGAGATTGACGGAGGATAACGGCCAGCGAAGACCCCCACAGACAAAAACAAAAGGGTTGGCTTTTTCACAAAACCACGGTGCTGGGGGGGGGGGGGGGGGTAGGGAGGGGTATACACGGTGGACTCCCGCCCGGTCAGACACCCACTTTGCAGTTTGGAAAATTAGCGGGTGTCCTGGCACCCGCTAGTGGGTGTCTCGGCACCCACTAGTGGGTGTCTAAGCGGGTGTCAGACACCCACTAGTGGGTGTCTGACACCCACTAGCGGGTGTCTGGCACCCACTAGTGGGTGTCTGACACCCGCTAGTGGGTGTCTGGCACCCACTAGTGGGTGTCTGGCACCCGCTAGTGGGTGTCAGACACCCGCTACGCTACTATACTATATTCTCGAGGTGAAAATCTGGCTGGATCAGGGGCATATCCTGGGATCCTGGCCGGGGTATCCCGGTATTAGAGAGAAGAGGGGGGGGGGATGATGAGGAGGCCCCAGACCCCAGCCCCTGCCACTTGTCATTTGCGTGTTGCCTTTGCGTGTGCGCCTGTGCCTCCCTGTTCTGTATTTTTTTACCCTCACGGGTATCACGATACAGGGCAGTCCCCCCCCCTCCTCCCCCCAAAAATCGTTCGCATCATCTTGGCGCCCATTCCTTCCACTTTCTGTGGATGTGTTTGGTATTTCCGAACGGAATTTTCCAGCGTCAAGACTGATACCTCGCCGTTTTCGAGTCAGTCACTTCCACCGCCGCTGCGATTTGCGTACCGGTAGTTGTGCAGAAATGCTAACATTTAATTTGCTCTGTGGAACCTGGACTGCACCTTCTGGGATGTGAGTCTGTAGATAGTTGGACAGTTGCGGTACCCATCTGTTAGAAAGCTGAAAGGAACCTTGTCGGGCGATCAAGGACGACTGAGGGTTCAGTTTGAGTTTAATGTGGTCCAAGGGTACAACAGACATCACTGCTTTGCAGATCCCTCTTGCTTGTCCCTCTGGTAACTTCCAACGGCTCAAACTCCTCGACTTCCTTGGGTGGGCATTTGCCATACCTGACGTAAAACAGTGATGCTTCGTGCTAGTGGTGAACCTGACGTTAGTAAAGGAAGGGTGCTGCGGCTGTCCACGAGGGGCTCTGATGCCTCCTCACGGTGCCTGGTTGGTCGGTTCAGGATGAAACAGAGCAAATTTAGTGTTAGGGGGATGCCTCTGGTCAAGGCCTTTTCACAAAAATTGACCCACGGCGCCGAGTTGGGCCGTTGGTTCCTGGTTGTAGCTCGGTCTACGCCAGGTTCCACACCCCGTCATCGCAAAACGTACGCATACACAGAGGCAAACACAACAGCCTCTGTGGTACGGGAGCATGGCGGAAGTAAATTTTGCCTTTTGGTCAAATAGGCACCCTTTTGGAAACAATTGACCCGCAGGGTGGCTGAGTCTTATCAGACAGGCCGACCTATATGTTGATCAGTGGAACCACACAACCTGTTCAACCTGCCCCCGGGGTGGCTGAGTCCACCCCTGCCGTAGCGTAAGATAAGCCTACGTCGACCCTCGTCGTCCCCTTCGTCGTCCTAGGACTGTGGAGTTCAGCAATCAAGGATGCGGAACTGCTGTGAGCTGCACACTCTCTTGACACACCTGCACGTATCTGCGTTACACTCGTGGTAACCCCGAACCCTGTATTTATACAGGAGACTTCCATCTGGGACAGTTTCTGTTTCAGATGAGCTTTGGCAGTGGTAGCCATCTTTGCTATGGAGCCATCGTCATTGCTATCGTCGTCACTCGGACCCATGAGCAGTGGATACAATTGGTGTGGAAGGAGAGGGTGCAGTTCTGGATCAGCAGGTCTGAATCTGAAATTGACTGAACCCCACAGGTCTGAGATGACTCCAGTCGAAATCAGCAGGTCCCAGGTTGACCTGACATGATTTCCACCCAGAATTACAGGGAATCCCCAGTAATTTGGTGGTGAAAAGAGGGTGCCAGACACCCGCTTTGGTGGTAAAAAGAGGGTGCTAGACACCCACTAGTGGGTGCCAGACACCCGCCCAGAGGGTGCCAGACACCCACTAATTCCGCCAAACTATTCACCCTCTTTCAGACACCCACTTTGGCCTGTGGGAGTCCACCGTGTATGCCCTTTAAAAAGCGTGAGAAACACCACATTTTTGAACATCGACTTCTTTTGACGTACCGGCCGTCAAAACCCCCACCAACCACCCCAGAACACCGATATTACCCCCTATCCGACACACCAGACCCCCTCATGGCACCTCCAGAGGCTTTTTTGCGACGTCAAAATTTTCTGCCTAGGTTTGGTACCTGGGCCGTCCCTGTGGGAGAGATGCTCAGATTTTTGCGAACACTGGGCATCTATTTTCAGGGTTTTTGGTGTCTGGCAATGCCGAGGGGTGTGGGGGGGTGCATTCTGGATCGAGGGCAGGGTCCACCAGACCCGTTCTCTTCCGAGAAAGGATATTTTTGACCCTCAAACTTGCAGCCCATCTCCTGTGGGCCTGTTTGTACGTCAATTAGCCTTTATTCTGGGCAAAACAACGCTCACATGCGTCATCCCACTTAGTCCGAGAGTCCGCTGACAAGACACACATCTCTGCCCTCTTCTAGTTCAGACTCAGTCAGCACCAACCTAGCACCCTCTCTTTCTCTGTGGCTCTTTCTGTTGGTGTCACAACTGCACCAGTTGCCTAGGCCAGGCTCCATTCGAGGCAGGAATCATATCTCTGATTATTGGTGTCATCGTCCACAGCGTCTCTGAGTCTTATGTCGGCCGCAACATCTGATTGCTTGCGGGAGTATTGTCAGTAAAGGCATGCAACCAGGACATGTGGGATACCCAGCGGGATATATGAAAATGGGATATCCCTGCCACCATCCGCCATATGCCCCCCCGGGAGACAGGGCCATCTCTGCGGGATATGGGGGTCAGAATCCGCAGGATATCATCACCAGGTCACGCGGGATACCCCCGCATGTGCATGCACGGTGGCCAGGATTCTGTGGGATATGAAAACGGGATATGCCGGTGGGATATCCCACGTCTCAAAGTGACATATCCCGCGTTTTGGAAAATCCATATCCCGCGTTTTGGAAAAACCATATCCCGCCGGGTAGGGGGTCATATCCCCCCCGGGAGATGGGGGCATCTCCCGCGGGATATGGGGTCATCTCCCGTGGGATATGGGGTCATCTCCCCCCCGGGAGATGCCCACATCTCCCGCGGGAGATGACCCCATCTCCCGCGGGAGATGCCCCCATCTCCCGGGGGGGAGATGACCCCCCACCCTGGCGGGATACCAAACCCGCGAGGGAGACCTCCCCCGCGGGATATCCCACCGGGATATCCCGTTTCCATATCCCACAAAATCCTGGCCACCGTGTGGGATATCAAATGGGACATGGTTTGACCGAAGAGCCAACCATATTCCGTACAATACGTTGTATCAGTGTGGGTGGCTATGCCTGGTACCTAGGCCAGGTACCAAACCTAGGCAGGAAAATGAGCATGGCAGATAAGTGGCCCCCAGAGGGCACTGGGGGTCACCAAAGTGCCCTGTAGGTGTTTCTGGGGTGTTTTGGACCACTTTGTATGGTTGGATGTCGACTTAGGTGCCGTTTTCGCATATGTCAAAAATTCAGGTTTCTCACGCACATATACCCCTCCCTAGGGCTATGATGGGAAGGAAACGTGGAAACGTTTCCGTTTCCGTTCCCGTTTCCGTTTCCATATTTTCGATTTCGGGAAGGAAACGCGTTTCCTTCCGAAGGAAACGCCTGTGTATTTTGCACTGGAAAAGTTATCAACACACACCAGCACGAACAAAGGGACACCACACCGAAGGAACAGGCCACCCAAACCCGCCCCCAAGACTTCGAAGAAGCGCGGCTTCAGTGTGGACCGGTCCGGAGATCCTGTCAGACCAGGGGAAGTCCAAGCGACTGTGGTAAACGTGTGTTGTTTCCCCTGCTTCCCCAGTGCAAAGAGGGCGTTTCCTCAAAATAAGGAAACGTTTCCGTTTCCGTTTCCTTATTTTCGATTTTTCGATGGAAACGCGTTTCCTTCCCATCATAGCCCTAGGGGGGGGGGGGAAGGGGGGGGCAAGATAACCTTCATTCAAGGGAAGGGAAGTCACAGAGGAGTGGGGGTGGATTCAGGGCACTGCCCTGCACTGCTTGCAGGGGGGGGGGGGGTGTAAATGTGTGCCGCCGCCTCCGCCTCCGCCTCCTCGATCATTCAGGCTTCCTCTCTCCACCACCGCACAGACAACCGGCGCGTCTGGGAAGGCGAAAGCTGCCTATCTGGCTAGCCCGACGCAAGGTAAGGGTGGTGGAGAAGTTCTTCGGCTGTCGGGCGCTCTGTCGGCTCAAGCGCACAGCAGCAGCAGATGAAGCGATGCCGCAGTGCACCCAGTTCGCCCGGGCCGGGGCATTCTGTCGGGGGGCCCTGTGCCTGCGAGATCATGAAGATCGCAGCCACATCCGAGTGGGACTTGGGCCAAGGCAGTGTGCCTGTGGCCATCTGTATCACAGTCGCACCCAAGCTCCAGATGTCAGCGTGCATGCCGTCGTACCCTTCCTCGTCGTTCAGAATCTCAGGCGACATGTAGTAGGGCGACCCAGCGACAGTCATGCAGTCGCGCTGTGCAGCACAGGGTGTGTTTTATTGGGGATGCAAGGGGAGTTCGCAGCAGTTGTGCAGAGAGGGTGTGTGGAAGGGGCCCCTCTACATGTCCCGTGTTGCTATTTGGCTGGTGGGCCGCTGGAGGGCTGCAGGAGAAAGAGAACGGGAAAGAGCCGGGGAAAGAGAGGCACGCAGCATACCCCCCGCTTGCCACAGGACAGCCCGTCGATCTGCTTGCTGCATCCGAAGTCACACAGCTTGACGACACGCCTGCTGGGGTCTGTGAGTATATTCTCCGGCTTGATGTCACGATGGCATATCCTTGCGCCGTGCAGCGCCGCCAGCCCTGCCACCACCTGCGATGTGTACCCACGCGCAACATCGGGCGGCAGGCCTCCAAATGCCTTGCAGATCTCCGCCAAGGTCCGCCCCCCTACGTACTCCATGTATATGCTGAAGGTGCGTGCCTCTGCGTCGTAGAGGGATCCCAGGCACTGCACCAAGTTGGGATGCCGCACACGCATCATCAGCTGCATCTCCTTCTGCGCGTTCTGCACCTCTTCGCTGAGGGGGGTAGCGGCGCCTGTCGGGGCCAGGTGGTGGGGCTCGTGGGATGGCTCTTCTGCGCCTGCAAGGGATATCTGCTTCACTGCAACGTAGCGCCCGTCGGTCGTGAGACCCAGGAAGACCTTGGCAAAGGAGCCTTTGCCCAGCAGAGTGCCCAGACGGCAGGTCTTCATCTCGGCGTCGGTGAGGGCGGGGCACTGGCGCACCTTTTCGGCGGCCAGCCATCGCTCGATCCCTGCCAGGACATCGTCAGGCTTGCAGGCGCCCAAGTATTCAAGCTCCTTCTCCACAAGCTGCGGCACCTTCTTCAGCCGCAGGTAGGCGAGCAGTGCCTCGCGGTCCCCAGTGGCGGCAGGGGTGGTGGGTTCCTGAGACATCGCATGGGGTGGCCGTGGGGAGGGTGGCCTGGTGGTGGTGGTGCTGTGTGTGGCGCAACAGGGGAGGGCTTGAGAGGCAAAAGCTCGTGTTGTGGCAGCCGGGTGGCACAGGCAAACGAGCAGACCAGCAGCCAAGGTGGGGGTGCAGGGTGCAGGGTGCAGGGTGCAGGGTGTGGGGTGTGTGGGGCGAAGAGGGGGTTCGTTGAGAAGACACTTCCCAGCACGGCCAAGGCCGTGGGGTCCCTGCGTCAGCCGCGCAGCGTGGTGCGGCTGCTGTGTGTGGCCCCGGGGGGGTGCACTGGCAAGCATGCGGGCCTGCGGCCCTCCTCCGTCGCATGTGCTGAGTGCCCTTCAGGAAAGCACGTGTCTGCACTCGACGTCACAGGGCTTGTCGGCTGCACCCGGGGGCGGCACACAGCAGCGCACCTCGCAGGCGGCGAGAGCGACGGCACGGTGCAGTGGCGGCACACGGGAGGTGGCAAAAAAGCACGTGCGGCGCAGCACACCGCCCCGAGAGGGTGGGGCAGCTGCACGCACCGCAGGCGTGCGACACAATGGAACAGCTTCTTACGCAGGCACTCGATGCGGAGCCGCAGCGGCTGCACCACACATGCAGTATGCGCCTTTGCCTAGGTGGCAGGCACGTGCTTTGTGGGGGCACCCGCAGGCAGCGTCGCAGGCACAATACTGTAGAGGCATAAAATACCATAGCTGTAATCATGCGGGGCCGTAAAAATGTACCAAGTCCCCTCAAATTCGGGAAAATATCCAACTTTACTACGGCTCAACATGAGTACGGCTACAGCAGGTGAAGCATATAGAGGTGGTGACAGGACAACATTCCACACGCAATATCACATGGCTGTCACATCGCCGCTGAGAACGGCGGCCTAGTTGCGGTACGAACGCGTCACGTTCACTGCGTGCACAGCGTTCGCCTGCGAGCAGCAGGCAGGCTTTGTCCCCGTCCACAGGTTGCACACCGTGGAGGTGATCTTGTCGGAGCTGCGCACGGCCTTGCCGTTGCACGCGATGTACGGGGTGTAGTGGATCTTCGCGGCAGCTGTCTTCTGCCCCTCGATGTTGATCAGCTGGTCACCCTGCCCGTTCGTCAGGCACGAGTTGATAGCAGACCAGTCCAGACCCAGCTTGGTGGCGCACTTCTCCATCGCAGACAGCGACTCGCTCGTCCCGTCCTCCACGCACTGCGCGAAGGGCATGTACTTCAGCGGGTCGTTGCTGGTCATGTTCTTCACACACGCCTCCGCCATGTTGGCCGTGCACTCCGTCGTGCCGTGCTGGCACACAATCTTCCCGCTCACGTTACGCGCGTTGCCGTACGGCACGAAGTCGAAGTCCATGATGGAGAGGATCCCGTCCTGCTGGACGACTTGCACGAGGGAGTCCATCTCCTCCCTGCACCCGGGTCACAGAGCCTCGCTGTACACCGCCACCTGCGCCTTCTGCTGCGCAGACACGCACGCGAACGCGAACACCGCGAGGAACGCAACCTGGGAACGCATCTTGCTGAGAGAGGAGAGGTGTGTGGGGCTCTGTCAGAGGAACATGTGGGAGTGTTAGATTGTGGAAGACCTGCAGGACCTCTCTTCTTGACAGACTTGTGCCCTTTTCTTTTTCAATTCTGACGAGCACCACTGGAAGGTGGCCTTCCCAACCGCCGATACCGTCTCTTCTGCCTTTTCTCTGAAGATGAAGTTGTGGGGCACAGACACGGGCAAGCTCACCACTGAGGCTGCCAATGTGGACCGCAGTACTTCGACTACCTTATTTTCAAAGTGGTTCCGAGAAGGAAGACCCCACCCCCACTGACGGGCTGTACGGCACCCGCCCCCGCCGCACGTTCCTCTTGTTACTCAGGCTCAGAGTTTGAGGCTTCGGGAAAAGGCGAGCCCCCCTGGCGCTGCGTGCATTGACCTGACCGCCATCCCCGAGACAGAACGGGAAAGGATGGCGCGCACAGGGCAAGGGAGGGATGCTGTGGAACAGTGCAACCCGAGTTATCTTTTGCCGGAAACTGCACAGACGTCGAAGATGGGGGGACGGGACTACGACCGCGTTTATGATCTGTTGAAGAGGCTGATCAAAACACAATTGGCAACCCCGAAGGGCAGATCCACAGAGCCACACAAACTGCGCCAACACACGGGGGAGCGGGGGTGGTGGGGAGGGAGGGGGATTTCGCATCACAGGCGCGCTGAGGCAGCCCCTTCAGACCACTTGCATCTACTGAGATATCCCAACCACACACAACCCTCCCACCACTACGGCATCTCCCGCATGCAGATGCAGCACTTGTGGCTGCTTGCCCCCAGGACAGGCAGCCCTACCCCCCCATCCACAGCCCAGGCAAAACGTGACACGTGTTGCCCCCGACACACGCACGGCATGGCAAGGAGCAGGCGTCTACAGCACACCCCCAAGCTGTGACATCGCCATCCGTCCACAATACGTCGGCTCTCGCAAGGCGTCACCGGCAATCCCACCAACCCACGCGCCCCTGAGAACACCTGAAAAGCTGCCCCTCCCCCGTCAGATCACGAGGGATGTGGCCGCTCGCTAGGACTGGAGGGTCGAGATCCCTGTGAACCGCCCCCACGGGTCTTCACAGGAATCCCCACCGGCTCGTTTGCTATGTTGGATTAGCGGATCCGCATCGTACAGAACGTCTACGAAAGACGACGCACGAGAACTGATACGCTAGACCACCGGCTCGAAGTGGCATAAAATGGCTCCGAGCAAATAAAAAAGCTGCAAGCCTTGGTGGTTCGGCACAAGGTGTGTCATCTTCCCTCCTCCCCACCCCCGACCTCCCCCTGCATCGCCACGGAGTAACTGATGGAGAGGGAAACGAGAGGAGAAGAGCGGTCTGAAGAGAAGAGAGAGAGAGAGAGGGAGAGAGAGAGCAAGGCAGAAGATACATTGAAGGCGGCGTGGGGTCCAAGGCGTAAAATAATACACAACAAGACACCCTGCTGCGTGCCATCCGCCGCCGTGGGGTGGAGGGAGGGGGGTGGGGAAGAAAACGGGGGCAAACAGGCTTTGAGGTTGAGGCAGCAGCGGGCAGCGGGTGGAGAGAGAGAGAGAGAGAGAGAGAGAGAGAGAGAGAGAGAGAGAGAGAGAGAGAGAGAGAGAGAGAGAGAGAGAGAGAGAGAGAGAGAGAGAGAGAGAGAGAGAGAGAGAGAGAGAGAGAGAGAGAGAGAGAGAGAGAGAGAGAGAGAGAGAGAGAGAGAGAGAGAGCCTTGGGTTGCCTCCCGGGGGGTGGGGGGGTGGGTGGGTGGCGTACACCATATGTATGTGGGGGCGGGGAGGGGGTGTTCCCCGAATCGTTGACGGAACTCATCTTTTTGCGGGATACATTCAGGCATAGCACGATGCCCTTCACCCCCCCCCCTCCCACTGCAGATGCGGGGTGTTGCCAGAAAGGGGGGGGGGGGTTGATCGTCGAGAGTGAATGGAAAAGTAGATCTCCCAGCACCTTCTTGCAATGTTAGTCCAGAAAGGGGGGGGGGGTGCTCTTGAAGAAGGGGGACGGTCGGGAAGGGAGTCTATCAGCATCGCCATGTCCAAGCGGCTGTTGAAATCTGTGGAGAAAAGGCTCCTCTACAGACCTTCCTGCAGATCAAGAAGAATACGGTTTAGATGCCTCCTCTGTTCGGAGCCAGGTGTGTGGGCCTGCCATCTGCTTTGTTGCGCATATGGCTTCGTTCATAAAACCCCCCCCCCCCCAGATTGGGCCTTTTAGCCATTTTTTGCCGAAAACTGCAGAAAAATCGCATTCACCACCCTCGTCAGCCCCCACCTACACTTCTGGGGGTCCGGGGAGGTCATGGGCATCACAGAAGTCAATAATGCTCTCCTTGGCATGAAGAAATGCAAGGAATTTTCCTCTTGCGAGCGTAGTGCAGGGAGCACGAAAGAGCTGCTAAAAGTGGCAAAACTCTTCGTTGAAAAATGTGGGGGCCTGAGCTTGCTCGCGGAGTTGGGAGGTGGTGAGTTGCTCGGTGTGATGGCACCAAGTGTCATCGAGCAGATGAACGCCCAGGACTTCGATCTGGAGAGCAAACGTCGCGTTGTACACGGCTTCAGGGATGACGGATGGACGCAGACCCGGCTGCGGGCCAGTGGCCTGGTCGTCGGAGATGATCTATTTTCTCGGCGAGAGAGTAAGGGACCCGGCGGCAGACCTCCCGTGCCGGCGACTGTCACGGACAAGATCGACAAGGCGCTGGACGAGCATTCGACTGTGCTGAGTCGGATGCACAAGAGAAGATCGCGCAAGTCAGGCATCCACATCGTGCTACGCTCATTGCAGCTTCAGAAGACCACGATCTGGCGTCGTCACCTAAAGGGTGTGGGGGTGAAGCGGGGCATTTTTTTCAACCACTGCAGAACTCAGCGCCCTGAGTACACATATCGGGCGAGGCCGTCGGATATGTGTGACTACTGTGCTCGAGAACCCAGTATCCGGATGATGATCCAGAAAACTGCTGAGGCCAATGAGCAGAAGTGGGATCATCACGCAACTGCAGAGCAACTCCAGGTGCTGCTTAACGCTGTCAAGAGTAGAGGCAACGCGCGTTTCAAGCAGAAGGTGCAGTCACAGATCGAGCACCTCCTCGCTCTCGAGGCGCATCAGTCCGCGGCGAGCCGGCAGCGCGAGAGCTACAACTGCCTCCGCCTCGATCCAGGTACGACAGTCCTGATCGAGGCAGATTTCAAGCAGAAGGGCTCGCTGCCGATCCGCATGAACCCAACATCACAAGAATTTTATCGTAAAACGAACTATGTACACCTTGGTTTCGGTGTGTATCATTCGGACGGCGCTTCCACACATGTCCAGCACGTGGATTACATTTTACAATGTAACGATCAGCGCGCATACGTTGTCCTCCAGTGTCTTTCCCATCTCCTGAACGAATCCGGGTGTGTTCCTTCAGACCGCACCGAGCTCTCTTTCTGGTCTGACTCCGGGAGACACTTCCGGAATAAACAACTGGCCCATAAATTGTTGATTGATCTCCCGGACAACACCTCTTGGAACTCCGTTTCTCTCAACTATTTCGTTGAGAAACACGGAAAAAATGGCCGTGATGGACATTTTGGGGTTTGCAGCCGCCACCTTGAGGAGGCTGCTAAGTCTGAGAATATTGAAACTGTTGAAGATGTGCGCCGTATTCTTCAGGGTGTGACAAACACTTCTGTGTTTGTTATCGACATCCCAGAAGATGAGTATACATGCCGCCAGCTTCAACTTGACCTTTTTAGTTCCCCTTACTGCTTTAGAAGAACGCAGAATGGGCCATTGACTGTCCCCATGTATTCCGACGTTGGTGAGGGTCTGGCGACTTCGTATAATGTGACCGTATCAACGGAGACACATGAAACGAAGGCCCTACCCTCGAGGAAGACATGGGGGCTCTGGCCCGCGCAAATAACAGAAGGGAAAGGTTCTCTCAGGCACTCAGCCAGGCATAAAATAGTCGCCCCCCCCCGTTCCCGAGCTGAAATAGGCCCCCAGTAGCCCCCCTAAGCTGTTTTCACACCTTCGGGGGGCTGACGAGGGTGGTGAATGCGATTTTTCTGCAGTTTTCGGCAAAAAATGGCCAAAAGGCCCAATCTGGGGGGGGGGGGGGGCAAGGCTGGACAAATGCTGCATTTTAAAAATAAAAAACATAAAATAAAATAAAGTGCAATAAAATGCAGTAAAGTGCAGTAAAATGCAGTAAAGTGCAATAAAGTGCAGGAGAGCGTGTTGTAGGGGTGGCTCGGCGTGACGGTGGGCAGGACGCTGACCTGCCGTGCCAGGGGACCCTGATCCGCCCACTCTGGCCAACACAAGGCCACCAAGGCAGTACCCCCGCCAGGCCCGCCCTGCTGCTGTTCGGCATGCTTGATGCTGCTTCCGAGCGCCGGGGCCAATCAGGCAGCAGGCGCACCCCAGCACCGCAGGCGCAGCAGGGCGGACCAGCACGGCGGTGTGCGGTGGGCAGTCCACCTTCCTCGGACGTTGTACAGCTGAGCTGATCTGGCGTACGGGTTCTTCACCATCCCGTTCGGGGAGGCTGGACATCAGAGCGGACTGAAAGCACTCAAAGCAGGACTGAAGCCAGGCGGAGGCCGCACCGATCAGGTCCTGCTAACCCACCGACCCAACATAGGCAGGGCACATCCATCCCGGCCTGCATTCTCTGCCGGAGCCTTGGTGCGTCCCTGTGACCTTCAGGAGAACCTCCGTGCAGGAGCGGTACTTTTTGCCATCTTCTGCGGGTTTGCGGCTGTCCGCAAACTTGCAGACGTGGCTGCACCTCTGTAAAGTGGGTGTGACTCCAGCATTTGGCCTGTCCATAGTGGTCCTCCCAGCTGTACGTATGCGAAGCCCAAGGCACCACTCAGGACCATGCACTTTATCCAAAAATCCGGAAAATAAAATACAATAAAATGCAGTAAAATGCAGTATAATAAAGTGCAGTAAAGTGCAGTAAAAATTTGCTGCCAGCCTTGGGGGGGGGGGTTTATGAACGAACCCATATGTTGCGTAAGGGGGTTCTCGATGAACCCCTCTCTCGAACCGCTCAGGCGCATTCAAAGCAAGCACACCCAACCCCAGGATCGGAGACGCCATTGGTATTTTTTTGTATTGTAAGCACGGCACCGCTCTATGGGCCGCCATTCTATGCTCGCTCTGCTCTGCGATTGTGCGCAGGGTTACCGAGCCCTATGACAACAAAAAGACATTGTTTTTTTTACTGCAAAATACTAAACCCGCTATGTCCAGCAGGTTCTGACAAAGGAAAAGGGTCCTCGAGCAGGACACCATGGGAGGGGGGGGAGTGATGGGGGGAGGGCACAACTCGTCGGATCCGACGAGCCAACCCAACTCGTCGGAATGCAGTCCAGCCACCGGCACGGCTGCCCTTCACACGCGCCCTGTGATGCGGTCAGACATGGCTTCCCGCGTGGCTGCTGGGACCGATCGCAACGGCACTGGCGGAAGTGGGAGATCGTCGTCATCATCGTCATAATATCTTTGCGGGCTGGGGCTCTCGAATGCCTGTTAGGAGGCAATGGGTGCGAGGGATAAGGTGTGCCCTCATCAGCTTCGCTGGCTAGGCCTTTTTCTGACTTCTCACTTCATTTTGACGCGTTTTGTGGCCCCCACCCCTGCTCGAAGCAAAGAAGAGAACATACCAAAGGGTCGTGGTGCCTGCTGAGTGAGGCAAACGTCGGAGGAGGCTTCTTCTGCCCTCCTGCCCCCTCCGACTCTAGGGTGCTGTCCGGGTCTGCCGGCAGCGCTTTGTGGCCAAACTTCGTCGACAGATAGGCGAGGCTGGGACGCAGGTGCGTCAGGGCCATACCCGCACCGACACTGCTCATCTTCTGTGGATGGGTCGGGAGGGGAGTGAGACTATATTGTGTAAACACGCGGGCAGGAAAATGCCTGCTGAAATTCGTTGGGTATATTTTTTCCTGTTGAGCGTCAGGCACACCGAGCGCACCCTCCGTCAACCGTCCCCCCTCCCCCCCACAGGAGGATCCCTCGGGTCGGCGGGGAAAGGAAAGAACACACACAACGCCATACCGACGGCGGCGGCTTCTGCAACGGGTTCTCCGACACAGCGCTGGGGTCCTCCCCCGCGCCTGCCTCCTCATCGGGCGGCCTCACAGCATCCGGCCGGCCTGCACTGGCTCCTACTGCGAGGATACCCTCAGACCCAGAGTCGTCGCGGTGCTGTGTCTCCAACTGCCCTTCGGTGCCCATCGTGATGTAGTCGGTGAACTTCGGTGACCCCGAATAGACCTGGGAGAAGTCCGTGCTGTGGTTGACCTTGGCGGTGTCATCATCCCCCGCGATATTCCCGAGGGTGGGCAGCTTGGCGACAGGACGGCTCTGCGCGGCACTCCTCTTGCGGACACGGCACATACACCACACGATGCAGGCAAAGATAATGCAGAATGCGGCACCGCCTGCCGCGATGATCACCCACTGCGCTGTATAACTTTCAGGCTCGACAGACGCCATCAGACAACCTGACTCACCCCACGCGCAGACGTAACGCAGTCCGCAGAGGCTAGAGGTGTCGTAGTCCTTGCAGTCCATGTCATCCCGCCGCAGGGCGGCGAGCCCCACCCTGGCGCAGATGGCATTCCCTGTGGGGGTTATCCCGTCGCAGTTGCGGGGGCAGCACGCCGCTGTCTCGACGAACCGCCTGCGAGCCTCCGCTTCGCCATGGAACACCACGCCCACCTCCGTGAGGTTCCCCAGGTCGCTGCGCACGGTGCCCCCCGTCTCCGCAGACAGCGACGTCGCGTTGATGTTGAAGGCATCCGCCACAACCTTCAGCCACGCCGCCACCGGGTCCGCAATCCCCGTCACCGCCGGGCTGGACAGCATCGCATTGGAGAACACATGCACCGGCACCGCCCCGCGGTGGGGCTCAGGCCCACTGCAGAAGGCAGGGCCCCCCACAGCCACAGCACCACCCTCCCCGGGACACCGGCACCGCCAGTCGTTGAGGAAGCCTCCGAAGGGGGTGGGGTCCTCACAGCGCTGCCCGGCGCTGAGGCAGGTCGATGCTGCCGGGGTGCCGCTGCACTCATCAGCTGCCTGCAGAGGTGTACCCCGCACTGAGGATGCCTTGAGAAACGCCTGCTCCAGAACCGACACGCCGTTGAGGCCGAGCAGGTCGCTCCGGATGATGTCCTCAAGCCGGGCTGCCGCTGCAGGCGGCAGCCTCTCTGTATCGGAGAGGATGAGGGTCACGGTGGACTGCGCGCCCCCGCTGCTCGTGGCGTTTGCGGCAGACACGACGACGTTGCCCAGATCCTTCTCAGGCAGGCCGAGGATGGTGGACAGAGCCTGCAGCAGGTTCGCCCGCTTCGTCTCCACGGCAGACCTCTCTTGGGGAATGCCGATGTCGATCCGCACATGCGAAGGGTAGAGGGGCACGCCGAGGCACACCCCCTCTGCACGGCATGTGTCCTGCACGGTGTCAGACGTGCCGTCGTCGCAAAGCGACCTCAACCGCTTGAGAATGTCGGAGCACACCCCTGTCGCAGGGTCGCAGGTGCCGGGGAGGTGGCACTGCGACTTCGCGGAGCAAGATATGCCGTCGCACCGGAGGGTCCCCCTGCAGGCCCCGTGGGTGCAGGTGTCGCCGTCGGTGTCTGGGCTGCCGTCGTCGCAGGGTGTGCTGGAGGAGGCAGGGGTGGGCTCGGTGCACTGCCCTCTGAGGCAGATGCCGGGGGACATGCATGCCGCCCCTGTGGGGGGGCACTGCACCCCCTCGCAGGGGTCGGCGCCCATGCAGACCCCGCCGAGGCATATGTCGTCCTCTGTGGCGGGGTCGAAGTCGTTGCACTTCGACCCGTCGCGCTTCGCCACCTCGACGCACTGCAGGGCTGGGCTGCACTCCACTGTGTGGCACCGTGCATCGGAGGCGGTGCAGATGCGCGGGCCGCACTGCAGGCTCCCCTTGCAGACACCCGACGAGCAGATGTCGTGCGTCGTGTCGGGGTTCCCGTCATCACACACCTCGGACACCGCAGGGGGGTCGGAGCACAGCCCGGTCGCCTCGTCACAATCCCCTGCTGCGTGGCACGCATCGCTGGGTGCGCACACCACACCGCGGCACCTGCTCTGCGTGACGCACTGCCCGTGGTGGCATTTCCCGCTGACGGAGAGAGGCGACCCGTCTCTGCATGGGTCGCCGTCGGGGCGCAGGGGGGAAGTGCACCTCCCCGTGGCAGGGTCGCAGACACCCGCCGCACGGCAGGGCCCCGCTGCCACACACGCTGCGGCGCAGAGGTTATCCCCGACGCAGACACCCTTCACACACCTGTCGTTCTGCGTGGCAGGATCCCCATCGTGGCAGGGCAGCCCCTCTGCAGCATAGCGCACGCCGCACACCGTGGAGGCGTTCCCCGCTGTCGCGTCGCACACAGGCTCTGCGCATTGCGCGTCGACCTGGGGGCACTGCACGCCGCTGCAGGCTGTGTCTTTCACGCAACCCCCGTCGATGCAGAACCCTGTCCCGCTGCACGGCGTCCCGCGGGGGAGAGTGGGTGCGGTGCACAGCCCTGTCAGTGCCTCGCATGACCCCGCCTGGTGGCATTCGGAGGCTGCGGTGCAGGTGACGTTAACGCATTTGCTGGATCCCTCGCACTCCCCGGAGATGCACGCGTCATCCCGCGTGGCTGCGTTGAAGTCGTCGCAGGGGATGCCGTCCTGGAGGAGCTCTGAGGAGCACACGCCGGGCAGGGCTGATGCGTTGCACACCCCTGCGCCACGGCATTGGTCGACGGGGAGGCATTGCACCGTGGCGCAGGGTGCAGTGCCGCGGCAGACCCCCAGGCGGCACGCATCCTCGAGGGTGTGTGGGTTGCTGTCGTCGCAGGGGGTGTTGTCGGGGAGGCTGACCTCGGCGCACCGCGTCACAACGCATATGGGCACCTTGCAGGGGCTGCTGGGGGAAGGGCAGATGGTGCCCCCGCATGCGGTGATGCCGGCGCATTCCCCTGCGAGGCATCTGTCGTCGACTGTGTCGGGGTTGCCGTCGTCGCAGGGGGTGCTGTCTGCCTTCGCCTTGCGCGAGCAGTTTCCGGTGCGCTGGTCGCACACCCCGGCCTCCAGGCATGTGGTGGCGGAGCAGTCGGGGCAGCCCACGCATTGCCCGTCCCAGCATGTGTCGTTGGAGGTGGTGGCGTCGCTGTCGTCGCACGGCGCGGCATTGGCGCTGGGAACCTCAAGGCATTCGTTGGCAGGGGAGCAGGCTGTGGAGCGGCAGACAGGCGACAGGGGGCAGACCTGCCCGCCGCAGCGGCGCAGCCCTTCGCACACACCGCCGTTGCACTGGTCGGTGATGGTGGTGTCATCTCCGTCGTTGCAGCGGGACCCGTCAGGGCGTTTCGGCGTCGTGCATTTGCCTGTCGCATGCTCACACACCCCTGCGTCGTGGCACTCGCTATCAGCGGTGCATGTGACTCCTTTGCAGAGGTCAGTCCCCACGCATACGCCCTGCGCGCAGGCGTCTCCCACGGTGGTGGGATCGCTGTCATCACAGGGCTGCCCGTCGAACTGTGCGGTCTCCACCAGACACTCTCCTTTGCGGGCATCGCAGGTGCCGGCAGCGGAGCACTGCGTGGCAGGAGGGCATGTCACTGTCCTGCACAGCGCACCGCACACACCCCTGACGCAGACGTCATTCACAGTGGTGTCAAGCATGTCGTTGCAGGTTGTGAAGTCCTGCTTGGGCTCGAAGGCGCATTCCCCTGTCACCGGCTGGCAGACCCCCTCTTGCACACAGGAGTTGGGGGGCCTGCTGCAGACAACCCCGTCACAGCGCGGCACCCCGACACAGGCGCCTGCACGGCAGGCGTCGCCCTTCGTCGAGGCATCGCCGTCATCACACAGAACCCCATCGCGTGCATCGACCTCCACGCAGGACTCATTCTTGCCTGCCGATGCAGGGCTGCAGAAGGGCGACTTGCAAGGGGAGGCAGCCGCAGGGCAGGCCTGGCTGTTGCAGGTCACCACCCCCCTGCACAGCCCTGCAGTGCAGCGGTCGTCAGAGGTGAGCGTGTCGCCGTCGTCACACGGCGTGCCGTCGCCCACAGGCGGGTCGGAGCACAGCCCCGTGAGGGGGTCGCAGGTGCCCACGCTGTGGCACCCCGACTTCGCGGCGCAGGTGACGCTGCGCTTCGCGCAGAGGTCGGGCGTGGCGCAGGCACCCCCCCCGCACACCCCAGGGCCCCCGCCGGGCGAGGTGCAGGCCACGCCGTCCGCCAGGGGCACCGCAACACAGCGCGACCCGGCACACGCCGCGGCGAGGCATTCGTTTGTGCTGGCGCATGCTGTTCCTCCGCACAATGCGGCACCCAGGCACTGCCCTGCCGTGCAGGTATCGTTCGATGTGATGGAGCTCCCGTCGTTGCAGGCGATGCCGTCAACCGGTGCGAAGAGGCAGCCCTGCCCGTTGAGGCACACCCCTGGGCGGCGGCACTGCGTCGGTGCGGGGCAGGCGCGGAGGGAGCACTCGGGGACACACCCGCTGTAGGCAAACGCGCCCTGTGCGAAGCTGCAGAGGGCACGCGGGGAGACTCCCGTGTGTCCCACAGCGCAGGTCAGTGTGAGGGAGGATGCAGCGCAGCTGGGCTGCCCGGCAGGGCAGGCGGCGGTGTAGCCCTCCACAGCAGCAGGGATGCAGACATGCTCGCAGGTGGCAGGCGTGCCCAGTGCAGGCGTGCCGATCATCTCGGCAGGGCAGGTGCACTGCCAGTCGGCAAGGCTCATGGGGTCCGGGACAGGGTCGACGCAGGTCTGCCCGGCAGCGGCGCAGATGGTGTCGCCCCGGCATTCGTCCAGAGCGCACACTGCGGGGCTGCCGCGGCTGGGGGTGCCCACCGCAGGCGGGGTGCAGGCGCACTCCCAGTCACCAGGGGACTGCGCGGAGGTGTCGGGGTCGTGGCACAGCTGGGCGGAGGCGGCGCACACCAGGCCCGCATCCTGGCATTCATCCATGTTGCATGCTGCGGGCCCTATCGTGGCGTTCCCCGTTAGCGGGAGGGCGCACCTGCAGAGCCAGTCGTCGATGCTGGCGCTGGTTGGGGTGGGATCCTCGCAACCCTGCCCAGCCGCCGTGCAGGCGGACCTGTTGAAGGCGCATTCGTCGAGGGGGCTCGACCTGCACTCCCAGTCGCCAATGGCGGCGGCGCTGGGGTCGACGCAGGATTCGCCGGGCTTGCAGGTGGTGTGCTGCAGGATGCACTCCCCCGTGGAGACGCAGGTGGCGGGCCCGGCGGTGGCGGTGCCCTGCAGGCCGTGGTTGCAGCGGCAC
The DNA here is from genome assembly GCA_963210315.1 of Rhynchopus euleeides. Classification (NCBI taxonomy): domain Eukaryota; phylum Euglenozoa; class Diplonemea; order Diplonemida; family Diplonemidae; genus Rhynchopus; species Rhynchopus euleeides. Next base: position 911,121 of record OY723272.1, read on the forward strand.
TGCCAGTCGCCGGTGGAGTGGATGCTGGGGTTGGGGTCGGAGCAGGACTGCCCGGCACGGAGGCACACAAGGCTGTGCAGCTGGCATTCATCCGACTCGCAGGACGCAGGCGCCCCGGTGGCCATGCCTGTGCCGCTGAGGCAGGTGCAGGTGTAGTCGCCGCGGGACACACCCCTCTTGTCAGGGTCTGTGCACTCCTGCTGTGCGCCGCATGCATCGGCGGCACTGCATTCGTCAAAAATGCAGGCGGCGGCGCCTGCGGTTGCAGAACTGCCCACTGCAGGGAGGGTGCAGTGGCACTGCCAGTCTTTCACATTAGCGGGCCCAGTTTTATCATCTGTACACGTCTGCCCTTGGTCGGTGCAGGTGGTTCCTGCGCAAGTTGAACAGGTTGCGGTGCATTCGTCCAACACACAGGGGCCTGGGCCCAGCTTCGTGGGGGCGAATCCTGGCACCAGGCAGTGGCACTCCCAGTCGTTGGGGGCGTTGGATGGGTCGACGCAGAACTGCCCCGTGTTGGTGCAGGCCCTGAAGTTCGCAGCACACTCCCCCTGCTGCAGGCACGTCGCAACACCCGCCGTGGTGCTGCCGGTGCTGCTGCCAAGGCAGCGGCACTCCCAGCTGTCGTAGGTGCTGGTGTCGGGGTCCACGCACTCCTGCCCCACGGCAGTGCAGGTCTGGCGGTGCCCCGCACATTCATCCTCGACGCACGTCGCAGGGCCTGCCTGCGCAGTGTTGGTGAGCGGCGCGGGGCACCTGCACACCCAGTCACGCAAGCTGCTGAGGCTGGGGGCTGGGTCGGTGCACGTCTGCCGCTCCCCACAAGCGTGGAGCATGCACTCGTTGAACTCGCAGGACCCTGGCCCCTTGTTGCCGGCAGTGCCGTTCTGCGGGGCTACACACACGCACTGCCAGTCACCTGTCACTGCTGCGTCGGGGTCAACACAGCTCTGCCCGGCGGACGTGCAGGCCGAAGCCTGAGCAATGCACTCCCCGCTGAAGGTGCAGACTGCCACAGCGCCAGTGGATGCACCTGTCGCCTGCGGGCCGCAGCGGCACTGCCAGTTGCCGACAGAGGCAAAGTCGGGATCGTGGCATGTCTGACCCGCCCTGACGCACACCGCGCCCTTCTCCAGGCACTCGTCGGAGCTGCAGGATGCGGCAGCACGTTGCGCAGACCCTGTGGCAGGGGGGAGGCACTGGCACTGCCAGTCGCCAAGCGATGCCGATGATTTGTCCGGGTCGTGGCACCCCTGCCCAGCCAAGGAGCACACATCCAGAGCGCATGTCGCGCACATCGCAGTGCACTCATCGAGGGTGCACACCGCCACACCGGCTGTGGCAGGGCTGCCTGCCGCAGGCGCGACACACCCACACTGCCAGTCACCAACCACAGCAGCGCCTGTCGCATCCGTGCAGGTCTGCTTCGCGTTGACACAAACCTGCCCGCTTGTCAGACATTCCCCTTCGAAGATAACACACGCGATGCCCGACAGGTCCTGGTAGCCAGAGGGCAGGCACGTCAGATCGAACACCAGGCCACCCACCTGCTGGAAGCCTGCTTCGCACACCACAGTACACGTCCCGCCTGTGGCCTGGCTGCTGCAGGATGTGTAGTCAGCGCCGGGCTGTGCTGTGGTGGGCCCCGCGGTGCACGGGTTGGGCTGGCACAGGACATCGGGTGCAGTGTACTGCCCGTTGCGGTCGCACAGCAGGGAGAGGGTGGGCAGCGCGGCTGCAGAGGCTGCGCCAGTGACACACGCAGGCGAGCAGACCTCGCCGCTGGACAGCGCGTTGCACGCAGCATACGTCGTGAAGGGGCTGGGGTTGGTTGGCCCTCCCGAGCAGCGGCTGCCCAAGCACCGCCCGTTCACCACGCCGTTGAAGACGCTGCCGACGCACAGCAGGTCGAAAGGCTGCAGCGGCGCAGCAGGGTCGTTGACAAAACCTGCCGCGCACTGCGGCGTGCAGGCCTGGCCTGTGCTGCGGAGGTGGCATGGGGAGAAGTCGATGCCTGTCACAGGGGCCACCACACCCCCGTCGCAGGTCTCGGGGCGGCACACGGTGGCGGTGGTGTCGGTGAAGGTGCCGTCGCGCTGGCAGAGCAGCGCCATGGTGTCGCTCTGATCCAGCACATACCCCGACTGGCACCCAGGCGTGCAGGTGTCGCCGGTGGCGCGCCCGACACACGGGGAGTAGTCGACACCCAAGGCAGGGCCCGTGACAGTGTTGCACACAGCCTCCACACACTGCCCGTTGGTTGTGTCGTTGAAACGGAAATCGACACAGAGAAGCTGCAGGGGTGTCGGAGGGCGCCGGAAATACCCTGGGGTGCATTCAGGCGTACACTGATCCCCTGAGTGCAGCAGCTCGCAGCTCGAGTAGTTGACCCGCAGCACAGGCTGCAGCGCACCCCGCACACACGCAGCCCCGTCGCACTGCAGCTGCGAGTTGTCGGCATACGACCCGTCAGCAGCACAGTGCAGCATGAAGGGGAGCACCACGTTGCGCGTATACCCCACCTTGCACTCGGGGGTGCACGAGTCCCCCGTGCGCAGCCCCTCGCAGGGGGTGTACAGCCCGTTGGGGTTGGGGTTCGAGGGGGCGACGCACCCCGCGGGCACACAGCTCAGCCCCGACGTGTCCTGAAAGACACCGCTTGCCCTGCACAGCAGGGGAAACGGCTGCGCCACCTTGTCGGGGATGTATGTCGCGGCACACTGCGGGATGCACACACCCCCCGTCTCCATCGACACACACTGCGAGTAGTCGATAGATGCCACGGCAACGGCAGGCATCGTGCAGGCGTGAGGAACGCATGCCGGATTCTTCAGCACAGCATACCCCGCATCAGAGCACGTCAGCAGGAAGGAGACATCCTGCGTCACAGCGGGGTCCAGAAAGTAGCCCTCTGCGCACACTGGGGTGCAGAACTGCCCAGACTTCCTCTCGGTGCACGCTGAGTAGTCCACACCCGCTGTCCCGTTGAGGGGCCCGCCACTGCACTGCAGCTGCGTGCATGCCAGGCCCGACGTGTCGGCAAACCTCCCGTCCACAGCACCGCACACCAGGGTGAAGGGGGTCCCGACTGCAACGCTGGTGAACCCGGCAGCGCAGGTCGGGAGGCACGCGTCGCCTGTCGCGCGCGAGGTGCACGCGCTGTAATCCGCGCCCAGCCTCGCCAGCACGGCACCCCCGCTGCAGGTGGCGGGGCGGCAGTCGACGCTTGATATGTCCTCATAAACAGTCCCGACGCAGGAGAGGCGGAATGTGGAGAACACTGCCACGGCGTAGCCCTGCACGCAGGACACGGCACACATGTCGCCCGACACAGCTGCGTTGCAGCTGGTGTAATCCGCGTGCTGGGGGAGCGTGGCACCGGCGGGCGGCTTGGGCCCCCCTGAGCAGGGGAGGCCTGCACAGGAGGCAGTGGAGGTGTCGGCGAAGGTGCCGTCCGACACGGAGCAGACCAGGGTGATGGCGCCCTGCGCCAAGGTGGCGTAGCCTGCCCTGCACACCGGGGTGCAGGCCTGCCCCGTCTGCAGGCCGATGCATGCGGTGTAGTCGAGGCTGGCGGAGGAGGGAGGGGCCGTGCACACAACAGACTCGCAGACCAAACCCGACGCCTCGGTGAACACACCAGAAGGGCACAGCAGAGGGAAGGCTGACGGTGGCGAGGTTGCCTTGAACCCCTCCCTGCAGGTTGGGGTGCAGCTGTCCCCCGAAGACATGGAGAGGCACGTGGTGTAGTTTGCGTTTGGCACAGGGTTGGTTGGGCCTGCGGAGCAGGTCTCGCCGATGCAGCGGGCGGTGTCGGGGTAGGTGCCGGACTGCGAGCATGCGAGGGTGAAGGAGGGAGTGGGCCTGTGGTGCCCCGAGGCGCAGGCGGGGGTGCACTGCGCGCCACTGCGGGATGCGCTGCATACAGAGTAGTCGGCGACGAGGGGGTCGCCCGACTCGGGCCCCCCACTGCAGCTGTTCGGGGTGCAGACGATACCCGACGTGTCGGCGTAGGCCCCCCCACGGCACAACAGCGTGAAGCCTGACGGAGCGGCTGTCTGGGTGTACCCCGCACCGCACACCACAGAGCAGGTGTCGCCCGACCGCTGCGCGTTGCAGCTGGAGTAGTCTGCGCCGTCTGCTGCCACCGTGGGCCCCTTGGTGCAGGCCTCAGGGTCGCACACAACGGACACTGTTGGGGGCACGGCGTACACCAACCCGGCAGTGCACTCCAGCGTGAAGGAGGCTGGGGACCTCAGGAGGTAGCCCGTCGCACAGGCAGGCTCGCACACCTGCCCCGACATGCGCTGGCTGCACGATGACAGGTCGCTGTTCGCAGGGGGTGCCGTGGGGCCGTTGGTGCATGCGTTGGCGACGCATGCGATGGAGGACCCGTCGGTGTACACCCCTGACGTGCAGGAGAGGATGAAGTCGTTCCCCGCTGTCTTGCGGTACCCCGCCTTGCACACCACGGCGCAGGCCTCGCCTGTCGACAGCGCGTTGCATGCGGTGTAGTCGGCAAGGGGGTTGCCGTTGGCAGGCCCAGTGAGGCACTTCTCTGCATCGCACTGCAGGCCCGACGTGTCGTCGTACCGATTCCCTGCGGTGCATGCGAGGACAAACGGCGTGGCTGGGGACAGCGGGGACACGACGTATCCTGTGGCACAGGTCGGGGTGCAGAGCGACCCACTCAGCATCGCATTGCACAATGCGTACCGCACATTCGCTGTCACCGTGGCGGGGCCGCTGCTGCAGGCGTTGGCGGTGCACGCGATGGCGGAAAAATCGGTGAATGTGCTGCTCCTGCTGCACACCAGGGTGAAGGGGGTGACAGACCCCAGGGTGTGCCCCGCAGCGCACCGCGGGGTGCACTCGCCGCCTGTGTACAGCGCCATGCACCCTGTGTAGTCGGCGGTGGGGGAGGGGTTCACGGCCCCGTGCGCACAGGAGTGTGGCGAGCAGGAGAGCCCCGCCGCATCGACGTAGGTCTGATCGGTGCTGCTGCACGTCAGGGTGAAGGGCACACCCCCGACACTGACGTACCCATCGCTGCATGTGGGTGTGCACTTCTCGCCCGTCTTGAGGGTGGCACACGGTGTGTAGTCGACATTAGCTGCCGCGGCGCGCGGCCCCCCTGTGCAGGGTGATGGCCGGCACAAAATGCCTGAGTCATCGCTGAACTTCCGCGACTCCGCGCACACAACAGGGAAGGCCGTCGCAGCTGTGGCTGCAATGTACCCCGACAGGCAGACAGGGGTGCACGTCCCCCCCGTGGACAGCCCTGTGCAGGGTGTGTAGTCGACATGGTCTGCTGGGGACACCGCCCCTGCCGTGCAGGCGTTCGCTGTGCAGACAGGCAGCGGCATGCCCGCATCGCGCACCGGGGGGACACCCCCGCCAGCAGGGCAGGTGAAGCGCGTGACATCGGACCCGGTGAACCCTGGCGCACACCGCAGGAGGCAGACGTCCCCCTCAGCAGTGACGGAGCATGCCGACCCGTCGTAGGAGGCGCCCTGGTCTGGGAGGGCTGTGCATTCGACAAGGCAGGTGATGCCGCTGGTGTCGTCATACTTGTTGTCGGTGCCACTGCAGGTGATGACAAAGGCAGACCCACGCACCTTGCGGTAGCCTGCAGCACACCAGGGGTCGCACAGCACACCCGACATCCCGGCACTGCATGCAGAGTAGTCAGCGCCGTCAGCAGCGACTCGTGGCCCGCCTACGCATGACTGAGCCTGGGCTGTGCCAAGGAGGCTGAGGAGGGCGGCAGCGCAGAGCGTCGCCGTGTGACATGCAGGCAGCTGTGGCGCACGTCCCCGAGGGCGCGCATGCCGGGGTGGCACCGCCGTTGTAGCAGACAGCCCCACCGGCCTTTGTGTGCCTCGCAATAGGCTGCCAACCCTGTGCGCAAAATCGGCACAGATCTTTTCGGGAAGTGAGAATCGGCCAACCTGAGTGTAGTGCCGGGCAGGCTCCTGCGACAGATGCGGTGGGGTGTGGTGGCGATGCGGTGGGTGGTGTGTCGTGCGGGTGCCGAGGGGAGGCGGTGCCTGAGCTGGAGGGAGGGATATGCCTGCTGGTTGTCAGAGCTAGCACCCCTCCAGCAGGGCAGAGCCTGGCACCTTGCACAGGCAAGCCTGGCTAGACCTCCGGACTCCCGGAGCAAGACTTGCCTCTGGCACCCTTTGTGACTACACTGCGTCAATAAACGCAGTATGGTTCACACATTCTATTGCGTTTCGTTCTTCAACAAACCCCCCCCCCCCCCGCAGGGGTGTAAATAAGGCCGACTCCCGACTCCCGACTCGCGCCGGATTTTTTGGGATTGGGAGGGTTGCCTTGCTTCCCTTAGGGAATGTGCGGTATTAGGCACCCCATGGCCAAAATGACCCCACTGCGATCCGCACAGACTCCAAATATTCAAAAGAAAGGGTTTTTGGAACACCCGAGGAGGGGGGGTCCCGATGGGTGGGTGGGGGTGTGGGGGTCCCGCTGGGTGGGACATGGTGTGTGCCTCCCAGTCATCTTCTTCATTACCGGTCTCTGAACTGGGGTGAGTTCATTGCCAAACCACTGCTGTGAATACGGCGCCCCTTTCCCGCCCCTTTTGCCAGATCCTGGCAGCTCCCAAGAAGAGTTGTGTTCCGCCCCCATCAGGTGGTTGAGCATACCGCAGCGCACACGTGCACACCCACACACACTCCACACAGATGCGTCACACATGTGACGCAACTGTTGCGACACAAAACATGCCTCAGGTAGAGGCAGTAGTGTTTGACTCACAGCCAACATAGCTCTCAGTGGGGCCGTGGATGGTGTGGATGCATCCATGCATGCATCCACGGCATCCAGGGATGCCCGAAAATGTCAAAAAATGGATTTTCGATTTGGCATACAGGCATTCATCCACTGCAGGCAGGCCTGCATGCAGGGCTTCGGAGCTCCAGGCTGTGTGTGGATGCATCCACAAAATTTGTGGATGCATGCGCTGCATGCACGGGAAATACTGAGAGCTATGCAGCCAAATACTGCTGCCGTGAGTGAGGTGCTCGCAGCGTGTGGGGCGCTGCGGGCGAAGTGGGGGGTTGGCTGGGACAGCCAACATGGCGCTGTGCGTCGCGTGCTTCTTCGCGGACCACCTCGCACGCGGGAAGACCCCGCAAGCGCCGAGTCAGTCCGCCCTGACCGAATGGTGGGCGACTGCTGGAGGGTCCATGGGACTCTCCACGGCAGAGGTGGCCGTACTACAGGATGCGTGCAGGATTGAGTAGGGTTTGAGACCGCCCGCCCCCCCCAGCCCCCCACCCCAGGTACCTTAGGTGACTGTAAATAACCGACTCCCGACTCCCGACTCCTGACCCCCAAACCTTATTTACAGCCCTGCCCCCCCGCCCCCCTCCCTAATTTACACCGACACAGAAACCTGCGATGCAAAACCGCCACCCCCAAAGAAACCTGACACCAGGAGACGAGCAGCAGATGGATGATATGCTGCCTGCCGCCAATGCAGCCTGTCACGACCCCTCCCCGCAGCCGTCGCCCTGCTCCTCCTGCGCTATGCACACCGCAGCAAGGGCCAGCAACCTGCAGGCTTCATCGGTGGGGTCAAACCCCTTTGCACGCAGCATCGCGTCAACCTCTTGAACATCCATCCCCAGCGGCGTGCGGTCAGCCCCCTCCTCCAGGCCCCTCTGCAGCACCTCCCACTCTGTCACATCTGCGGCAGCCTCGCCGAATCGCGAGGGCACCTTCGGGGGCATCGCGACGCGACTGCGGCTTCAGAGCAGGCTCCACACGCCTATCCTCGTCGCAGGCCCTCCTGGGATGTGTGTGTCCGGAAGGGTCTGCTCGAACAAAATAAAAGGAGAAACCACTGCTGTTGTGTCCGCTAAAACAAAGATACGCGACAACGACAGGGGGGGGAGCGGGGCGGGGTGGGGGGAGGGGGTAGTTCGGCCACTTCCCTTTGTTTGCTGCATTTGCTGCTGGTTTTGACACTGTTTCTAAGGATGGTTTGAATTTGAGTGCCGAAAAGATCCGACGGAGCGCGAGTGTGGGGGCGAGTGGGGGGGAAGGGCATCTTGCCATTCCGACGACCCGCCAGAGAAAAGGCCAGGAAGAAGAAGAGACATAACATAATCACCCCCCCCCCTTCAGCACAGAGCAACGGCCGGCACACTCCCCACACCTCGCCCTGCCCATTTTTTCTGGCGTGTGTTGTACAAATATACACCCCCCCTCCCACCCCCCCCCCCCCCCCGCTTCAACCATTTTTAGTTCGTTATTATAACCACGCCACAAATACACTGGAATAAACTGCTGCCAGGAATGTAAAATACACAAGACAAAGGCAAGGCAAGCTAACACCCCTCACCACCCCCCCCCCCCCGTCTCTCCCACCCTCACACTGCAAAGTGCCGGAGAGGTGTTTCCTGAGAAATAACTTGGAAACCAGCTCCATCAGCCCCTTCCGGAGCATCTCTGAGACGAAGTGCGACTTTGGCATCGGGGCTGAATGGTGGATCACTTCCTGCACGAAGCCGGGAGGGCAGGCCCGAGAGCGACACAGGCGCATCGATCCACCCACGCGGCGTGGCGGCTGGGCTCTGCGGCGAACCGATCTGCTCTACCGGGGGGTGCGGGCGCTGCTGCTGCTGCTGCTGCTGCTGCAGCTTAGGCAGCGCAACCGGCACAATCCCCTGCACCGCCTCCGCGTATTGCTTCTGCATCGCCTCCAGCGAGCTTTCAACATCCCGCCGAATCGCCGTGCTCCTCACCGCCGCCGCCACCACCTCACGGTTCTCATCATTAAGGTACGACACAGCACCCCACCTCCCACGAGCATCCGCCCCCCTCTTCCTCCTCGGAACCGGCCGGATCACGGGCTGCCTCTCAAACCCCTCCGATATCCCCTGCAGCTCCACAGCCATCTCCCTCAGCGCTGTGTCGGTGCCGTAGGGGCCCTCCTCTGCCCCTCCACCTCCACCTCCGGCAAACATCGCCTCAAAATCCGGCTTCGGAAACTCTGCAGGGCCGACCACACTGTGCGCGTCGGGGTCATCCTGCGGCATCTCCAGGAGCGACTCCGCAGCGCTGCCAGAGGGGGTCTCGGGGTCCTCCCACATCGGATCATTCTGAGGCATCTCTGGGAAGGCGTCATCGCCGGCACCACCACCTCCTCCTCCTCCCCCCTCCCCCGGGGGCGCTCCGGGTGGGGTGGCGGGAGCAGCGGGGGTTTCGTTATCGGCAGCGGCAGAGGCGCCAGACCCCTCCCCTTCTGCCCCCCGTGGAGGGGATGGGGGCAGCTCCGAAGCGCCCTCCTCCCGCAGTAGGGCTGTGTTGCGCTCCTCCGCGGTGGCCTGCGCCATCTCCGCCCGCAGATCCCTCACGGTGCGCAGGGTTGCCACCTCCGTGAAGAAGAGAAACCCCGCGCTGTCGCGCCCCCACACCCAATACCCCATATCCAGCATCTCTTGAGCTCTCCGCGACCCCGGCTGGTTCTCGGGAAACACAGGCGGGTCCTCCGGTGCCCCGGCGATGTGCAGACCCCCCTCTCCCTCTCCCTCCTCCCCCCCGCCGCCTTCACTCCCCCCTCTGCTGCCCTCCTCCGTGGCCTGGGGAGGGGGGTCCCCCGAAGGGGTTCCCGGCCCGGCGTTGCTGGCGTTGCTGCCGCCTCCCCCATCAGTGGAGGAGCGCTGCGGTGGCACTTCCTCCCCAGTGGGTTGGTCTGATGGGGACGGGTCGTTTCCCGGAGGCATCACGGCGCGGGCCTGCAGGACATCCCCTTCGGTGAGCTCCCACGCGGTGTGGGATGTGAGGGGGTGGTAGTAATAGAGGCTGCGGGTTGCATCGTCGAGAGCGGTGGACCACTCGCCGGAGGCGATTGCCTCGCGCACGATGGGGTTGGCGAGCTGGCGCTGGCGCTTCAGCAGCTCGGAGGAGAGGTCCCACACAGCCAGGCCCGTGGAGGTCTGGATGTAGTAGGGTCGCCCGGTGAGCGGGTCGGGGCGTTGGACCCACTCGCCGGAGGCGAGGGCGTCGGAGGCGAGGTCGATGCCGTTGACATCGGCGATGCCGTCAGAGGCGCCGCCCTGCTGGCTGATGCTCGCTGAGCTTCCAGGCCCCGTGCTGGGGGGCATGGGGGGGGGTTCCCTGGAGAGAGGATGTGTGAGGGTGGTGGGGAGTGTTGCGGGTCTCTTTTTGAGGAGAGGGGGTGTGTCTTTTTCTGCGTTATTTTGGCAAGGGGGGGGATGGGAGGATGGGAGGGGGGGGGGGTGGCATTTCTTCGGCGTATTTCTAGCTCCGGCAAAGCTGACGACAGGTTGGTTTGGTTGGCATGAAGAAAGACTTGGTGTTCGCTGCTGTGCGCACAATCACAAAAACTATCTGTGCCCCCGCTGGGTCGTAAAGCGACAGCAAAACGAGACAAGCCGAGCACTGCCGAAAGATAGTAGCTTTTGCCGGAATGCAGACCCCCCCCCCCCCACTCTATCTTTGCACACCACCCCCCGGTTTTGATGAAGTGTGTGTCACACAGTGTGAGTGAGAAGGGGCCGCACGACCCAGCTAAGAAGGCACAGAAAAAGCTTCCCCAGTTTGGCTACGCCGGACTAACAACTAAATAATGAGAAGATGCGGCAAATGAACGCCCCCACCGCCACATCACCACCCCTCCAGCCCGAGCCAACGCAGCCAGATGGCAGGGGGTGGGGTATGGTGGGTAGAGAATCTCCAAGCGGGGGCGGATGATCCTGCCTGAAGCCCCCCCTGGTGCTGCATGAATCGCAGCTCTAGCTCCCGGGATAGACAACCCCTGTGAGAGATCTACCCGCCTGCGTTGTGCCACCCCTGTGGGGAGGGGGGTGGGGGGTGGGGGACAGCAGAAAACGGGAAAAACTACGAGAAACATTTGGCCTGTTGCATTGGACGCTTCTTCTTCTGCCGCAGTGTAGCGCACTGCACTTGATGCTATCTTCCACCGCCCCCCTCCCCCATTGTTGTTAGCCCCCATTTAAAACTTTACGTTTTAAACGTTTTAAATGTTTTAAATGTTTTAAATTAAAACGCGTTTTAAATTAATTTAAAATGGAGTTTAAAACGGGGGTTAAAACAGGGCGTTTCTGTGGTGTTTTCACACCAAAAAAAAATTTTTCGGCCAAAAATTTTTTTCCATGCCCCCTGAGGCCCCCCAGCTCATATTCTGGGTGATTATTCCTGCATTCCTGTCACAGCGGACACATTATTGGTGGAAAATAGGTGGCACTGACGTTGTGGTGAGGGTTGCATCAATCGCACCGGCATCAGTTGGCACACCCCCTCCGTTGTTCTCAGGAATAATGCAGTTTGACATCAGCATATTTCTGGAGTGTCGAATCTTCATCTTGCATCACTCGATGTGCACCCTTTTGAGCTGAATCCATGATACAAAGTCGCAGGTTGAAGGCCGATCACCATGATGGGGGTGGCAATGGACCCAGCGAACTCCACCAGCTCCTTCGACAGTCCTGGAAGCACCTTCTGGAAAAGTTGCACAGTTCCAGTTGCCACCTGGAGCCTACCTTTGGCCTGCCCCTCTTTGAGAGGAGCATATCTGTATTCTCTTTACTCTCCTATGGACGCCCGACTTCTCTGATCGAGAGAAGCCTACAAAAGGCGTAACCATCCTCGTCATGTATTCTTTGCCTCCAACTTTCACTTTTGCAGAACGGATCCCGATGAACTCCAAACAGGAAGTGCAGCCAGCTTCATCACGGCTGTGTTCAACAAGACAGCCAGGTGATGTTGTTGCTGTCAGAACGATGGTTGCAGCACTCGGCTGCGCCCCACCTGGGGTTGCTCTGGCTGTTGCCAAGCTAGTGTTTGGGACAATTATTGATCACCTAGCCATTCTCTCGGCACCCTAATGATCGTGGGTAGGCAGCAGGAACCTGCACTCTGGGGGGACGTCATCGATGAGTTTCTTTGAAGAAAGCCGGCGGCTACCGCTGGAGTTAAGGTCCGAAGGGGTCAGTACCACGGGCGCCACACCGCTCGTGTTGGGCATCGGGTTTCGGTGAAGGCGGGGGCGCTGAGAAAGCGACATGTACGTAACAAGCAATGATCAACCATACACCAGCAAGTCAAACAGGCACCACCGTTGGATCGTTCGTGCACCCGAGTCTGTACTGTACCATCCTGAATCTTTTCTGGGTGATTGTCAACGATGAGGGCATGAGCTTGCGTCAGGGTGAGCAGAGGAACGGGTTGAGGCCAGGGTGAATGGAGGGTGAAAAGTAGCCCACTTCACCAGGAGGCGAATTTTCGCAGAAAGCCCTGCCACACAGCTGTGTTTGCCTGATCATGCTCAAAAGGCCTGCAATAGGCTATTTCACACAGGGAATTTGTTCACCCATTTGGGACCCCCAGGGAGCCTCAAAATTGGATTTTTTTGCCGAAGATGGCCTCAGATGGCCCAAAACGATCAATTTTGGGTTCCAGAAAAAAAATCGAAAAGTCTCCCCCTATATTTTGCAGGGTTTTTTGCCGTTTTAAACCCCGTTTTAAATAATTTAAAACGGCGTTTTAAACTTTAAAACGTTTAAAACGTTTAAAATGTTTAAAACTCGGTTTCTAACAACACTGCCCCCCCCCCCCCCATTTCGGACAGGGCTGGACACTGCCGAACAGGCCAGGCCAGACCAGGCCCCAACCCCTCCCCTTCCCACCCTATTGAGATCCGCTAAACCCCCCCCCCCGTTGCGAGCAGCGCTCTGCCTAACCCATGGAGAGGGGGAAGACCCTGGAGGGCGCTGCGTCAGCCTCTGCCCTGTGGCCCCCGGGGGTGCTACCGCTGCCCGATGAGGAATAGGTAGATGGTGTCGTCGTCGACGTCCCCATCGAAGCGGAGGGTGTTCCCGATGTGGTCGTCCCGCTTGAGGAAGGCGTCGAAGTCAGCGAGGGTCATGGTGAAGGTGTCGGGGAACTGGGCAGAGACGAGGCTGTGCAGCTGCGGGAGGGTCAGGCCGCCCCTTGCCTGGCGGAGCCTGCTGTAGACGAAGTGTCTGAAGCGCTCGCGCGAGCTGTGGTTTCTGAAGAGGGAAACAGTATAGAGGATGACCCCATAGCCCATGCATGCAGGCAGGATCACGCAGATGAGTACAGTGACAGCAGCAGCACGGACAATCATATACAGTGTGCCCCAGCTGACAGTGGACACGGTGTCCCAATGCCCGATGCTCGGGGCGTGCACCAGATGCACCCCGTATGTGCCCTCACGGACGACATGGCGCTGTACGCTGATCTCCACCGCCTTCTGGAATAAGTCCGTCTCCATCGAGAAGCCCAGCTCGGGGAAACGCTGCAGCGCCCGCACCGCAGCTGTTGTTGCGTCGCGGAGATCCAGCGAGTGGATGCCCACCTGGAGGGATTTGAGCTGGTCACTCGCCCCTGTGTCGGAGTGTGGTACAATTTTGGAGGCGTGCGCGGCTAACAAAAACATGAGGCACGGCGTGTGCCCCTGTTACAGGAGTGTGCAGGAGCCAATCCTCACCAGAAGGTGCACGGTGGGTCGGGCTCCTCGGGAAAAGGGCTGGGCCTTTGCTTGAAAGAAGGGCAAAATCAAAGACACATGGATGCATCCGATTCCCACAGGGCATACCAAGATAATCCCTCACCAGCACGTCGTGCAGCTGATACCGATATGCGGTGAGCTTCTGGAATATCACACATGATGATTCGGGGTGTTCTGTTGTTTGGTGCGGTTGTGAGACAGTTCCCCCCCCCGACACGCTGTTTCTACGCCTCCCGCACCGTGGTGCTGTGCCCCACCCCACACCCCACACCCCCTGATGCATACTCTCATATGCCTGGTAATACGACAGGTCCAGATCGTCAGGCATGTCATACAGCGGCAGGAGGCACGGATACTGATAAAGCACAACACATAACGCCACCACAGCCCCAACAGCAAGAGACAGAACCAGGCGTGCCGCAGAGCTGTACTGCCGGATCGGGTCACGCTGCGGAGGCGGCAGTGTTTGGGAGAGATCCTGGGCACGCGACAGCGCGTCCCTCACGAGGTCCGGCGAGTTATGCCCCTGGCTGGAGACATCATCGCTGTGATGGTACTGCGCACGGCTGTCACCCTGCCCCTGCCACGGCACATGGCTCCTCCATTCATCCACGCCAACACCAGCCCCTCCACGCGCCGGGCTCTCAAAGCCCTGCCTCTCCTGCACAGCAGCCTGCCCGTGGTGGCGGACCAACCCTGCCCGCCCAGGCGGCAGCCCACGCGAAGCGTGGCCTTCCTCAGCCACATTCCGCCGCCTCAAGAGGCTCCACGGGTCGAACGCATTATTCATCACGTTGGAGGAGGCAAGGCTGGGGAAAGCAAAGCTGCGTGTGTGCTGCTGTGCACAATCGCGTTGCGACTACCACCACCGCCCCACCCCCCCCCCCCCCCCGCCTTCACGGGGGGGGGGGGGTATTGAAATCGAAGTAGAAGGAAGCACCTTCACGGAGGGGGGGGGGGGGATGTGATCTATTTTTGCCACGCGTTGTGTTGGTTTGGTGTGTAATGGCGGCAGGAAGAGAGAGGAGGGGGGGGGGGGGGGGGAGTCCGCTGCGGCCCCCTCCTCCCTTCCGCCTGGAGGGGGGTGAGTGTCAGGTGGGTGTGATTGGGGTGGTCGTCGAGGCCAGCAGCTCATCGCGTCAAAGGTCTTGGTGGCGGGGGCGGGGGTCACGGCTCTTCGTGTTGATTTTTTTTGTTGAAACTCTTCTCTGAGAGGAAATGAAGACATGTACACAGATTTTTTTTGGACGCGTGCCAGGGTATGCTTTCAGGATATAATAAATGTGCGCCTCTCCCCGGCTCCAAGGCTGGCATACACAGGATTTGCCAACCCACAAAACACACCCACACACATACTACACCCACCTCCCCCAAATCATTCAGATCTCTTGCTACACATCTTTCTCTGTCTCGCCCCTGTGTCTCTCAAGTGATTTTGGCAGAGTGCCGCGTGGCGTGCTGGGGTGTGAGGGGAGAGGGGGGGGGGGTGGCGGGGGGTGTGCATGCGTGTGGGGTGTGAGGGTAGGAAAGAGCATGATGGTAGGGAGAAAGAGAGAGAGAGAGAGAGAGAGGATGAGATAGCTTGTGAAATCCTGTTTTTTTGCCCCACCCCCACCCCCACCCCCATCCCACACAGACACACATCCCCTCCTATCATATCCCCCCCCCCCTCTCCGTGCGAACAATGAACAAATAAGGAAGGGAGGGGGGGGGGGGGGAAAGCCATCATCTCCTTTTTTTTCGTTCTTCTGTTACAAAGCCCCAATACCCCACTCCCCTCACCATCCCCTCTCTCAGCTGCACCTCCCATCCCCTCCCCATACTTTTGGACGAACTCACCCTGCCACTACATTGGTTGATATCCCCCCCTCCCCCCTGTTTGGTACGGACGACCACCCAACCTGACGTGCGAGACGACTGACGCAGTGACATACATCCACCTAGCTTTGAACGATTCTCAGCCATACTCTGAACAGCCCTCCCGGTGAGAGGGGGGAGGGGGAGGGGGGGGGGGGGGGTGGGGGGCACTGTCCCAGGTTTTCATCTTTTTGGCTGCCAAGGGGGGCCCTCGCTACGAGTCACTGTGAGTCACGAGTCGTCAGTTTTCAGCCAAACATGGCTGACTTCTCACTTTTTCTCACTCAGTCACACTTGGTAGCGAGGGCCCCCAAGGATGTTTTATTTATTTTCGTTACATACAGATGGAAGAGACACGCGTTTTGTGGGGAAGGGGGGGGGGGGGCGTGGGGCGGGGGTGGTGTCGCACTTTGGACTGCTGCAGAACTACAAACGAGAAGAAGAAGAAGAAGAAGAAGAAAAAGGCGCCGCACCTCCCGCATCCTGGCTTGCTCTGGGATGGCGCTTTCCAACCACACCGGGAGAAAGCTGGATGCCGCCCATATGCCGGTTTTTGCTCAGGTTGGCGCCTGCGTCAGCTGCAGGCTTGAAGAAGGGAGAGGGGGGAGCAGCACGCCAGCGGCACGCTGTCAAAGCACTTGAGAGAGAGAGAGAGAGAGATAGAGAGGTGTGTGAAGGGTGTGAAGGGTCAACCGAACGAGACACATATATCCAGACAAGAGAGAGAGAGAGAGAGAAAGGAGGGGGCGATACCAGGGAGAGAACTTGGCTTGCTGGTGGCTGTTGCGTGCGAGGGGGGGGGGGGGGGAGGGAGGGGACAGGGAAGGCAGTCCCCCCCTCTCCCTGGGGGAGGTCACAGTGAGGGCTGAAAAAGTTCAGAAACCAACACCTGGGCAGTGTCGGTAACTTGGGGTCCGTACAAAAGGATGCAGGGGGGGGGGGGGGTGTGGGCCAATGAGTGGTTGAGGCGGGGCAGTCTGCATGCGCGGTGGCTTAGATCCCCTTCGAGGCAGTGGGCAACACATCAAAGATTAGGAGTGCCTTCTTCGCATTGTGTCAAACTGTGTCAGGTTGCCCCCTCTTCTTTGTGCGGCGACTCGCTTTTCTGCACTACTAGAGCGAAGGCCCCGTTCACCCCAAGATGAGAGGTCTGTTCGGCGCGTTTTCTCCACTCCGACAGAAAGCTCCATAGCGTGCGTGGTGTGTGTGGTATGAA
This sequence comes from Rhynchopus euleeides, assembly GCA_963210315.1. Classification (NCBI taxonomy): domain Eukaryota; phylum Euglenozoa; class Diplonemea; order Diplonemida; family Diplonemidae; genus Rhynchopus; species Rhynchopus euleeides. Next base: position 927,743 of record OY723272.1, read on the forward strand.
CGCGTCGGGCCTGGGTCACTGTAACTCCAGCCCGCCGTGGCCACTACCACCAGCTCGCCGCCCCCCCCCCCCCCCCCCCAGTCCCGAGTTGACCTTTTTTTGGCAAAATATCAATATTTTTTTGAATTTTCTACAAAACAGATGGGGGGGGGGGGGGGAGGTGTGGGTGCGGGTGGGGGAATGAAGTAATAACCACACTGCGTGGCAAACCAGAGGGGGGTGACACGGCAACCCTTGAGGGGGTGGGTGGGTGGGTGGGTGGGGTGTGTGCGAAGACGGGGGAGGGGGAGAAAAAAGCGTTATGCCAGTAGTCTCTTCCGGAGTGAACCCTGCTGTCATCACATATGACAAAAAAATTGTACACCTTTTCGCTATCATAAGAGAAACACCCTGCAGCAACTGCAAAAAAAGGCAGATCCGGGCTACTTTTCGTTGAGCGCACACTCCTGCGTCAAAGGCTTTGGAAGCCCCTGTGAAGTGGCATGAAGGTGTGATCCTTCTCAAGCTTCAGTCGTACGATTTCCTTCGTTACTTCGCGACTTCGCTGCGCTTCGTCGCTCGTAACTGGTCACAATTTGAATGATTTTGTTTTGAGCTGTGAAAGGCCCATCTGAGACGGCTGCAGTACGACAGATAATCCAGCGCTGACCAAAACCACGCAGGACACTGACAACCGCGCGCATGCTTTTTTTTGGAAGAGACCGCCTCACAGCTCAATCGCACTCCATCCCACCCCACCCTCCCTCTCTCCCCCCCCCCCCTAGGGGGGGTCAAATGGGGGTGACAAACACAATTTTTCAAAAAACCGGCGCAGAGGCCCCAAAGCCCCCGTAAACCCTCCAAACCCCCCCAGATCGGTCCGGAAACCCATCGAACCCCACTTTTCCACCATTCCGGGCACCTCAGGCGCCCGAATTGGGGTACCTAAATTTTGTGCCACCGTTTGGTACCGTACAGTGCCACTGTGTGGGAGGTTGGAAAAGAAAATGCCCCAACACACCACATCTGAGGGTTGCAATGCATGTTGCTTGCCAACCACGTCATCCGGTGGGTGTCAGGCGCTATGTAGGTGGCATCAGCCAGGTCTTCGATGTGTTCTGGCTTGTATATGTACCTCCCTGCCTGCGGCACAGGCACTGCCTTTGTCCCCCACACCAGCCACAGAGAGCGTATTGTACTCGGTCCACGGTTGCTGATTCATTGTGATGCGTTGTATCCTCGAGTGAACGTCACACACTAGTGACACCACCACCCGCCATCCGAGAGCTGTATTGACTTTGCGCGCTTCCGTTGCATTCACCTCGCCACGCATATTGCACTGTTCAGTACCAGTGCTCTTGGGCCAGGCAAAGTAGACCGCAGCAAGTACCAATTCTGGCACAATGGGTACCACGACAGCGCACTTCGTGTGTTCCCGGAATGTACAGCTCGTGTTGCAACAGTCGTTGTCAACACATCCCGGTTGTGGAGCACTGCTGCACAGGAATCACACGACCATCTGGACTTGTTCCGTACCTACAGGCAGCCTCCCGGTGCATGGTGGCAGGGAGGTACATATACAAGCCAGAACTCATCGAAGACCTGGCTAATGCCACCTACATAGCGCCTGACACCCACCGGATGACGTGGTTGGCAAGCAACATGCATTGCAACCCTCAGATGTGGTGTGTTGGGGCATTTTCTTTTCCAACCTCCCACACAGTGGCACTGTCCGGTACCAAACGGTGGCACAAAATTTAGGTACCCCAATTCGGGCACCTGAGGTGCCCGGAATGGTGGAAAAGTGGGGTTCGATGGGTTTCCGGACCGATCTGGGGGGGTTTGGAGGGTTTACGGGGGCTTTGGGGCCTCTGCGCCGGTTTTTTGAAAAATCGTGTTTGTCCACGTAAAAGGGTGGCATTTGACCCCCCCTACCCCCCCCCCCCCCCTCCCGCATTCACTTCACACACCACTTCCCTGTTGTCTGAGATTGGGCCTATCGGTTGGAATGAGCGGGTACGGGATTCTGTTGAATAACTTGAACAAGGGTGGTGGTGGGGAGGGGGAGGGGTGTGCTTTCTGCAAGAGATATATGTAAGGCGCAACGCCGATATATTTCTCTTGCTCAAATTGGACATGGAAGGGGTGGGGAAGAGGGGGGCAGGGCAGTCACATTTTTTAAGCCAATAATGTGTGCGCACGCAGTACCCAGCTTTTGCAGTCTGGGGAAATTCCTTTTGCAGAGTCCACCCCACTTGTGCTGTGCGTGCAGTGCGTCATCCTCCGGTAACACAGACGAAACAGCCACACGACGTCCAGCCTCAAAAGCCTCACACCTCCTTCACTACACACGGTGATATGACGTTGGCAGTGCTCTGCGCACAGGACGTGTGCATCACACCCATGCCACAAACCGGATGCCACCCCACAAGACCTACCCACCTACAACGCAAAAAAAAATGGCTGCTGGGCAGCCAATACACACGACCCGCCCTTCCATCTGCTCCGAACCATTTGGGTGCGTTTGCCGGGTCACGTCACAAGGGGTGGGGGCGGGGTGGTGGGGGGGGTGGGGGGAGAGGGTATATCGGAACAGACACGAATAAACAATTCAATGAATGGCCCAGGAATGGTGGGGGATGGTGGGATGCCGAGGGGGGGGGGTGAAGGGGGAAGGGAGGGGGGCAGGTGGGTGGGATGAACCAAACGCGTGGCATCCCATTGCCCCAAAACACGGGGGGTGGGGGGGGGGGGGGGGGGGGGGGTGGGGGCGGGAGGTTGAGGTAAGGTTTGGAAAGAATCAGAAGGCAAGTAGAATCTACGGCGGCACTACTCAAAAAAAGGGGGTTTTATTCGGGGGGGAAGGGGGGGGGGGGGGGAGGGGAGGGCACGTGCACGGTGGGATCTTGTAAATTTTACATGTATAACTACAAGTATATACATGTATTATACATGTATAATACTTGCATGTCAACTATTATACATGTATAATACATGTATATGCCTGAAATATACATGTAAAAATACATGTATATCAAGTAAAAATACATGTATAATACTTGCATGTCAACTATTATACTTGTATTTTTACTTGATATACATGTAGTTTACATGTATATTTCAGGCATTTACATGTATTTTACATGTATAATACTTGTCATGCAAGTATTATACATGTAAAATACTTGCATGACAAGTAAAATACATGTATAATACTTGAATGACAAGTAAAATACTTGCATGCAAGTAAAATACATGTATTTTACTTGCATGCAAGTATTTTACTTGTCATGCAAGTATTTTACATGTATAATACTTGCATGACAAGTATT
>OY723272.1:931253-1171295 GCA_963210315.1 Rhynchopus euleeides
GCCCAAAAAGAAGCGGGGCAAGAAGGCGGGGGCGAAGACTGCTGCCAGGAGGCAGCTCGCGCAGGACCTGGGGGCCCTGGCAGATCCCCCGGCGGAGGACGTTGGTGACGACGCGCCGGCCGCACCCCCTGCTGACCCCCCACCTGCCCCCTCCCAGAGGAAGGTACTGGGCGATGCTCTCCGCAGGGAGATGAAGAAGCACACCGACTGTGTCTGCGTGAAGGTCGGCGACATCAAATCACACTACAGGAATTCCAAGCAGCTGACGAGCGTTTACGCAGCGGCTCAGGAGGTCCCCTCCTGCGATATCTGCGAGGTGTTGTGGATGCCCCATGTCCAGGCAGGCGACCTGGGGGACCACTTCACCGGCAGCAAGCACGTGGGGAAGAAATCAAGGCAGAAGAAGGGGGAAGAGGGGCAGGTCACAATTGTGACTGCATTTGAAGCGAGTGAAACCGCTCTGCATGACAAAATCGCGAAAGGGGTGCTCTACACGGGGATCACAGCGGGCGCGATGCAGGGTGTACTCTCCTGCCTCGCAGGCACACGCATCCCCAAGGACCCCCCGAAGGTTGCTCCGCTGGTGAAGAAGCTGGGCGACGAGCTGACGAAGGACAGCGAGAAGGTCATCACGGCCAAGCTGAAGGGGGGGAGGTACTGCATGTCGCATGACAACAGTGGGATTGGCGACACGAAGGCGACGGCCATCATCCTCAGCGCTGTAGGATTCGCCGCATCGCTGATCTTCATACGTCCGGAGGAGCGGAGGGGGAGCCAGACCGGGGTCGAGCTGTCGCAGGACATCAAGCGCGAGCTGACGCGCCTCAGCTTGCCCCCCCCCTTCCTCATCAGATCCGACAAGGGCGGGTCCAACGCAGCTGCAAGCCGTGAACTCGCCGAAGCATTCGGTGTCCCCTTCGTGTCGTGCGTCCCACACTTGGTGAACAACTGTGGCGACGTCTGCGAGACCTGGATGCTGGCCAACCTGGAGAAGAAGTTCCCGGGGTGTGCCGCCTTCGAGGTGTCCCGCCTACTCAACAACTTGCTGGGCGGGGATGAGAACAAGTATCGGCACAGACGGTGGGTCGAAGTGCAGATGGAGTGTCTCTCCGGAGTTGCTGTGTCATCGCTGGAGACCATCCTCGGGGAAGTCGAAGAACTCAGGGAGGACTGCACGCCGCAGGAGGAAGCCGATCTCTTCGAATCGTGCGCCGGGAAGATCCGTGCAGCCCTCCGCCAGCCGAACGAGGCAGTCTCCACCGCTACCACCCTCAAGGATATCCTTCCAGCAGCGCATGCTGTTCTCGACGCTGCAAAAAAGAACAACACAAAGGAGAAGGTGCCGGCTGTGAAGTGCCCCCTCCCAGGTGATACTCGGTACTCGTCTCGCATCGAAGTGTACACCCACGTGCGCCAGCGCATGAAGGCGCTGTTCGTGTTCGTGAGCACCGAGCTCCAACAGGGCAGTACGACACCCAGCATGGGGAAGCTGGGCCAGCTGCTCAAGGATCTGGGGGTCACACGGCTGGAGAAGGAGTTGCTGGAGATGGAGCGGGCAAATTCGCCGATCATGGAGCTGCTGGCTTCCTACACCACCCCCTCGAAGAAGTCGCACAGCCACTCTGTTTGGGGTGACATGGAGGGGAAGATTCAGGACCTTGACAACATCGCGTACGCCAAGACGGAAAAAGAGAAAGAATTTCTCGAGCGGGAAAAGAAGTCCCTGGAAGACCTGCTGGATGCCAAGTCCCCAGTCGCAGCTGTCCTCTCAGAGGAGCTGAAGGTGCGGTGGTGGGGGAACAAGTCGGAGGGGTCGTACTACTACTGGAAGGCGATGAGACACGTGAACCCACGTGCTGTCAAGATCATGGGGAACACTGACAACCTGATGTCCTTCCAGGATATCACTGCCTGGATTCCGGCGTTCCGTGAAGTCGAGGAGGCGGCGTGGGTAGAGTATGTGGATCACTCCAAGAAGGAGGGCATGAAGGGCGATGTGGACTCCTTCTGGCTGAACTACGGGGAGTGCGCGCTGCGTACTCTGTGCCTTGATCTGCTGGCGGTGACTGCATCGACTCTGGGGTGTGACAGCGTGTTTTCTATCGCGCGCCGTGTGCTCCCCCCGTCCCGCATGGCAGCGCACGCATCAACTCGGGCCCGAATCCTCTTCCATGCCTGCAACCAGGACCTACCCAACCAGTTCGACCGGACCCTGCGGAAGGGCTATCCTGCTGCGACTGGGCCGAAAGTCGTCGAGTGGGAGGACGACATTCTCCAGCCCACCACCATCCCGAAGAATGTGCTGGCTTCTTTCGAAGAGGCAGTCTCTGCCATCAATGCACACGCGTACACCGCGTGAGATGATCCGCTGAGCGGCAAAACTCCAACCTGTATTCTGCTGCCGCTCTGTGACTCAAGCGTACTTTTGCAGTGTGGCATTTCTCTCACACTATGTTGCCACTTGCTGCCACGCAAATAAGAGTCCTCGTGGGGGATGTGAGTGTTGGAGTCAACTGAGTGTGTGGTGGGGGGGGGGGGGGGCACGAACGTGCGTGTGGTGGGGGCGCGGGGGGCGGGTGTGTGCAGGAACCTGCTGGGTTCACCCGCTGTCAACGTAATATTGCTGAAGATCGAACTAAGGTCTTAACCTCTGAGTGTAAGACCTTAAAGAGGTTACACTAAGAGGTTTAAGACCTTAATTAAGGGGATTCAGATGTTGGGCTTTTTTGGGCCGTTTATGGACTAAGGTCTTAATCTAAGAGGAGGAGGAGGTAGATTTGGCGAAAAAAATTCCTCTCTTATTAAGATCTGAATACATCCATGTAAAATACATGTAAATGCCTGAAATATACATGTAAACTACATGTATATCAAGTAAAAATACAAGTATAATAGTTGACATGCAAGTATTATACATGTATTTTTACTTGATATACATGTATTTTACATGTATATTTCAGGCATATACATGTATTATACATGTATAATAGTTGACATGCAAGTATTATACATGTATAATACATGTATTACCGTAAACGGAAAAAGGGTGGACCGTAAAAATGTTCCAAGTTCCCAAAAAAAGGCCAAACGTTCCATCTTTTTTACGGTCCACCATTTATTGGGACTGAATATGGAAAAGACAATGCGTTTTTCGCCCGCGGGCTGGTGGGTTGCGGGGCGCGGACTGCGGCCTCCACGCCGCAGACACCCACACGTAGGCCTCCCGACCTCCCAGCTTTGGACCCTCCCTCCACCACCGCAACCAACACCAGCAAGAGAAGCAAGTCCTCCCTGCGTGTGGAAAAGGCACGATCTCACCTCGAGACTCACCCACCACCACACCTCGAGAAGTGTAGTACCATGCAAGGAGCATTCCGGTAGAAGTAAAAGTAGAACCTGCTGCACGAGCCCACAAAAGCAGCCACAGTACGGCAGGGCGCGCAGACAGAAGCTGAGACCACCGGGCTCCCTCCAGATGTAAATTCGTGAATCAGTGCCCGAAAAATTCAGGGAAATCGTACTCCTTTAGTGTAGTACACCCTGCAGTAACTGTGGGAGAACAGTTCCCGGACGATGGTGAGTGCACACTCTGTGCTGAGGCCCTGTGGTGTTAATCCTGCAGCTTCAGCCGTACGATTTCCTTGGTTCCTTCGCGACTTCGTCGCGAAGGAACTCGTAAAAAAAACCGCCAAGTCCACGATCCCAACCGTAAAATAGGTGGACCGTAAAAATGTTCCAAGTTCCGGAAAAATCCCATTTGTTCCATCTTTTTTACGGTCCACCTATAGTACGGTTCACCTTTATTACGGTCCACAATATTTCCGTTTACGGTATACTTGTAGTTATACATGTAAAATTTACAAGATCCCACCGTGTGCAGGCGACATAATGTATTTGCACATACCGAGTGATTCTTTTTTGAACCGTGCGCACATCGCATAGACGAGCGTCTTGGTGAGTCTGGCCCCCATGTCAAAAGGATTGTGTTGTATGCAGCAAGAAAACCACCGACACACTTTTCCCATTTGAATGACGAGACAAGGCGGGGGCACACCCTCAAAGTCAAAGATGGTAGTCAAACATCGATTTTACTTGACAGCATTAAGCGCTGCATTGTTTTTGACAATCGGCACTGGAGTGGATCCCCCCTCCCCCCTTTTTTTTGGTACCGACAATCTTACTGTAGTAGTAAGCCAGGCTTGTCCTGCCCCTGATTTTTGTTTGAATTTTTGTTGAAGATCGTGGTGCCACAACTCAGCAGAGCTGCCAGCTGCACTGTTTACTGCTGTTTCTTTTGCATCGGGTGACCTTTGCACTGTACCAAACTGTGCAAGAAGACCGCCACGCCACGGAGAGATGAGAAGGAGGGGGGGGGGGGGGGGGAAACTCTGAGGCCACAGGCCTGTGTATACTCTCTCTCAACATTCCATTCACACCCCTCTCAGAGGAAAGCCGCCCATCACCCTCCTGCGCTGTATCCAGCAGCACAGATGCAGAGATGGTTTTGCCCAAGACACGCGCTGCTTATTGGCAGGAGTTTCAGAGTGAACGGGGGGAAGGGGGCGAGGGGGATACATAGGTGCAAGCACAGCACGGCACTTTCAAATTCAGCAGAGAGAGGGGGGGGGGGGGGGAGAAAGGGGATTTTCTAGCTCCAACGTGCAGGAATAGAATGATGGTGCGAGAGGGGTCTCCGTCTCCCCACCCTGCTGGTGCTGAAAACAGTTCATTGGTGTGATCATATAGGGGTTCTGTGCCAGTTCTGTGCCAGTTCTGGGGGCCCTTCAGGAATCCTTCGAGAAATGTACCCTGGGGAAATGGTAGCTAACTTGGCCCCAACATGGGGCCGATCCTCGCAATCCTGAGGGCCTGGGGCCTCTTCAGCACCATGTGGGTTTGGTGCGTGTCGGGGACTGGGAGAGTTCACTTCTTGTGACAGGGTCAGTCGGGCAGCCAACACCCACCCAGACCCAGCGGGACCCCCAGACGGTTTTTTCACAAACCCGTTCATTTGAACCAGGGTATAAGATAGACTTTTTTTCTGGCGCCGTTTTCCGGTTTTTCTGGTTTTGAAAATTTTTCGCGCGCGCCTTCGGCGCGCGCGACCCGCGCAAACCCTCCCAGAGTCTGAGAAGGCCCGGTGCCTGCGCGCGTCCTGTCGTACTGAGGCTGCTTGGTGGGGCAGGCGCAGCAGCTGCTTTGAAAGTTTGGACTCTCGACCAAAAAACCGGTCTGGTGCAATGCTTTTACACAGGGGGGTCTGGGGGGCGGAGCCCCCCAGCCGCCGGAGGCCACGGTAGTGAACATCTGTTCACTACAGTCTGGATTCGCTTGTAAGTAGGAAGGCTTCGCTGTATCGCAGCCCGGCCAGCAGGAGATCACTGGTCCTTGAGGGTTCAACCTTCAGGGTGGAGGAGGACGGGGGAGCGACCACTCGTGACAGGTGTGCGTTGTGGGTGGAGTGGGTGCACGACAGAATGGCCAAAGGGTCCACGAGATCTCTGCACACATTCCGTTATCGAGGAGATGGGCACCTAGCTGTGACGACAGGCAACAAACAAATCTCATCTGTTAGTTGCCCCCAATAGGCTTGGCGACCTTCAAGACTGCTTGAAAGTCGTTTGTGTTCTCGTCTCAGCCCTCCAGACTGCAGTCTTAGACTCCCTCTTAGACATGGTGGCTGGAGTCCACCATGTGTGCACCTTCAAAACAGAAGAGACCTGCATGACGAGGTCACCACCCACCGGGCCATCCGCTAGGTCCATTTTTCTTCTCCGCTTCTCTGCCTTCTTTGGACTATTTGAGCTCTGTGCGGATCACGATGGGGTCACTTTCTATTTTTTTATGGCGTTTTTTCTGACTGTTTTACTGTCCCAAAGTCACAAGAAAAACCGCCAAAAATGAGACCGACCTTTTTTTTTTTTCCAGAAAACCGGGAACCGGGAAACCCTGGTTTTGAAAACCGGAAAACCAGACCTATCTTATCCCCTGATTTGAACATTCGGAATCTGTGCGGATCGTAGTGGGGTCACTTTATTGGCGTAGGTGCCACACATCACCCCTGAAATGTGGGTCTGGTTCCAAGGCGTGGGTGGACCAACACTGCCTCTGAGGTGACACCACAGGCTCTGGAAGGGCTCGAGTGGACTGTGCTGGGCTCTCGGTCGGTGGTGCACTGTGCAGTAGTCGGCACAGCCACAACCTAAAACCTCAAAGGCAGTGAGTCTGAGGAACCACACGTACACGGAATCGACATGGAACCCGATTTTCAATCACCCCAACATCGGGTTTTGAACAATTGGACTCCGTGCAAATCGTAGTGGGGTCACTTTTGCAGTGTAGGTGCCACACACCACCCCTGGAATGTTGGTTTGCTTCAGGTGTGGGGAAGTGACTCGCTCCCGAGGGAGGTGACATGAGCCATCGACACCCGTGTTGTTGGGCATCTGTGGCAGAGGCTAGAGAGCCGTGTACTCGGCGTGCTCGAACAACAATGGCTGGGCGTCCTCTCAAGTCTCCTCCCAAGGGGTGACCATCTGTGCGTATTGTGATGGGGTCATTTGGCCACGGGGTGTGCCGATTCACACCCATATCTGGCCTTTCGTCACTGGGGCTCACCACAAGGTTTGTTTGTGGTCTCTCGACCCACTACAGGGCCACTACAAACCTGCACGGACATTTCCTGAAGGATTGTGGACCGGTGTTCTGTGCCAGTTCTGTGCCGGTTCTGTGCCAGGTCTGTGCCAGTTCTGGGGAGTTCCATGATCACACCATTCATGCCTTTTTTTGTTTGGTGATTCCCACCTTCTCCCGGTTTGTTTTGGTATCTACGACCTCCAACCTGACGTACAAGACGACCAGACCGTGACGTACACCCTCCCTTTTTATATGGGGGATCCAGCGAAAATATATAAAAACCCCCCCCCCCCCTTCCCCCCCCCCTCTTTCTCTCAGACTCCGGGAGGGGGTGGTGGGGTGGGGACACACGCCTGACGTGGAACATCGCCCCATCACCCCATCATCCCGCCCCACACCCACCCACCCACCCCCCTAGAAAGAACGAAAATTCAGTTTCTCTTGCTTTTCAAGGCAGAGGTGGGTGGGGAGTGCGAGGAGGGTGAGGGGTGGGGAGGGGGGTATGTTCGGTGCAGCAATGAAGGCTGTGTGGAGGGGGGAGAGAGAGAGAAAGAAAGAGAAATGTAGATCGATGGTGAAAAAAATGCTGTGCAGGTGGCTGTTTGCGTGCTGGTTGCTATCAGGAGAAGGGGGGGCGGGGGTTCTGTGTGGCTCTCTCTCTCTCTCTCTCTCTCCCCTGAATGTTGCAGTCGCCAGGGTCGGGAGGAGCAGGGGTTGACAAGGTAGCAGTGTTGTCCACAATGGCTTTGCACTGGGCCGAGCTGTGCGCATTCTAGACGTGAGTCCCGCCTAGATTTGGAACTCGGGATGGCATCGCCTTTTCCATTTTTTTGCGCTATTTCCAAACGAAGAACCTGCAAACACCTTCACCGCACTTCACCCCACCCACTCCACGGAGTGCCTACTATGTCTGGAACGGGTCAAGAATTCTGATGGAACACCCCTTCTCAAGGACACCGCCCCCCGCAGCGTTCAAAGAAGACCTCCGCTCATGCACCACCCCCACCCCACCCCACCCCGCTTGATGGTGTGATCGAAAATCGACATGTGTGGGCCAGTTGAACAGTATAATTTTTTGGCCGTTTCAATTTCTTGATAATGTGTTTGCAGCATGGCCCCACCTGATTTTGACCCGAGTTTGGTGGAGTTTGGTGGAGTTTGGCGGAGTTTGGTGGAGTTTGGTGGAGTTTGGTGGAGTTGGGTGGAGTTGGGTGGAGTTTGGTGGCGTTCGGTGGTGTTGTGCGGTGTTGTGTGGTTGTTCCCTGCAAAAAATCGAATGTCCTATGGGGCGGAGGGCGCTGGGGACTGGGCAGTGGCCGTTCCACATGCCCTTCCCCTCGTGACTTACACCCTGTCGCCACCCCACTTCACGGAAACCATGACTACGCAGCAACAGGGTCATGCTTGCGGCGGTATGCAACCACCAGGACAGCCTGTTTCGGGTTCGCAAAGCCTGGTACGCCTTGCCGTAGGGACCCAGATACTGAGGACACCCCTGTGAGAACACTGAGGGAAGATGTTGGGCTAGCCTAGTTGAAGCAGGCTTCGGGGTGACCGAGGCAGAGCACCCTGCCCAGAACATGAACAAGACTGTTCGACTGACGGGGAAGAACCTGGTGGGCAGTGTGGTCTTCGGCGCAATGCTTGGAGATATCAGGAGCCTTCTCTTCAAGGCTACTACTTATGTTGGACTTGGCCTTCGCTCCTGTGCAGTGAAAAAAATGAGGGACGCCGTTCTTCCCCTCTGACTGACGACCAGTGATGACGTAGCGAAGGACCTTGAATGGGGTTTGAACCCGAGAGCGTCAATACTCAACCAAAGGTATTCTCCAGGACCTGGCACGGAACGGGCGATACGAACGCTCCCACCGTGCGCACGGACCTGTCTGCGACTCTACAAGGAACCACGGGGTGGGGCGCACATCACCTCGGAGGCCTCAAGGAGCCTGCCTGACCTGCACGACTCCGCTGCGCCAGCTACAACGCGGAGCTCGGGCGCCATCCCACCGACCTACAGCAAGGCAAGGGGTGATGATCATCTGGAGACACCTGAGCCCATGCAGGATCGGAGAGACGCGAAGGCCTTATCCACAGCCGGCACCCCCCCACCGCCACCAACGAACTGTTGCTGCACCGCGACAAGGAGGCAGCCCGCTACCTGGCTGCAGCAGGGGAACTGGGCACAGCGAGGTACTTCAGCCATTCAGCTTCATGCGACTTTGGGAAGGGATGGCCTCACCCAAAATGGCTGGAAATCCTGTCCGGCCGCTGAAATTTGAGCCGGACTACGGGCGGCCATCTCGCGACTCCCACACACGGCACACAGGCAATGCGAGTCGCATTCTCGGGGGTACCCACCACCCGTAAACCCCAGCACACCACCTGCCTGCCTCAGGCACAACTTGACGGTGTACTCATCTGGCGATACGCGTGCTCGTCTTTCTTCTCCGCGGTGGCGATGCTGAAGATGCAGTCCACGTTCGTCATACTCAGCCAGGTCTGCAGACACCCCACCACGTACGGCCAAAGGCGGGGAGGAGGGCTGCCTTGGCTTTCTTCCAGAAGGCCAAGGGGGTGTCGGCAACAAGGTGTGCCGCACTCAGGACCAGGTAGGCCTTGAACTCCTCCCGACAAAAACTATCTGTGCCCCCGCTGGATCGTAAAGTGACAGCAAAACGAGACAACAAACCAATTACTGCCGAAAGTTGTTTTGTTGGAACGCAGACCCCTAACATCCTCGTGGAAAACAGTAAAAATTGCACCCCTGGCCCCCTCATCGTCGAGGGGAGAAACCCTCAAAATACCCTGTGAGAACCACCTCCGTGTCAATATGTGAACAGACTTGAACACGTCGCGTGACGGCTACACCACCCAAACTGCCTCCAGCTGCCTTCAGGCAGACTACTTGGAGAATTGAATGTGTGATGCTGGGTGCGAGTCGAATATCGTGAAGAGGAGACGGTTTCATTGACCTACCTGTCTACCCATTCTCGCATGCGAGAATGCGATTCGCATTGCCTGTGTGACTAGGACACGCATTCGCGTCTCAGACTACCGGACCCAGACTCCCGCTAGCGGGCTAGGGGAGTTGGAGTCCACTCTGTACTTGCACTCCAGGTCCCTGACTTGCACGCAGTGCAAGTAATGTCTGGGTGTGCAAGTGATATCTTCCTCCCTGTTTTAGGGGGGCAGTTGGCCTGTAGTACGGATCGAACCCCGGTCTGTCCAGGAACAGGAAGTGTACCGTACGACTTCTCCTTCACCCAACGGCGTCGTGCGGTCAAGCAAATCGGATATTCTTCCCAACGGGACCCTTCCCAAGACGAAAACCAGTCCCTGACCAACCCCACAGGCTCATCTTACCCTTCCTGGGGCTGGGAGTATGGTAGTGACCTCCATTTTGTAGCTGATTTTGGCCCGAGTTTGGCGGAGTTTGGTGGAGTTTGGCGGAGTTTGGTGGAGTTGGGTGGAGTTTGGTGGTGGTAAACTGGAGATTTTCGGAGATTGGTTTCGGGCAAAATCAGGTGGTGGCCCCGAAAACTGTGTCGTAGTGCAAAAGCTGAAGAGAAGAGAAGAGAGCCGAAATGGTATATTCACCGGATCGCGAGCACACCCCACACGCCTGGAGCGTGGTGATGTTCTGCGAGGATTTGCACGGGGCACAGTTTTTTCCCTGCGTTGTGACCACAACTCTCAAAATCACCACGTGGGCCGTTTGGAAGCTCTGGCAATCACATCTCTGAGGAGTTGAAATTCACCGAGATAAAACACATACACAACATCGTGGCACGCACTGTTCTGCATCGCTTAGAGCAGATCCCCACCCATACCAAATAAATACAGCTCTCTGAAGTGAACCGATACAGTCTCTAAAGTTCCTGCGTACCCTCCATCTTCCCCTTGCGTTCTTTCCGTGGGAAGGGCTGGAGGCGAGGAATGTTTAATTTCAGAGGGACGGCGGGTGTGGCCTCACCTTCCCCCTCCACAGCAGTCTCTGGTCGTGGGTACAGAGAGGGTTCCGCTTGCACAGCACACACACACACCCCACCCCACCCCGAACGCGCACTCCTAATTCAACACAACAGATCTAATTCTGCACAGAACTGCACACAGGGAGGGTGAAGCCATGGATAGGGGGGAGGGGGGCTGCATGGAGAGACGTATTTGGGCTTTTTTTCTTGGATTTTCGAAACAACATACAGGCCCCTCTCATCAGATGAAAAGGGCAAATGGAAACCTTTTCGACCTGTGTTAACACTGCGTCAGTTCGGCACCTATAAACGAGGCACAGCGCACTTCTGAGCGAGGCTCGCCCAATCGCTACAACCCGGTAGTTTTTCGGTTGATTTTTGGGGGGTGACGATTCTTCCCGATTTTCCAGAAAAATAAAAAAAAATCGGGGGAAAAAACGCTGAAAAAAGGCGAAAAAAGAGTATGGGGAGTTGGGTCCAGTTTAGCAAAGTTCGTGTATTTTTCGGGTGTTTTTTTGAATGGGACACCCGAAGAACCCGTTGATATGTGAATGACAAGGGAGGAACACCCACCCGCAGGCAGCAGGAGCAGAGCCGGCGGATGATGGAGACGCTCCTGAAGAGCGTCAAGGGGTGGGCAGTGGTGCCACTGGTGGAGGGCAAGGGGGTACACGGGGCACACGATGTCGTGCGGCATCGCAAATGTCCGCGACCCCTGATCAGGGGTGTGTGTTGACGCTGCGCCAGTCAAGGGCCGCGTCAAACACAAACCAATGCCAAGAACATTCCGTCCAACAACTTCTTATGCTGCAGGCGACAGTCCGGCAGGGAGACGGACGCACAGTGGTGTGGGTGGACGGCGCCCGAGGCAGGTGGTGGAGGAGGATGCGGGATACCCAGCGCACACAAAAGTGATGGGCAGATCCGCGACCTGCCCCAATGACATGGGGGAGATCCGGGTAGATCGGCCAAGAGCCCCAATGACATGGGGGAGATCGGGACAGATCAGCCAAGTGCTCCAATGATGTGGGGGAGATCGGGACAGATCAACCAAGTGCTCCAATGATGTGGGGGAGATCGGGACAGATCAGCCAAGTGCTCCAATGACATGGAGGAGATCGGGACAGATCAACCAAGTGCCCCAATGATGTGGGGGAGATCGGGACAGATCAACCAAGTGCCCCAATGACATGGGGGAGATCGGGACAGATCAACCAAGTGCCCCAATGATGTGGGGGAGATCGGGACAGATCAACCAAGTGCCCCAATGACATGGGGGAGATCGGGACAGATCAGCCAAGTGCTCCAATGATATGGGGGAGATCGGGACAGATCAACCAAGTGCTCCAATGACATGGGGGAGATCGGGACAGATCAGCCAAGTGCTCCAATGATATGGGGGAGATCGGGACAGATCAGCCAAGTGCTCCAATGATGTGGGGGAGATCGGGACAGATCAGCCAAGTGCCCCAATGACCTGGGGGAGATCGGGACAGATCAACCAAGTGCTCCAATGACCTGGGGGAGATCGGGACAGATCAACCAAGTGCTCCAATGACATAGGGGAGATCGGGACAGATCAGCCAAGTGCCCCAATGACCTGGGGGAGATCGGGACAGATCAACCAAGTGCTCCAATGACCTGGGGGAGATCGGGACAGATCAACCAAGTTCCCCAATGACATAGGGGAGATCGGGACAGATCAACCAAGTGCTCCAATGACCTGGGGGAGATCGGGACAGATCAACCAAGTGCTCCAATGACCTGGGGGAGATCGGGACAGATCAACCAAGTTCCCCAATGACATAGGGGAGATCGGGACAGATCAACCAAGTGCTCCAATGACATGGGGGAGATCGGGACAGATCAACCAAGTGCTCCAATGACCTGGGGGAGATCGGGACAGATCAACCAAGTGCTCCAATGACCTGGGGGAGATCGGGACAGATCAACCAAGTTCCCCAATGACATAGGGGAGATCGGGACAGATCAACCAAGTGCTCCAATGACATGGGGGAGATCGGGACAGATCAACCAAGTTCCCCAATGACATAGGGGAGATCGGGACAGATCAACCAAGTGCCCCAATGATATGGGGGAGATCGGGACAGATCAGCCAAGTGCGCCAATGACATGGGGGAGATCGGGACAGATCAGCCAAGTGCCCCAATTACATGGGGGAGAGCGGGACAGATCAGCCAAGTGCGCCAATGACATGGGGGAGATCGGGACAGATCAGCCAAGTGCCCCAATTACATGGGGGAGAGCGGGACAGATCAGCCAAGTGCGCCAATGACATGGGGGAGATCGGGACAGATCAGCCAAGTGCCCCAATTACATGGGGGAGAGCGGGACAGATCAGCCAAGTGCTCCAATAATATGGGAGAGATCCGCCAAGTACCCGAATGATATGGGGGAGATCGGGCAACCCCACTCACGTGTTGGGGAAGATCGGGGGAGATCGGGCAAGGCCACTATTGTGGTGGGGGAGATCGGGGGAGATCGGGCAACCACACTCACGTGTCGGGGGAGATCGGGCAACCCCACTCATGTGTCGGGGGAGATCGGGCAACCACACTAATGTGTTGGGGGAGATCGGGGGAGATCGGGCAACCCCACTCATGTGTCGGGGGAGATCGGGGGAGATCGGGCAACCCCACTCATGTGTCGGGGGAGATCGGGCAACCACACTCATGTGGTGGGGGAGATCGGGGGAGATCGGGCAACCCCACTAATGTGTCGGGGGAGATCGGGGGAGATCGGGCAACCCCACTCATGTGTCGGGGGAGATCGGGCAACCCCACTAATGTGGTGGGGGAGATCGGGGGAGATCGGGCAACCACACTCATGTGTCGGGGGAGATCGGGCAACCACACTCATGTGTCGGGGGAGATCGGGGGAGATCGGGCAACCCCACTCATGTGTCGGGGGAGATCGGGCAACCCCACTAATGTGGTGGGGGAGATCGGGGGAGATCGGGCAACCACACTAATGTGTCGGGGGAGATCGGGGGAGATCGGGCAACCACACTCATGTGTCGGGGGAGATCGGGCAACCACACTCATGTGTCGGGGGAGATCGGGGGAGATCGGGCAACCCCACTCATGTGTCGGGGGAGATCGGGCAACCACACTCATGTGGGAAGATTTAGTGAATAGTGCGGAGCAAGTATCTTCGCGCGACGCGAGAAACACAACAAAGCAATAATTTGCCCAGAGGGCCGGAGAGAGGAGGGGGGACAGCCTGCCTAGTCAAGATCTGCGAGAGGGGCCGAGCACCAACGCACACACAACCCGATTTCCTGATGAAGGGTGGTGGTGGTCGCGCCCCCGTCCAACCGTGCAACGCACGTGGCGGAAACTGCACTATGCAGCAACAGTGATGAGAAACAACACAGCAAAAACAGCAAGCAAACAGCAACAGAAACCTCGCGCGCGCTGCTCCTCCCTATTCTAAATCTCCCTTACCGTGGCGAAGCCACTCGACTAAAGTCGTTCGTATGGGGGAGATCGGGGGAGATCGGGCAACCCCACTAATGTGTCGGGGGAGATCGGGCAACCCCACTCATGTGTCGGGGGAGATCGGGGGAGATCGGGCAACCCCACTAATGTGGTGGGGGAGATCGGGGGAGATCGGGCAACCACACTAATGTGTCGGGGGAGATCGGGGGAGATCGGGCAACCACACTCATGTGTCGGGGGAGATCGGGGGAGATCGGGCAACCACACTAATGTGTCGGGGGAGATCGGGGGAGATCGGGCAACCACACTCATGTGTCGGGGGAGATCGGGAGAGATCGGGCAACCACACTCATGTGTCGGGGGAGATCGGGGGAGATCGGGCAACCACACTAATGTGTTGGGGGAGATCGGGGGAGATCGGGCAACCCCACTCATGTGTCGGGGGAGATCGGGCAACCACACTCATGTGGTGGGGGAGATCGGGGGAGATCGGGCAACCCCACTAATGTGTCGGGGGAGATCGGGGGAGATCGGGCAACCCCACTAATGTGGTGGGGGAGATCGGGGGAGATCGGGCAACCACACTAATGTGTTGGGGGAGATCGGGGGAGATCGGGCAACCACACTAATGTGTCGGGGGAGATCGGGGGAGATCGGGCAACCACACTCATGTGTTGGGGGAGATCGGGGGAGATCGGGCAACCACACTAATGTGTTGGGGGAGATCGGGGGAGATCGGGCAACCACACTAATGTGTTGGGGGAGATCGGGGGAGATCGGGCAACCCCACTCATGTGTCGGGGGAGATCGGGGGAGATCGGGCAACCCCACTCATGTGTCGGGGGAGATCGGGGGAGATCGGGCAACCCCACTAATGTGTTGGGGGAGATCGGGGGAGATCGGGCAACCCCACTAATGTGTCGGGGGAGATCGGGGGAGATCGGGCAACCACACTCATGTGTCGGGGGAGATCGGGGGAGATCGGGCAACCCCACTCATGTGTCGGGGGAGATCGGGGGAGATCGGGCAACCCCACTAATGTGTTGGGGGAGATCGGGGGAGATCGGGCAACCCCACTAATGTGTCGGGGGAGATCGGGCAACCACACTCATGTGTCGGGGGAGATCGGGGGAGATCGGGCAAGGCCACTATTGTGGTGGGGGAGATCGGGCCACTTTTGTCTGTGAGCATCGGCCGAGGTCTCCGTAGTGGCCTGTTGTTTGTTGCGACTGCTTCCCCGTTTGAGCCCCTACAACAGCGTTTCCGGGCTCCGGGACCCCTCGTAGTGGGCTCAGATGTCCAAAAACGACCCATTTTGCTACCCCCCAAAAAAAAATGCGAGCATCTCCCCCTACAAACCCTGGCCTTACCACGGCCCCAGACCCGAAAAAAAGCCGGAAAACCCGAAATTTTGGGGTGACGATTCCGATTTTTTTCGGGTCTTTTTTCCGGGTTTTTCCGGCCTCCAGGGGGGATTTTTCACGCATTTTGGCAAAGGGAAAAAAACGCACGGGACCCGAAAAAACCCGAAAAAAGCCGAAAAATGCCGGAAAAGTCGTCACCCCCCTTTGAATGTTTTTTTTCCCGACACTGCAGCTTGGCGCAGTGACACGGAGTGAAACTCCCCTCCCCCCATTCCAATCGAGTAGATGTACCAGTAATCGCACTATATACGCACCGCATACCCGATACCATTTCGTTTACCCAGGACTGCAACGTGGCATGCCAAGCAGAACCGATGCGACGATGGGTGAGGGGTACTTTTTTGGATTCGTTTTAATATCAAGGTCAACTCCAGCGTTGTTTCTGATTCAGACCCCCTTTTGATCCCCAGCATGGAGCATTGTTGGCGAGTAGGACTAGCCATGCCTTCACTCGACAATGGCATACCCGACAAGGCCATCACAACATACACCTCAGGAAGCCGGCTACACTGGCTTGCCATTAGCTTCCGCCCGACGCGATCGTTATTGAGGACGCACCCATATCTCAAACAATCCCTCTGGGCGCCAAATTTCCTCCGGCGAGTCACTACTGACGAAGGCACAACGCATCGTCTCTCAGCGAAGCTGCCCGCAGTAAGTTTGCCTGCTGACCAGTGCCCAGTGCAAGGGCATCGCACTGGGGGGGGTTCACACACAGGACACCACGCGGTGGGCCAGGTGGGGCAGGTTAGCACAGCATGCCTGCCTTGGCAGCATGTCACACGATACCGATGCATCGAGACGCCAAGGGGGCACGCATGCAGGGTGCAGACTGCCCCACCTGGTGTGACCGATACCGATGCACATTGCTGTCTGAAGGAGGGGTCGGCGCGGCGCAGCCTGATGGCCCGTGTATGGTTTTTTGGTGCATTTTTTTCCGCCTATTTTCACCTTCATTGGAAAAGCGCCGAAAAACTTTCCGGTGCTTCCCGATCAGTGAAGGCCCTCACTAAACCGAGTGGATCTCAAACAGAGAGAGAAGGGGGGGGATGGCGGGAAAAAAAAGCCGATGCTCTTCGACGCGAGAACACCCCCCCCTCCCGTCAGGCGCAAAAAGAAAACGAAGGATACCCACGGTAAAAAGTATCCTGAGTTGGGGTCAAAGTGGGGCACAAACCGACCCACTTTGACACAGTGAAGCCACTCAAAAAAACGGCATTCTTTTGGGAGGTGGGGTGGTGAGGGGGTTTTATAGATGGGTGCCGTTAATTCTTTTTCGCAGGGTTCCTGATTGGTGTGGGGGGAAGAGTCGAAGGGTTGAAGGGGGGGGGGTAATGCAGAATCTCACGCCCGCCTCAAAAATAAAGGAGAACGCGCAGGTTCGCTGCATTTTTCTCCCCGTCTCGTTGGATCCTCGAAAGCGAAGGGCTGAGGGGGGTAAGGGGGTGCGGGGTGAGATGGAGTAGTTGCAAAATGGGGGTGGAGGGGGGGGGGGGGGGATGAACCCCGGGATTTTGCTGGCTAAATTTTGTTGTTGTCACTGCTATTTTTTTTGCTGTTGAAAATAAAGCAAGCGCATCCCTACACAAAAAAAACACACGAGATGCCCTGCTTTGGCTAACACGATTAGGAGGGGATGGCCCACGCCCCCTCAGCAAACAGAACCGGGGGGCCTTCGCTCAGAAATGCAGAACAGTGAGAAAAGGCGAACCGCCTCGCAACACTTGGCTGCAAAATGACACAGTCTCAGTGAATCACCCCCCCCCCCCATGGCCTTGGTTTCCTGCCCAACCATCCCCACTCCCCGCCTTCGTTTGCTGCATCCTCCTTTTTGTGTTTCGATGACCAAGACCTTGCTGGTGAGAAGAACCGATTTTGAAGAGAATATTGACGGGGTGGGGGGGAAGAGAGGGAGAGGGGGGGGGAGGGGTGGGGGGGTGGGGGGGAGAAGCAACACAACCAAGTTCTCTTTTTGTCTTCTGTTCCTGCCCCCAGACACCCTCTGCTCTCTGATCTCTGGCTTCTCTCTCCCCCCCCCCCCCCTCCCCACACCACCCTTCTCCCATGTTCTCTCCTAACAAACACTTCGATTCACAGAACATATTCCGAGCACACTCCTTCCTCGACACACCCCAAGACACACCATACACACCAGAGGAATGAAAGTAAGATGTAAGAGGCAGACTGAATATGCACCTCTCCCCCCACCACCCCCCCCACCCCCCCAGACACACAGATAAAAAAACAAACCACATCTACACGCAAGTCTGCTAGCCGGTTCGACAATATGCTGCTCATTCAAAATACCCTTCCACCCCCCCACCCCAGGCCCCGAGCGTTTTCCCCAGGGCGCGCGCCGACATTTTTTTTGGATGATTGTCGACGGAACTGCCAGCCCATTCATGAGACAAGGGAGGGAGGGGGGGGGGGGAATTGAGGAGGGGCCCCCCTCAACTCCGCACGGCTCAGCGGAGCCCCAGCTGCTGCTGGTGGAGCTGTTGCAGCTGGTTGTGGACATGGCGGAGGTCACTCTCGCCCAGCCCACGCGGCGGCTGCTGCGGGTGCCGCGGTGGCGGGTGGTGGTGCATGGCAAACGGCTGCTGCGTCGGGGACCCAGAGGTATGGTAGCCGCCGTTGCTGTGCACATGGCCACCGTTATGATGGGCGTTCATCTGGGGGGGGCTCTGGTGGTACTGGTGCTGCTGTGCCGGGGCGTGGCCACGCATCACCTGCTGCTTTGGTGACCCCCATGCGGACATCGCATGCTGGTCATGAGCCGGACCAGCGCCGTGCTCGCCACTCCCTCCAGACCCGGACCCTCCGCTGCCTTCGTTCGCGACTGTGTTGAGTGTGGGGTTGTTGAGGGGTATGGGGGCATGAAGACTTAGTAAGGTGGTGGCAGGTATGCTGTATGCTGTGTGCTGTGTGATGTGTGCTGTATGCTGTGTGCTGTGTGCTGCATGCTGTATGCTGTGTGATGTGTGCTGTATGCTGTGTGCTGTGTGTTATCAGGCAACCCCAACCCCACCCCACCCCGGACAGCTTCCGTAGGTGCAAAGTCTCGCTGAGCTCATGTGTTGTATCTTGCCCCCGTGAAAACCGAGACATCACATCATACTAGGTGAACGGGGGTGATGCGGCCAACCTGGCACAATAGCCGGTGCCGTCTGCCGCCGCGCCGCCTGTTGCTGGTGGTGCGGCTGCTGCTGTGGCTGCTGTGGCTGTTGCTGCTGCATCCGCGGGGATGCCATTGGAGACGTCGGCGACTTGACATGCCGGTCCGTCGCATGGGGAGAAGCTGCATGGTGCCCACTGCCGGTGTGCTTCGCAAACGGCGACCCCGGATGGGTCAGCGGCGTGCCAGACGTGGTATGCACATGGCCCCCGCTGTTGCGCTCGCTGTTGGATGTCGAGGTGGGGAACGCAGAACCTTCGCGGGTGTGCGGGGTCACGGGTGACCGCACCGCATTCCACTGGTGCTGCACTTGCTGCGCCTGAGGAGGCGGCGACTTCCGACTCATCCTGTCGTAGTGCCCGGCGAGATAGCTCACGCTGGTCCGATCGTCATCGGTATGCACCAGACGCTGGATCTCCCCCTCTGCTGCTGTCATCCGCTTCCGCTGCGGCTCCTCCTTGGGGCGCGGCAGGGCAGGGTTGTGTGGGGGCGTCTGGACTGCCGCTGCGGCTGCCTTCAGCGCCTCCTTCTCACGCTCACGCTCGCGATCACGCTCCCTCTCCCGCTCCAGATCCCTCTCGCGGTGCCCGTGGTGCGTGTGCCGACCCTCCGACGCCTTCTTCGCCCCCTTCGCAAACAGCGGGTGGGACGCGAGGGTTTCACGGAGAAGGTGCTCGCTCTGGTTGAACTCACGGCAGGGGCCGTCCACCACCCCATCATCCTCATTCCCGAGCTGCTGCAGCACCTCACGTGCAGAGGGGCGGTCATCCGGCAGCTTGCCGAGCATGCTGCCGATGATCAGCGCAAGCTTCTTGGAGTACCCCTCCTTGACGATGGACTGCATGATCTTCTGCTGGAAGTGGTCGTTCCGCAGCACCTCCACATTGACAGGGAGCTGCTTGAAGGTCATGAGCTCCAGCATCACGACACCGAGGTTCCAGATGTCCACCTTGTTGGTGTACTGCTGGTTCAGCATGATCTCAGGAGCAAAGTAGAAGGGTGTTCCAACGACAGTCTTGTGCCCGTCGGGTGAGTATGACGAAGAGAGGCCGAAATCTCCGAGTTTGACAACGCCGTGCTCATCGAAGAGGACGTTTGCGGCCTTCACATCGCGGTGCCACAGGTCTTTCTCGTGCATGTATTGCAGGCCTGATGCGATCTGGCAGATCCAAGAGACGAGCTGTTTCTCCTCAAACTTCCTCTTGTCCTGCACCGCATTTTTAAACTTTGTGAACAGGTCACCCCCCGCACAGTACTGCATCACAAGGCAGACCCAGCTGCCCGACTTCCCGGTGTGCCGGAAGCTCTCCTCAAAGCGAATGATGTGTGGATGGACGCAGGCCTTCATAACCTCAATCTCCCTCTCCGCCAGAGTCGCGAAGGTCGGGTCGGAGCAGTTGATCATCTTCAGAACCACAATCTCGCCGGTGTCCTTTTTGCGGACCTTATACACCTTGCCCTGGCCACCCTCGCCGAGCTTGTCAATACGCTCGAAACGCTCCATCTTGCGGCAAGACCCCGCCCCTCGGCACAGGGGCCGTAGAGAGGGGGAAGAGAACAACCCGCCCTTACAGCAGCGGCAGAAAGGGGGCGGGAGGGGCGGGGGTGGGGGTGGGGGCGGTTGGCGTGGCGCGGCGTGTGGGCCACGCCCCGTTTGCGCGACCCCTGGTAGGGTGGATGTGGGTGTGGGTGGTCAACAGGAGCTTTTTGTGGGGGAGGTAAGGCACGCCGGTGTGGGCGGCGCGAGTCAACGACAGGGGAGGATGTTGAGGGGAAGGCGTGGGGAGGAGATTTGGGAATGGGTGGGGGTTCTATTCTCCACGACCTGCTTCGGCCAGCAATAGAATCCTGTCCCGCTCCAATAAATCCGATCACTGGGGGTGGGGGGGGAGGTGCCGGATGAGCCCGTTTGTTAAATATGACACCGCCTGGCACACACGCACGCACACACACCGCCTCCAACACACCCCCACGTCCCCACGGCATTAAAGGCAAAGACAGCAGTGATGCTGCGATTGCATTGTGTGGGAGGGGGGGGGGGTGGGCGGTAGGGTGGGTGGGGAGGGGGGAGAGGGGGGCCTTTGAGGCTGTCCGGGTGTTTTTTTGTTTTTGTTCAGTTCTGCTCCACCACCTCCTCCCTCCTCCCCCCCCCCCGTTTTGTTGTCTTAAAAAAGGTAGATTACACTTAAACCCACTAGAAGCACCGACCCACAGCCTCTCCCCTCCCCACCCCCCCCTCCACCACCGCCAATTCCCCTGCGTTTACCCACCACCACCGCTGCACCTACCCGTGTTATCATTTTGTATGAACGGGTCTTGCACGTTCGTGTCCAGATCCAGGCGTGGCTAGGTCCGTCTGGTCTGCTCGCGCCGTGTAGTACGTCAGATTAGGGGCCTTACCCACCCCCACCCCCCACCGCCCCTGGAAGGTATATAGGTTAGAAGGACATGGCATGGTCACAAAAGAAACCTCCGGACAACACCAAGGCCTTGTTATTACCGTATACGTAAATATTATGGAACGGGTCCATTTTTGCCCGGTCCGTTCCATAATATTTACGTTCCAAAATATTTACAGGGCCAGTTGGGGACTCGGTGGTGAGGATGGTTTGCCTCAGGAATCGCACGAAAAGTGCACGAGTAGGTCCCGTCAGGGACTCTGTATGCCGTCCGATCACCTGGTCCAAGTCCCCGAGTCGCAGAAAGCCCTGTAAATATTATGGAACGAAAAAAATCTGGAACGCCAACCCACCAGCGTTCCATAATATTTACGTTCCAAAATATTTACGTATACGGTATTTTTTAGACGTCAAGGAAGATAGGCGGGAATATACGGGACATGGCAGCGTGGGATGGGGGGAAAAGGGCTTCAAAAAAATCACCCCCCCCCCCTCCCCATGGTGCGATGCGTGTGTGCCTGGTCTGTGTGCGTGGGGGGCAGGAGGGGGGGGGGGAGTCTCGCACGCCCACACCCACCCCCGCCTCCCCTCTAGCGCCGATGTGTAGATAGAACGAGTCATGGGTGCAGGGGTAGGAACCCTCGGAGGGGATCCCTATCCCCGATCCCACCCAGCACCCTCACCCATCCCGCGCCCCCCCCTCCCCGGGTATTTCTTTTGCAGCTGCGTAGCGCCATTCTTGGGGGGTGGGGGGGTGGGGCATAAAAAGGGGAGGATGAGTGGAGAGCTAGTGCAACAGGGCGTGCGTCGCATGCAGCAGGCTAGCGGGCGGCAGCGTGTGGTGTGCGCTCTAAGGGCCCGGGAGCGCATCAAGAGGGTGGGTGGGTGGGTGGGTGGGGGGTGCCCGACGTTGCGTGGGTGGGTGGATGGGTGGATGGCGGGCACCTACGGGTCGGTCGAGGACACGCGCGCCATAATCTTCTTCTCCTGGGCCTGGTCCATCAGGTCGACGCAGTCGTCACGCGAGATCTTCGTCCAGCACTTGCCGTTGGCATCGGGGGCGTGGACGTGGTAGACGTTCACGAAACCACCGGATGCTGCGTCACGGTGTGTGGCGAGCATGATTGCCTTGCGGCCAAGGGTGATCGCGTCCTCAAGGCTCAAGTCGTGCTTGTACTCTGCGTCCAGGATACCGTAGGCGTAGATGGAACCTGACCCAACAGAGAACAGGTCGCCCTTCAGGCGCGTCCCCTGGTCGTCAACCATGTACAGCGAAGGCCCAAACTTGTCCCACCCAGTCACCATCGCACCCTGTGGAAGAAGGCAACGTCGGGGGGTGGGTTGGGAGAGATATTTTGGCAGAATTTTCCCGTACCCACCCGATCCTGAAACACACACACACACACACACCCTGCTCCCCTGTGCTCCCCCTGGATGGTCAGATGCACACCACCCCCCCGTTCCCTCCAGAGGTGGCATAGCTGGCACAGGACATACGATGGACAGCCCGTACTTCTTGTAGTGGTATGTGATATCACTGAGAATCTTCGATGCCACGGCAACGCTTGGCCTCTGACGGTTCCTGTGTGCGTGTGTGTAACGTTGGGGTATATATATCCAACCTACAACCCGCCAGGGATGCAAGCTTCACTGTGTATGCAGCAGTGGGACACACCCTCCCCCTCCACCACCCGCCCCGAACAGATGGGGCTGTTGTCTATGCAAGCCGGCAACACCAGATGGCTCTAAGGCCTCTTCCATACCGGAGCTCCCACAGGCGGCACTCCTGACACAGAACACGCAGCCAGTACTGGCAGTCAGCTGCACCACCCGCCATGGTTCCCAGAATAAAGTCATTCACGGGGATCACCTTCTGCGTCGTTGCCGAAGCTGTCAGAAGGGGTGTGTGTGTGGTGGTTCACTTTGAGGCGCAGTGCCCGTCACATCAAGGGCGGGGTGATTCGGATGCCGCTGCTAGAGAAGATATATGACTACTCCGTTAGATGTAATCGACACGGCGAACTCCGAGATGATGGGCCGTTGACTGGCCACAGATGACTGAGGTAGGTTGGAGACGGATAGATAGACAAGCGGCATTGGTCAATTGTGGTAGAGAACGGCTGCACCGAAATGCACGATTGCATCCCCTCTGAAGGGGGTGTTTCTGCAGAACACTCTGTGCTGGACGTCCGCATCGCTCAAGCTCCCGACGGATTTCTACAAGAGGTCTTACTGCCTCCCACGGGTGTGACCGTCGACGGGACAATTTCAGTGTCGCAGGAGGCAGGTGTGGTCCAAGTGGATTTTCCCGCCGCAGATACCCTACACCAAGTCAAAAAATCAATCCCGTGTGTGCAAGGCAAAGCTGTCACATACCGACGTATTCTCCGCTCGATGCCCGCGAGTCCACCGCCACGATGACACCCCCCTGGAACTTGAAGGCCAGCGTCGTGGTCCCCTTGTTCAGCTTGAGGTTAGGAATGGCCGAAGGGCGGGGGCACACTGGCAGCGTGATGTTCGCAAGCCCCTCCTCTGCAACGAAACAAGAGAGGGTGTGTGGTGCTGGCAGAACCCCGGCACAAGGCAGTGCAGACAGAATTAATCCAGGGGCAAGAAAGAAAATGGCAACACACCGCAAGCCTTTTCGTGAGGCATGCTGATGTGTGGGTGCGAGCCGAAGAACAATGCACCCCACTGCTACGTCCCCATCACGTCCCACACCCCCTCAGTGACCCCCCATACGAAGCATACCTTCTTCCATCTCCTCGATTGGGTTCCGCTGGGACCTTGCCGGCTTCACGAAGCTCTTGGTCGACAGAACGTCATCGAAGCTGTCAAAAAGCATCGCCATTGTGTTAAACCCTCCCTGTGTACTGCAGGAACAGGCAATGTAAATAAGGTGACAGCGGGGGGGTCATTTTGGGGGGATGAGGTTCATGTTTGTGATGCGGTGAAAAAAAGAGGGGGGGGGGGTGTGGAGTGGGTGATTTGTTGGCCGCACTCTTGATCCATTGATCCTTTCTGCATCAGCGCAGACGCAACAACCTCCCTTGAAGAGAGGGGGGGTGGATGCGAAGATAACTGCCCCGCCCCACCGTGGATGAGCTGGGCAGGGCTGCTGATTTGCTCTGCCCGAAACAGGGTACCACCCTTCAGCAGACGTATGCCTCTATGAAGGGCGCACGCCCCTCACCATTGCGTCTACAATCTGTATCGTAGTACGACGGCCAGGTAAGCTGTCGTAGGAAGCCTCTCACGCCACGCACGCCCCTCCAGTTCCGACAACAGTGTCTACAACGGGGTGTGGTGGTGTGGAGACGCGGGAAGGGTAGCGGTCGATACCGGGAGGCCAGGTGTGGCTGGGCGACATGCCGGTGAGCGGGGCGAAGCCGGTGCACTTCCTCCCAGGGGACTTCAGGGGTGCAAAGGACGGCTGTGAGATGAATGGGCGGGAATGCGGCCGATGTTCAGTGCCAGTTCATTCATATGGGGGGCACAAGTATGCTGAGGGCAGTGCGGCTGTGAGATGAGGAGTCAGACAAAAGTTTTCCTGAGCGGGGGTGACCGGGGCCCCATGCGACCTACCATCTGCGGCTGTTTTTTTTTGACGCATCATCTACAAAGGAGGAAAAAGCGGCCGTCCGGCAGGGGCCCCCAGGATATTCGATCCTGCCGGGGTCATGCAGTGAGGGGTCATTCATACCCCACCCCCCACCCCACATACCCAGCTGCTGCCAACCTGCCCAGTTGTGAAGACGAAACAACGCGGAGACGGGGAGGGGGCAGATCATAAGACGGTTGTAACAAGGGGGGGAGTAGTGAAATAGAAGTCGAAGTAGGGGGGGTGTCGGGTGGGGGGGGGGGCGATAGGATAGGTAAGAGCCGAGGGGGGGGGGGATGCGGAATGTAATATAAATGACGGGTTTTGTTCACTGGAGGGATCACCCCCCCCCTCCCCCTCCCCCCCCCCCCCCCACACACACCTTCTCTCGCTCACTCTGAGGTTTGGTTGGGTGCGTTTTCCCAAACCCATCCCACAGGGGGGTGGGGTGAGTGGTTGGACCTCTCACAATCAATAAATATGCTTCACCGGATAAAATACCGGCAGTCTGGGGCACTGGTGTGTAGACCACGCCTGGTCGATGCAGCCTATGGGGTGGTCAACTCTGTATTCACAGGTGTGCGAAGTACAAAGCTGGTGGATGCCGAGCTGTTTTCTTGACACGTTTGACAGGGAGAGTCCTGCTTGTGGCGGCGAAACAAATCACGCAGAAGGACACAAAACCCCCTCCCCCGTCATTCAGCACCGATATGCGAGATGAGCATATGAATTGTGACCCTCACACACACCTTCCCCCTCCCCCACCTCTAACAGATCACAACATACATCAGCCAGACGACAAGCACCTCCTTCACCAAGCTCACGTCGCTGGCCCGCTGTGGTGCCGAAAGCCCCACACTACAGACAAATCACTCAGGCATGCTCTCTATATCCGCTTCTAAAAAATGTGGATTGGGAGGGGGTGGGGTGAGGAGCAGTGGTGGTGATGGGCGGGGGGAGGGGGAGGGGGTGGGGGGTGGGGTGGGGGGGGTTTTCTCTGAAGAATCCTCGCAGACAGAAACAAACCCACACCCAACAGTGACGGGCTCTTGAAACGCCGGGTTGGGTTCTGTGCCCCCCCCCACCCCCCACCCCCCGTACCCTTGCATCTGCAGAACCAGTGACAGATACCACACCAAAAAAATATCACCAGCATGCAAACCCGGTATCGGCCACACTTTCAATCCGGTTGTGACATACACCCATTGTCCTGCGTACGCGGAAATCAATGTCAGCTGGAGGTCTTTCAAACCCCGGGCGAAGTTGGGGATGACCTTCATTGACTGCCCATTGCGGGCGACAAGTTTATCCAGAACCAGGTCGGCTATGATTTGAATCAACCACCGCCGTTGAAAACCACAAACACATGATGCACCGATGTACAAACGTAATAAACACAACTGGCATGGCGTGGTGCTGCAGGGCAAGCCGTCGCGAATGCGTCGTGGCAGAGATGACTCTTGCTCTGCCTGACGGAGATGTCAATCTGTATTTTCACTTCTTGGCAACGTGTTTGCAGCATGACCAGGAAGAACACGCCAGGCGGACCCACACTCAATCTCCACTGTCATACACACCCAGAGAAGCTGGGCGTCACCAACCCGTTGAAAGCACCCCCCGCGGCAAATATGAAGGAAGAAAGAAGATGCGAGCGGCAATTCGCTGATCGCGAGAAAAAAATACCCACACCTCCCCCCCCACACACCCCCTCCCCCAGCCACACACCCCGCGTGGCAATGATGTTCTGCAAAGGATAAATTTTGTGCTTTTTTTCTAAAGCACCCCGGCACAGTTTTTCCTGCGTTGTGAGCACAACTCTCAAAAAAAATATACCCAGAATTGCGGGAGGCCAGTGGGGACGGGGCGAGCCGGGGGGTGGGCGCCACCCCCCGGCCGACCCCCCCGCCTTGCAAATCCCCGAGAGAATGCACACCCCTTCCGCCTCGCGTCACGCGCTGTCTACGCAGTTGTGTATTCGCCCGTCAGCATGTTCAGCATCCGGTAGGGCTGTGAGTGGGTTGTGAGAATGGGCGATACGGAATGTCGGTTGCCTTGGGGGCAAGAGCAGGGGGGGGGGTAGGGGGGGTCATACACGGTGGGATCTTGTAAATTTTACATGTAAAAATACCGATTTTTACATGTATTATACATGTATAATACTTGCATGTCAACTATTATACATGTATAATACATGTATATGCCTGAAATATACATGTAAAATACATGTATATCAAGCAAAAATACATGTATAATAGTTGCATGTCAACTATTATACATGTATTTTTACTTGATATACATGTATTTTACATGTATATTTCATGCATTTACATGTATTTTACATGTATAATACTTGTCATGCAAGTACACGGTGGACTCCAGCGGGGGTAGGGTAACCCTTTTCGGGAGTCTCAACTAGGGGGAGTCCAACTCCCGCTAGCGGGAGTCTATACTCCCGCTAGGGGGAGTCTGACTCCCCCTAGCGGGAGTCTTTTCACCTATTTTCACTCATTTTTCCCATGATACCTATGCAATGTGGCACTCGTCACTGAAGTACAGCCACACCAAACGAAACGGACGTTTCCACCCATCCCAGCTCGCAGACCTGATTCACAAAAATGGGGAAGACGACAACGAAGCCGGCAGCGAAGCCGGCGGCAAAGTCGATTAAGAAGAAGAAGAGCGCAGAGAGTCCCGAGGCTGCGGAGGCGACGAACATTGTGCATGATTTTTGCACGGCCTTCCCTGTTAAAAAAGGGGGCAGTGTGCTGACACTGGGATCCATTAGAAGGCTCCTAGCAACGGTGTTGAGCAAGGAGCTCCACCAGCACAGCACCCAGGTGGCCAACGCAATCATCGCCATGTCTTCCCTGACATGGATAAGTTCGCTGTCAGGGAAGTCGCAACGATGCGGAAGGAGGGCGCTCTCCGTCATATACAAGGTGGAGGCGAAGTATGGCAAGGTGCAGGATACAAACGTGTCGTCGGGGGCAGCCTGAAGCCGCGAATGATCGCGACACGGGCGAACGGCTTGGCACCGTGGGTCTGGATAGATGCTGGAGTTCGGCCGGGTGAAACCGGAAGTCGCAGCAAAATTTGCCCCCCCAGATTTCTTCCTCAAACCCACCCGTGGGCTGATCCGGCCTTGCACGGTGGACTCCAGCGGGGGTAGGGTACCACTACCGGGTTTAACCCTTTTCGGGAGTCTCAACTAGGGGGAGTCCAACTCCCGCTAGCGGGAGTATAGATCAGCAGTGGGCAACAATGAGGCGATGCGGGGGGCGAGGGCACCGATGCTCACTGTGCGACATCCCAGAAGAACGCTGGTATCAACAGGTGCATCGATACCCGCACCTGACTCTCTCTGAGATGAAAGAGGCTGGCTACCCCTCCCTCTTGGCAGGTGTGCTTCCCAATGCCCGCTACGTCACCCCAGCACTCCATGACTGCAAGGGGCTCGCCATGCGGCTGATCAGGGTACTGGATGACAGGGGTGGAGCTTGGGGGTTTTTTCGGGTCAGCTGACCTGATTTTCTGCAGGCCCTCACAAAAAATCAGGTCAGGGGTAAAAAGAAAAAAAAATATAGGTTTTCGGGAAACCGGAAAAGTTGGCTCCTCGCCTTGGGGCCTCAAGGTGACCAGGAGGCGTTTCGTGAGCAAAGTGACCCCAGCGACATGAGCACAGGCCTCAAACAGTCACAATAGAGGACAAATGAAGCTGCCCAACCCGTACCGTGCAACAGACGTTTACTACCGTGGCCTCCGGTGGCTGGGGGGCTCCGCCCCCCAGACCCCCCTGTGGCATGTGCCTGTCTTGTACCCAAGCCCTTTACATCAGGGAATCTCAGTATCCTCAGGAGGACGCAGCCAACTCACACAGAATCCGTACGCCCGCAAGTCACAGATGTTCACTACCGTGGCCTCCGGCGGCTGGGAGCTCCGCCTCCCAGACCCCCCCTACGGCATGTGTTTGTCTTGTAACCAAGTCCTTGCGCGTCCGGGGCTGCATATCGGTTCCGGTACCTCGCGGGAGGCTGGGCCCGAGCACTGATCTCTGAGACGAACCGGGGGGGAACCCATAAGAAAAAATTGGCTGACCCGATCTGACCCGATCCAGCCCGCAACCCCATATTTCAAGCTCCACCCCTGCTGGATGAGACAACAAAAAAATATTCGACAAGACCTGTACAAACCTTGCACTGAATGTGTCGCAGCATGGGACAGGTGCTCAGTTCCGGAAGGTCGTGCTTGCCTGTCACAGGACACACCTACAAGGGCTTGTTCCGCTACCTCTTTGTCTCCCTTGCAGACCTCATGCATTTCCGGTATGCAGACATCCCCTGGCGCTTCTGGGGATGCAAGGATGAGTCAGCCCGGATTCCCTTCTTGCGTGCTCGGATCTCAGGGCATATATTTCACTGGTTGATGGAGCATGCCGAAAAGGGATCAACGCGCAATGCCTACGTACACAGTCTCCATCATTGGTGGGCTCCAGAAGATGCAGTGCCTCTGCAGAACAACGACGAATTTGAAGAAGCAGAGAACGGACATCGCAAGAAAGATGCCGTTACAATCGCCAGCTCCGCAACTTACGAGAGAGATCTTGCGA
Source organism: Rhynchopus euleeides (assembly GCA_963210315.1). Taxonomy (NCBI): domain Eukaryota; phylum Euglenozoa; class Diplonemea; order Diplonemida; family Diplonemidae; genus Rhynchopus; species Rhynchopus euleeides. The sequence continues at coordinate 960,527 of OY723272.1, forward strand.
TGGCAGAAGAGAAGCGGCGCGAATCGGGCATGCCTTGGAAGGTTGCGCACCTGTCGCAGGACGGGATCCTCGGGTATAGAGAAGTCATTCTGTGTCCGTGTCTGCACACCCGACACGCTCATAGATTGGCTGTGTATGTTCTTTGCACACAGTTGACACAGCTGCAGAAGGGGTTTGTGCACTGCAACACACAGGACTTCGTTGAACCCATCAGCGCGCCCTACTTCCTGTTCCGGTTCCCCGAAGGACACCGCAATTTTGCCGCTCTGCTTGTGCAAAATGCCAATCCCGCTGGGGGCGACTTTCACACCATTCGTGTCATCCGAGGCGACTTTGAGCACGCTTGATCAACGCGCACAGCAGGAGGGGGATGACAGTTCTGACGAAGAAGATGAGGCCTGCAGGATGGCTTGTCTTGCCCAAGGTGTAACACAACTACGACAGGCGATGGCCGCACTTTGACACCTCAAATTCTAACCGCTCACCTCCGCAGGTGTAGCCGCTACCAGGAGGATAGGTAGGTAGTCCAGAGTCCGGGGAAACTGACAGAAGCAAAACAAGCCCCTCCCCATCCCTCTTCCACCATGATTTTACCCCCCACGCCAGTAGACTGTAACTATATCATGGGAAAAATGGATGAAAATAGGTGAAAAGACTCCCGCTAGGGGGAGTCAGACTCCCGCTAGCGGGAGTCTTTGACACCCGCTCAGACTCCCGCTCCCAGACTCCCGCTAGGGCCGCTGGAGTCCACCGTGTATTATACATGTAAAATACTTGCACGACAAGTAAAATACATGTATAATACTTGCATGCAAGTAAAATACATGTATTTTACTTGCATGCAAGTATTTTACTTGTCATGCAAGTATTTTACATGTATAATACTTGCATGACAAGTATTATACATGTAAAATACATGTAAATGCATGAAATATACATGTAAAATACATGTATATCAAGTAAAAATACATGTATAATAGTTGACATGCAACTATTATACATGTATTTTTGCTTGATATACATGTATTTTACATGTATATTTCAGGCATATACCGTATACGTAAATATTATGGAACGGGCCCATTTTTGGCCGGTCCGTTCCATAATATTTACGTTCCAAAATATTTACAGGGCCAGTTGGGGACTCGGTGGTGAGGACGGCTTGCGTCAGGAATCGCGCGAAAAGTGCACGAGTAGGTCCCGTCAGGGACTCTGTACGCCGTCCGATCACCTGGTCCAAGTCCCCGAGTCGCAGAAAGCCCTGTAAATATTATGGAACGAAAAAAATCTGGAACGCCAACCCACCAGCGTTCCATAATATTTACGTTCCATAATATTTACGTTCCATAATATTTACGTATACGGTACATGTATTATACATGTATAATAGTTGACATGCAAGTATTATACATGTATAATTATACATGTATAATACTATATATAATACATGAATCTGCCCCGTTAACGGGTAACCGGTATTACCGGGTATTACCGGAAACCCGGTAATCGGCCTCCATTACCGGGTATTACCGGGTCAAAAACGGGTATTACCGGGTAAAATTGGGGGTATTACCGGGTCCGGTAATACCCGTTTTCGTATTACCGGGGATTTTCCGTGGGGATTTCCTTGGTACAGGGATGGTTCGTGGGGTGTCGCAGTGAATCAACTGCAGGGTTCTGGCCATCTTCCGTCTGGCAGTCCAAGGGAAGGTGCGCGGGGGGAATGTCAGGTGTTAGGTGACCCCCCTGCGTTATTCTGAAGGCCAGCCTCTGCAGCCCCTCCTGTCCCACCCCTCACAGGGGCGGCCCTGGGAACACTGGGAGTGGGAACGGCTGGGGAACACCCACGTTCAGTACAACCAAGATCTACGAGGCAGGCTTTGCGGCATGGCGGTGGGGGGATGTGTTGGCGTGGCGTGCCCCGATGATTACACAAACAAAGGTCGAGATAATGAGCCCAGGCCCTGATTCCAACACCTGTTCGTTCAACCAAGATCTATGAGGGACACACCCCTGTCTGTGCCTGTGTCCTCCGTGTGTTGCCTCCTCTCCCTCTTCAATGCACTTCATGGCCTGGTCCGCTTCCACGGAGGCAGAGCGTGTCGTCACACAACCGGCCGTCCACGAGGCTAAGTTCTTTGAAACATGCATCATGACTTGTCCCGACTCGAACCAAGCTGATGATTTATCAGAGGGACCAGTAGCCAAGCAAGATGACAAGAAGCAGGCACAACTCGTGCATATATTGAGGGCCTGGTCGAATCCACGTTTTGCTGGGACTTCTCTGGATTGCATCATATCGTAAGGGGTCGCTAAATACCTTGCCGCACCAGCTCGGATCTTAGCTGCAGGTCCGGTACAGAGTGCCAGAGGTGCTCTTGTCAAGGGTGTCGCCAGAGAGGCTTCACATGGACGTCTTGCTGTGGAGCGTATCACAGAGAATTTCTCAAAATGGAAACGTGTCGACACCACAACTCGAGAACCAGCTCTTCCCGTCCACCTGCCCAAACCAGCCGTTGTCTGGGAGTCGTGAGGCCACCACGTGGGTCGACTGCAGGCTGGTTAGCTTCCGCTCATCATACACAGGGCGGATACCCTCAGCGTCCCGAAGGCAGGTGCGATTATCCACCTTGGTTCGGGGGCAGTCCAGCGGCGAGCCCGTGTTGAAGCCACCCCAGCAAATACAAGTCCGCTCACCGTACTGTGACCTGCTGTGGCAGGAACCACAAGCCCGGCCACGCCAAGAAGCACCTCTCGGTACCATAATGCTCGTTGGCTGCTCGCAGATAAGTGTTGCGACAAGCACCCAGCCAGCAGAGCGATGTGACCGAATAACGGAGCTGGCGTGACCAAGCACTCGAGCCTGGGGTAGGAGAAGATGCACGCCTAGGAGGTTTACCTGAACGAAGGACCGATAATTGAAAACGAGGAGCCCTTCGCTCTGTGCCACTGTGTGCCCAACTGTGCCACTTTGCAACCAGTTTGGTGACGCACCGTTTCTGCATTTCTGAGCCAAGGTCCTTAAATGATGGAAGCTATGGGAACAGTGCCTCTCTGTGATGGAACCTTCATTGGTTCAGAATGTGCCTGCCCCAAGACCCTGTTGGCCCAGGCAGTCACTGCCCCAATGGAATGGGGCTCGCAGACTTTGGGAGAGGAAGGTGGCCCTGCGATCACGCCTGTCTCATGTTATGCGTGTGTGTGATCGACTGCCTGATCTGAAGGCACCGCCGGCTCTGGAAGGGCTCAGGTGGTGTGTGGGCACCGTGCAGTAGTCAGCACTGCTGCGACGGAAACTCGAAAAGTCTGCAATGAGCCACACAAACCAGACGTGAACTGCGGAACCCGGCTTTCGATCACCCCATGCGCCATAGAATCCAATGTCGACCACAACACACTGCTAAGGGGAAGGGAATCAACCCAAAAAACAAAGGGAAATCCCCATGGAAAATACCCGGTAGCGCTACCGGGCTATAACCGGGTATTACCGGGTATTACCGGGCAAACGGGTATTACCGGACCCGGTAATACCCGTTTTTCGACCCGGTAATACCCGGTAATACCCGGTAGCCGTTAACGGGGCAGATTCATGATAATACATGTAAAAATCAGTATTTTTACATGTAAAATTTACAAGATCCCACCGTGTATGCGCGAGTAAAATGGAAAATTTTAAGATGCCCCAATCGGACCCCCCAGCATGGTATCGAGGCTAAAAAGTCACCCATATCACCCCAGAAACACCCCCCAGGGCATCCCACAGCCTGGACGACCCTCTCTGGGTCGCTCAGATGTGATCCGGAAAAATGTGCCCCTGAGTGGTACCTGGGCCCCATTCTGGGGTGGCTAGGACATGAACCGTCATATTTTTCCTGGTGAGAACACGCTTGCTGCATGCCTCTGGGATGGAGGGGACTGACTGGGAGGTGTGGATGGTGAAAGAGGGGTCAATCGCGCGATTCTCCAAGCTCCTGAATAACGCCAGCCCTCCTCACCTGCTGTGTAATGGGCACTCCCTCCTGGCTACTGATTTGAGGCTCGTGAGAGGTTCTTTCATCGCTCGACCTTATTGCTGCAGCTGCGAGAACCATGTGCCTTGCACGCAGCATCTTCGGCTGCCTGTATCCTCTTGGGAACACACATCTATCTGTTCCTGTCTCAGGACGAGGGGGGTATTGTTATCAGACCCTGCTGATTGTGCTGGCACGGCACCATCGCTGTGGTGGAGGTTTTCAGTGGGCTACTGTAGCCCGGATCATACGAGAGTGGACCCCTTGACAAAATTGTTGGTCGCAGGCATCAGGGAAACATCATCGGGGAAGTTTTTGAATGTGCTCTGATACACGCATGAGGAAGTATCGAGATGGTACCTGATTTTGTGGTGGTGGCAGCCAGCGGCCGGGGTTGTGGCAGCCTTCAGGCAGGCTGCCAACAGAGTTATAGCAGATGATGACACCGACCGCAACAATCGGACTTCTCTGACAGTTCCTCGCCAATATGTGTAATCTGCGTTGATTTCACACCTGCCTACCCCCCTGCGGACACATCCATTGCAGGAATGTGTTGGTTGTGGTAGTGGCAAAAGTGCCCACAGGTACCACTCATGGGCACTTTTTTCACATCACGCAATAAAAGTGACAAATCACGGACAAATGTCAGAATTTTGCAGATACAGCGCATATGGGACCCTCTGGGGGTGTTGTGGTGTGTAACGGTACACAGAAGTTCGATTTTCGGCATTGTTGAAATTTCCCATTTTACTCGCTTTTTAAAGAGGCATATGACCCCCCCTAGGCATAGGGTGCGGGCGATTCGGTTATCGCCCAAATCGCAAAAATTATCGCCCTCATTATCGCCCATTCTGTCAAGGCGATAAGTGGGCGATAATGTTTCCGTCGTATTTTTGGGGGCAAAATGGCCCGGCCAGGGACGTCAGATCACTGCTGAGGTGGTGAGTGGGTCATTGCCTCAGTGAAGACCCGGTTCCTGACCTAGATCAAGCCCTCTGCTCCAGTGTTCTCAGTGGGTCATGACTCTGTGACCAGGGTCAGAACCGCCCCAGGTCTCAGATCAGCCGTGAAGCTTCCTGTGGGCTATGCAATGAGTCATCTCAAACGTACGGAGTTCATCTCCTCCCATTCAGACCGACTACACTAGAACCACGCATCTCCTTCAACACTAAGGTATACCCGCTTCATGCTCACGAGTGCTCCTAGTAACGGCGAGTGAACAGGTCCTGAGCGAGGTCAGGATCTGGGACAATGCCCAGTTCCTCACGTGGGTTTTGACCGAGGAAATGACCCACCCGCATGACGTCAGTGGTCAGAAGCTGATTTCTGATGCAGAGTCCTAGGTCTTGGCCCAGTTGTTGACGAGGTCACAGGGCCCTGTGGGACCCAGGGTCAGTAGAGCGGTAACCCACTCACCACTAGCTGAAAACCCCTTCAGAAAGTGTGAAAGAAAACGGGCGATACTGGGCGATAATTTGGCGATAATGGGCGATAAGGCGATTCGATACGCGATAATCGGGGCTCGAACCCGGTTGGGCGAATATAGGGCGATAGGCGAATCGCCCGCACCCTATGCCTAGGGGGGGGGGGGGGCGGCGGCCTGGGGGCATCAAGATAAGTGCACACCACGTTGGGCCTATTTGCATAGTGTGGGAGGGGGTGCGGATGCGCAACAACATTATTTCTTTACATTTTTAGAACTGAAACACACGAACACACCCCCTCGCACCCACCCGAATTTCAGCCATACCGGGGGGTAGCAGTCGTCGGCCTTGCCGACAGACTTGTTGATTGTCCTCGCGGGGCGGAATGCACAGTAGGCCCCGTGCGAATCCTTCTCAGGGAAGACCCTCATGATGGTGTACCCCTCGCGGCCGTACATTTTGCCGTCACGGAGGTCCTTCTTGATAGCCGACAGCACAGCCCACACGTGGTCCTTCTTATCGAGGCGCTCGCGCGCGATTTCTTTCAGATGCTTCAGCATCGGGCGGTAGTGCTCCTCCATGATGTCCTTCGTTGCCCCCTTGATGACGTCGCCCTTCAGGATTTCCGCCCGGCGTGCCTCGAACAGCTTCTGGTTCTTCTCATGATCGTCTGCGCCGGTGTAGGCCAGTTCGTAGATCTCATCCTTCAGCTTCTTGAACTCCGCAGACTTCACCAGCAGCTTCTTCTGCACACAGGTCTGGATCACCTCCTTCGCCTTCGTCTCCGACTTCTTCAGGTGGGTGAGGAACTCGAAGTCATTCTCCACCACGAGGCGCTGCTGGAACACCGGGGTCCCGTCCTCCTCCTTCTCCTCGCTCTCGTAGGTTGTGATGATCTTCATCCCGCCGCTGATGTCCTCACGCAGGCCATCCACGGTGTCCTCCTGCCACAGGACAGGGAACACCACATCTGCGACATCAGGCTGGACATCCGGCGGTGCCGTGGACTTGGGCTTCTTGACGACGGGCTCGCCTCCCACCTCGTCGTCTGCCTTCCGCTTTGTGCCTGACTGGGTCTCGGCTGTGGCAGCCGGTGCGCTGAAGTTGAACCCAGTTCCTGCGGGTGCGGGTGCGCCGAAATTAAACCCGGTGCTCCCCGACGCAGGTGTGCTGGCGCCGAAGTTGAACCCAGTTCCTGCGGGTGCGGGTGCGCCGAAGTTAAACCCGGTGCTCTCCGCTGCAGGCGTGCTGGCACCAAAGTTGAAGCCGTTGCTGCCGCCCCCCGTGGCGCCGAAGTCAAACATCTTCGGGGGCGTGGTGTCCTCCGAGACGCCTGCCAGCACGAACACATTATCGACATCCTTCAGCGGACGCCAGTGGTGGTTGCCCTTCATGTCCACAACCTCGTCTGCGATAAACCCCTCCGCATCCATGGTGCTGTCCCGCACGGCAGCCTTCAGGCTGAGACGCGGCGCCTGAGCCTCGATCCCCTCAGACGGCTCCGCCGTCAGCTTGAACACGATGAAGTTGGGGATGAACGGCACGTTCCCATCCTCTGCGGGGAGCGTGTCCACGCTCTTCACGATGTACCACTTCTCGTCAGCAGGCTTCTCCGACAGGCGCTTCTTCATCTCAGCCCAGTCCCACCCGGTCGTCTGAGTCAGGTTGGGGTTCCACCTTGCGTAGAGCGCCTCATTGTGGTACAGCTGTGAGTTGTGTAGATGGGTGCAGGGTTGGGCGCCGCATGGCCACACACAACGGAACGCCAGGAACAAGCTGACCACGTCACCACACACACACACACACACGTTCATCTTTTTCGTTTAGTGTAGGACACACCGAGCGAGATCTGGTGCTGCCTCCACTGCCACACACACACTCCTGTCACCCCGGTATTCTGAACGATTTGTTCGCCTGGCTCCACAGTGTCATTTATTATCACTTCTTGACAACGTGTTGCGGCATGGCCAGTACAAACGCCGCAAGAGCGCTCCAAACAACATCAGAAGGGCGGTGGTGGTGGTGGTGGTGGTGGTGGTGCCGAAACACAGCCTCCAGGTGCCGTGAACCGCTTTTCATACCGCGTCAGCCGGGGCGATCATCGGGTCGGGCGTCTCATAGTAAGACGACACTGCCTTCTTGGGTGGCATTTTGATCAGCGATGTGTTGTGTATCCTGCAGATCTATGGGTAGTGACGACGCACACGTGTAGCAAGTGTTAGTGGGCGGAGGGAGGGACGAGAGAAACACAAAGGCCAGGGTATCGTATGAACCTAGACCATGTGCACCTCCAGGCAGCAAACCGGGGAGAGGGGGTAGGGGGTAGGGGGCGGGGGTGCGGGGGGTGGTGCACCGGGCTGGCTGTGGCGGGGAAGGGCAGACGCACCTCCCCAACTTTGGGGACTCGCCCAGAACTCACTCCTTCCCCTCCCCCCCCCCCATCCTTCACCAACGCAGCAGATCCCCCCCCCCCCCACCTCCTCCAAGCCCACCTCTGGGTAATACAGAGTCTGGAGGCTACTACAAATGACTACGCTGTGCCTCCGTGTGATGGGATCAACACCCTCCCTGATAGGAGTTGGTAGGGCGGAAGTTACTCACCCCACCCACCCACTCAGGCACATAAGTGCGCAGATGAAGCCTCTGTATGGCAACGGAAGGGGCCTGGCAGGTTCGGACAGTGCAGCCGACCCCTTCGTCTGCCAGATAACTGGAAAGCATCGCTAGGGCTTCATCCTGGGCAGATACAAAAGAACAGTGTCCAACTTGCCGGGAGGTTTCTGGTTATACCCACCTGTGCGGTTGGGGCTTGCCACAGGAACCGGCAGGACACGCAGCACGCTTCTTTCGAGAGTGTAGACATCGCCACATTCGCGAGGAGAAATACGGGGTGGGGGGGGGTGAGGGGAGGAGAGGTGAACGGGGGGGTGGTCTCAGCTGTGCCTTTCTTGTGACATCCAACACAGATGCACCTGCACCTTTGTTTCTCTTGGGGGTCGACAGCTTCATTTTTTGAAGCGGGTCTTCGCCACACACACGCTGCCACGCTAAGAGCAGAGCGGGAGATATTCAGACACCCAGTTGATCACCCCCAGAGTTGCCCCCCCTCCCCGCACACCACGCCACCGCCCACCTCCTCAGCGCGTCGACTTTGCTTAGAACTCACTTAACTTAACAACAGGGGCAAGTGTTACTGGCGCGCACAGGCAGGGCGATTTGGAGGGGGCTGGAGTGGTGCTGGAAAAACGGCGGAGAAAAAACCGGGCGGGGCGAGGTGAGGGAGCCATAGAGTTTTAGGGGAGAGGGGGGGGGGGGAGAAGGCTGTGTCGGACAGAGCTGCTGCCACACAAGAGTAATGCCGCCAGGAGCGGCAAGGGTGGGGGGTGTTGGGGGGCCTGTTATTCCCAGTAGCACCCATAGCACAGGGCACAGCACCACAGGTGCTGGTTTCTGTAGATGGCCTCTGCGAAGTTGTCCTGTCGGAAGGGGTGGTGGTGGTGGTGGTGGTGAAACTACCCAAGACATCACTCCAGCCACTCCAGACAACATCAATTAAAGAAACAAAGTTGGGCTCACACACACACGCATGAATCCTTTTGTGTTGGTTCGCCACACAGAGCTCGATGCGGTCATTCCTGGCTCAGACACACGCAACATATGAGCATAGCATACCTGGTCAGGGTCCCAGAGGCAACGCGACGCGATACGAATGCCCTGCCCTCGCGCCTCTGTGATGTTCACCTGGATCACAATCTTGTACCGCTCGTAGCCCATCAGCTTGACAGCGTTCTGTATTTCCGTGCACAAATCCTTCGTCAGCTGGTTCTGCTCCACCGGGTCGTACTCCTTAGACTGTGCGAAAGGAAAGGGGTGCGACGTGTGCTGATGCATATCACCTTTGCAGATCCGATCTCCCACCCCCCGCTGACGTTCCCAGAAAGAACCACAAGCTGCAGCCTCCCAACCCCCAACCCCCCTCCCCTCCCCTGACACCACGGACATACGTGGAGCTTCTCCTGAAGGATTGCCTTCATTGTACTTTCCACATCACGCTTGAGAAACTTCGTCCCCTCGCGGGGCTTCGTCGGGTATGTTGACATCTTTAGGGGCCCCTTTGGTGCTCTCTCGAGACCACGGTGGCACGGCAGTCAGCAAGGGGGGGGTGGGAAGCGCACGCAGGTCACCTCTGTCGCGCGGCACGCAGTAAGCCCGGCTGCAAAGTAGTTGTGTAATGCAGTGTACCCTGCAGTGTGTGTGCCTTTAGGCCTGTAGAGGAGGGTGTCATGTGTGTGGGATTTTTTTGTGGTAGTTCATCAGAGTTCACCCCCTCGTCCATTTTCCCCCGAGTTGGCGCTACGCCGAACTAACGCAACAAGATGCCCACCATGCCACGATGAGATGGCCGTTTCATTGAAAGCGTGAGACAGATCAACTCTCCGTCTACCCTCCCAACACATTCTCCGAGGCATGGGTGGGGTGGGTCGTGGGGTGGGTGGGGGCTTCGGGTTGATTTACCTTTCCGAAGGCCAAGCCATGCGGAGCACAGCTACCGTAAACGGAAAAAGGGTGGACCGTAAAAATGTTCCAAGTTCCCAAAAAAAGGCCAAACGTTCCATCTTTTTTACGGTCCACTATTTATTGGGACTGCATATGGAAAAGACAATGCGATTTTCGCCCGCGGGCTGGTGGGTTGCGGGGCGCGGACTGCGGCCTCCACGCCGCAGACTCCCGCACGTAGGCCTCCCGACCTCCCAGCTTTGGACCCTCCCTCCACCACCGCAACCAACACCAGCAAGAGAAGCAAGTCCTCCCTGCGTGTGGAAAGGGCACGATCACCACCACTCACCTCGAGACTCACCCACCACCACACCTCGAGAAGTGTAGTACCATGCAAGGAGCGTTCCGGTAGAAGTAAAAGTAGAACCTGATGCACGAGCCCACAAAAGCAGCCACAGTACGGCAGGGCGCGCAGACAGAAGCTGAGACCACCGGGCTCCCTCCAGATGTAAATTCGTGAATCAGTGCCCGGAAAATTCAGGGAAATCGTACTCCTTTAGTGTAGTACACCCTGCAGTAACTGTGGGAGAACAGTTCCCGGACGATGGTGAGCGCACACTCTGTGCTGAGGCTCTGTGGTGTTAATCCTGCAGCTTCAGTCGTACGATTTCCTTGGTTCCTTCGCGACTTCGTCACGAAGGAACTCGTAAAAAAAAACCGCCAAGTCCACTATCCCAACCGTAAAATAGGTGGACCGTAAAAATGTTCCAAGTTCCGGAAAAATCCCATTTGTTCCATCTTTTTTACGGTCCACCTATAGTACGGTTCACCTTTATTACGGTCCACAATATTTCCGTTTACGGTATTTTTTTTTTGGACCCGCGATGCGGCAGCTCGTTGTCACGTTGCAGTCTGGCGGGGAAAGGCACCGCCACGCCCCTCTTGGGATTAACACTCTTTCAGCAAGCAAAACAAAATCCATTTTGGGAAGAAGGGTTGCGTTGTGTGTGTGTGTGGTGTCAACAGCGGAGATTCACATCAAATAGCAGGGGTGTCTGCTCGGTGTGCCCTCCACTGCGGCAAAAAAAAATACTCACGGCATTGTGTGTGGGAGTGGGGGGTGGGGTGGGAGTGGGGAGAGATGTGCAACTTGCCAGGGCGTTGGCAGAGCACCTCGCCCCCCACCCCTTTGGGACCACTTGGGGAGGTAGTAATAATAGAGAGGGGGAAATGATGTGGGGTGATTCACTTCGGTTTGAAAACACCGCCATCGCGCGGCAGAGGGTTTTATGTTTTGCTTTGATTTGTGGAGGGGGGGGGGTCTTGCGCTGCGGGGTTCCCCCTTTGATACGCTGTGCCCACCACAAAACACGCGGGGCACGCCATGGAATCTCCAACCCCCCCCCCCCACTCCCCAACACCTTGCCCTATCCCCTGCCTGCGAGAATAAATCCATCGGGGGGGGGAATGGGGGAATGGCACGGGGGGTATACCCTTTTGAACGAGGTTTGAACAATTATCAGCCGTTTCTCTCGTTTTGACTGTCTTCACGCAGCCTTCTCGGCTGTTTCCACCCCCCCCCCCTCCCCGGAGAGAAGAGGGCTGCTTTCTCCACCCAGAAAAATGCAGAAAAGTGAGAAAACGTGAGCTGCGTACGCCTCACAAAAACCCCCAGAGCGAAGGGGCCTATCCATCTGGAGCGGAAGGGGGTGGGTGGGTAGGTATCGTGTGGGTCGGTTCTCACTAACACAGTATGCTGCAGCTGTGAGGGTTGTACACAGCAGCACTGCTGGTGTCCCCCCCCCCCCCCTTCCCCTCCCCTCCCCTCCCCTCCCATCCAGGAACATGCAGGCGATGAAAAACGCCTGATTAAAAAATGGCCAATAAAATCAGGAACGACCCCTCCCTCTCCCACCACCACCACCATCATATAACGCCACCATCAGGCGCGTGCAAAAAAACACAGAATACTAACAACAGGGCAAGAGGAGTAGAGAAGCGAAGTGAGGAGAGGGGCTGCAAGAGCCTGTGCGAAGAAGATGCAGGCACGGGGGTGGGGGTGTGGGGTGGGGGGGGGGGGGGGTGGGGGTGAAGTAGAGAAGAGCAAGGTGCAGAGAGTCGGGTGGGCGGGGGTTCTCTCTCTCTCCATCCCTTCACACTTGATGCAGATGGGAGGGGGGTGGGGGGGGGGAGTTTTCTTTTGTTGATGGATTGATGATGAGGGGGGGGGGGGGGAATAGCATCTTCGATTCAGAAGAAGAAGAAGAAGAAAAAACAACAACAACAACAACAGGCGGCATCTGTTGGGGGTGATGGATTGGGGACACCAACCACCGTATATATATCTCTCCCTCGTCGTGCGAAACCCCTCAAGGTGTCACTCCCTTAACCGCGTCATCTGCGCATCGGCGGGCCCCCTCCGGTGGACCTGCATGTTTAGGTACGAGAGACCCACTTTCTAACTCACACGACACACTCACCACTCCCCGCCAGTGCCACAGCAATCATGATCCTGGAGGACTCTCCAAGACGGCGTGGCACCGGTTTCGATGCGCACACTTCGAGTGTGAGTGTGAGTGTGGGTATGCGTGGGTGCGGTTCGCTGCATTCCCCCCCCCCCCTCCAGGGCTGTAAATAAGGTTTGGGGGTCAGGAGTCGGGAGTCGGGAGTCGGTTATTTACAGTCACCTAAGGTACCTGGGGTGGGGGGCTGGGGGGGGCGGGCGGTCTCAAACCCTACTCAATCCTGCACGCATCCTGTAGTACGGCCACCTCTGCCGTGGAGAGTCCCATGTACCCTCCAGCAGTCGCCCACCATTCGGTCAGGGCGGACTGACTCGGCGCTTGCGGGGTCTTCCCGCGTGCGAGGTGGTCCGCGAAGAAGCACGCGACGCACAGCGCCATGTTGGCTGTCCCAGCCAACCCCCCACTTCGCCCGCAGCGCCCCACACGCTGCGAGCACCTCACTCACGGCAGCAGTATTTGGCTGCATAGCTCTCAGTATTTCCCGTGCATGCAGCGCATGCATCCACAACTTTTGTGGATGCATCCACACACAGCCTGGAGCTCCGAAGCCCTGCATGCAGGCCTGCCTGCAGTGGATGAATGCCTGTATGCCTGCATGCATGGATGGATGGATGCAATTTTCAGCCAAAAATCGAATTTGGCTGGGCGAGTAGTTGTCCAAAATCGCGAAATATCCCAAAAAATCGATTTTTTACAGAGGCCCAAAAACGTGTTCCTGGGTGAAAAATGGGCCCAAAAATCGGTTTTTCGACGTTTTTTGGTCAATTTTTGGGGTTTTCAGCGATTTTCCTGTGCCAAATCGAAAATCCATTTTTTGACATTTTCGGGCATCCCTGGATGCCGTGGATGCATGCATGGATGCATCCACACCATCCACGACCCCACTGAGAGCTATGTTGGCTGTGAGTCAAACACTACTGCCTCTACCTGAGGCATGTTTTGTGTCGCAACAGTTGCGTCACATGTGTGACGCATCTGTGTGGAGTGTGTGTGGGTGTGCACGTGTGCGCTGCGGTATGATCAACCACCTGATGGGGGCGGGAACACAACTCTTCTTGGGAGCTGCCAGGATCTGGCAAAAGGGGCGGGAAAGGGGCGCCGTATTCACAGCAGTGGTTTGGCAATGAACTCACCCCAGTTCAGAGACCGGTAATGAAGAAGATGACTGGGAGGCACACACCATGTCCCACCCAGCGGGACCCCCACACCCCCACCCACCCATCGGGACCCCCCTCCTCGGGTGTTCCAAAAACCCTTTCTTTTGAATATTTGGAGTCTGTGCGGATCGCAGTGGGGTCATTATGGCCATGGGGTGCCTAATACCGCACATTCCCTAAGGGAAGCAAGGCAACCCTCCCAACCCCAAAAAATCCGGCGCGAGTCGGGAGTCGGGAGTCGGCCTTATTTACACCCCTGCCCCCCTCCCGCAATCTAGGGCTACCATCAGGCACTTCCCAAAGGAGGGGGGCTGGGGGGCTGTAGTCTGTGCCGCCAAAAAAAAACAAAGCCCGTCAAAAAAAATAACTTTGCGTCTGCAAAAAAATCCAGTCAGGGGTGGGTATTCGTCGATCGCGAGAACACCCACACCAACAAAGAACGAGAAGTAACGCTGCAGCCCTTGAAAACAAGCGCTGTGTGCCCTCACCTCCCGTCTTGTCACTATCGTGGAACTGAGAAGGGGCCTTGGTGTAGTTGCTGCAAGGCTGCAGCAGCTGTGATATGTCGGTGATTCTGATCGGCTGATTGATTGACAAGAGGGAAGACGGGAGACAGTCCCTTTCCCACTAACACAGTTTTGACACACCAGGGTAGCGGGAGACCTGCCTCGGGTCTCCTTTTTTTTTTTTAGTGCGACCTGTGTTGTCAGTTTTTGTTTTGTTTAGTTTTGTTTTGCTTGCTTTGTTGTGGGGGTTTCCCTCTTCAGCGGGCTCGCTTCAGAGGGCTCAACACAGGCGAGGTTCAGTCCTCTGTGAGGCGCTTATATTGGGGGCCGGTTGGTTGCCCCCCCGGCCCCCAGTACTTCGGGCCGCGTCAGGCGCTGCGGCGCCACGGCGGGGCTGTCATCCCTCGCAGTTTTCTGTTCTTGGTGGGGGGGGGGGGGGGGTTCGTTCTATTTGGTGCTCCTGACAGGGCTCCTTATGCGTTTCGAACATCTTTTTTTTGAACAACTCCAAACAGTTTCACCCGTGCTCAGAAAGCAGCGGGAAAAGAGATGGGGAGTGCACGGGCACGGCGCCGGGCTTCCCGCCAACGCAAGCCCCGTCTGATGGGTGAGGACGGCAGCAGCAGCAATGGGGAGGGGGGGAATGAATGGGGCAGGAAGATGCCATATAAAATACAAGTACAGGGGGGGGGGGTCACCGAAAGGGGGGTGGTAGGTAGGGGGGGACGACCATCCAAAGAAACGATGCCCACTTGAGGGTGGTCAATCTAAGACAGTGGGGCAGATGGCATCGCCCGGATATAATAAAAAGGGGGGTGCTGCTGGGCTTTCTAAGGGGTTCAGGGGGGGCAGGGCCTTTTTCCCGGATGGCGGGCGTGGCATCCTCCAGCAACCGCCATCTGTCGAATCAATTTTCACACACGTTAACCTCGAACGGTTCTTGTTTCAGTTGCAGCGGGTGGCGCGTGCCGAGATAACCCTGGGTGACACCTCCGCTGCCCACTGCACACGAGAACCTTGCTATAGCAGCGTCGCGAGCACGCCAAGACACACAAACACACAGTGTGGGCTAGGGCCCGTGCAGGGTCAACTCACCTTAAAAAAGTGATCAACACACACACACACACACACTGCTTTAGACTGAGCACGCTACGCAACTCCGGTTTCAAACACACACACACACACACACACACACACACACACACATTCAGTAAACTTGTTTAAGCACCTTCGGTGCGACTAGGGAGTCAAGGGAGGACTAGAGAAGACGACTTCCCTGTGCGTATTTGTTTTTCTACCACTTGCAACAACAGTTTTCTTGCAAGGTTGGAAGGGGGGCGAACGGAACAAACACCACCCTTCATCAGGCCAACGAGTGGTGTTTTGCTCCCTGCCTTCGCCCCTCCGTACGTCAGCTTTTGCACTGAACGGTGCCTAATGCAACGGAAAAGCGGTGGCTGAGTTACCCCCATCTCCCACGAGACGCGTTTTTGATATTGATGTTTTGTGTCTTATGTCCGACCGAAGACTCCCACACACACACACACACACACACCTGCTCCTGATGTGTTCCACTGCCACACGTAAAGTCTTCTTTGCTCAGCACTGCCGGGTGGTCTCCGGGGGGGGTGTGACCTCTACAGGCAGGGGGTGGGGGGGCCTGTCCGGCTGTGTGCTGCAGCAGAGCCCAATGGGGCATCGGCTCCATGCAATGGAACAAATGGGGGAGAAGGGGGAAGGGGGAGGGGGCAGGTGTGGGTGACGTGTTCGCAAGGGATTCCGCGCGGCAAATATGGTTCCTGCGTCGGCGACGCTGAACTGTGTCAGGGGGGGGGGGGGGGTGGGGGGAAGTACAAACGGAGTCGGGACAAGCCAAAAGAAACCAAAAAAACCCAACAGGAGGAGCCAGGGGAACACAACTGACACATCACACACACAATGTCCCACGCTGCCTCTGTCCCCCTGCACCCCTCCTCGACGGGGTTCCCTGGGGAGGCGTCGGCTAAGCCGGCGCCGAGCGAAGCTGCAGGGAAGAGGCACAAGTGGGTGCTGAGGGAAAAGGAGTGGAGTGCCGACGTCAGGCACTCAACCGACGAGCTGGCCGCCAAGGGCGGCGTAATGCTGTGCGCCAAAGGCGACGCACAGCGCCTGATCGCGAGGTGCAGGGAGCACCCGCCGCCGGGACCGGCGGCAATCCTGACCGTCGAGGCGACGGAGGGGGGGAAGGGGCGCAGCCGCGTCCTCTCCCTCCTGGTCGAGCGCGACGGCGAGACCCGGGGGCTGCGGCGGCACCTGCTGCAGCTCCACAGTGACCCCGTACACTACGGGGCCAGCAGCAGCCCGGGCCTGAAAGCCCCCAAGGGCAGCCGGGAGTGGGTGGTGATGGAAGCACCGCCAGCCACCCCCCTCACACACACACACATCCGCACCTGGCTGCGGGCCCACGGCGCGGAGCCGGACGCGGTCATCGCGATGACCGGCACCACCTGGGCCCGCCGCTTCAAGGTGGGTGTGGACAGTCGACAGGTCAAGGACCTGCTGCGTGCGAGCGGCGAGAGCGACATCTTCTGCCGCCCCCACTTCCACACCACCACACACCCCGACACAGTCGTGCGCCTGCCGCCCGACACCACCATCCAGCAGGCACAGGAGAAGGCGAGCCGGCTGAGCGGAAGGGTCGTCCTTGTCAAGGGCGGCCTCGGCATCGCAGTGCCGAACACCGCCGGGCACCACGCCACGGCAGCAGTCGTCGGCGACGAAGCTGCAACCCCCCTGCAGGGGAAATATGTGCTGGAGGGGCTGCCCCCGGAGTACACCGCCCGCTGCACCCGGGACCTGCTGGAGGAGATGGGCTGGCAGGCGCGCATCCTGGCGTCAACCAGGGTGCCGAACGGGCGGGCAGTCCTGCTGCGCGCCCCCACCACCCCCCAGAAACTCGGCGCGTACTGCGTCGACAACAACACCTACCTGGTGTTGCGGCGGTACCGCGAACCCGAGGACTTGGGGCTCTTCCCCCGCCGGCGGAGGCCAAAGCGCACCAAGCCCCCACCGGAGCCGACCCCACCACCCGCAGCACCGGAGCAGCCGAAGGGAGGAGTGCCGGGGAGTGAGCTGGCGAGTAAGAAGACAAAGAAGAAGACGAAGAAGAAGGGGGCCACGACCGACGCTGAGATGAAGGACAGCGGCCCCCCCCACGCCACCACCACTACCACCGACCCCGCCGCCGCCGCCGCAGCAGCAGCCGCCGCCGCCGCCGCCGCCACCAACCTCGCCAGGGTGCAAGCCCTCCTCGAGCAGGCGGAACAGCGTGCTGCCGAGGCAGAGCGGCGGGCAGCCGCTGCAGAGGAGCGGGCCGCGAACCAGGAGAGACAGTTCGCGGCCGCCCTGCAGGCAATGCAGGCCCGCCTGCAGCACCTGGAGGCGGCAGCACATCCGCAGTCAAAACCGAAGAAGACCACCAAGCCGGGCACCAGCTCCCCCTCCCGAAAGACCGAGCCGGCCGCCACCACCCCAAACCGGGGGACCAAGGGCTCACCCCCGAAGTCCGCCTCCCCGGCCAGAACCCACACGGGGCTAACCCCCAAGAAGAAGAGCCGGGCACTCTCTCCGTCCCGGACCGCAACCCTGCGCACAAAGCACCCGAAGGAGCGGTTGCACAAACGTCAGTGCGAAGAGGTCCTCTTCAACTGACGGGGAGGCCCGCCATCTCCAGGCCTGCAGCGCCACATCTACGAGACCGGGCGTGACCTCCTCCTCAGGGCGGGTGACATCGAGCAGAACCCTGGCCCGGCGCAGCACCTCAAGTGCCTGACCTGGAACTGCAACGGACTCACCGAGGCAAAAAGGGCGGAGCTCCAGCACCACCTCGCAACCCAGCGGTATGACGTAGTGCATCTGCAGGAACTCCGAGCAGCACAGGGGGGGGACCCCAAGTTCCCGGGCTACTCCGTCTTTCTCCGACGCCGCACCCAGAAGCGCTGTAAGGGGACGCTCACCTCCGGAGGCGGGATCGCAACCCTAGTGCGGGAGGACCTACACGCGACTCTTATTGCCACCGCACCAAACGCCAGTGTGACCGAGACCCTCACGGTGCGCGTCACGGGGCCAGAAAGCGCTATCACCTTCACCAATGTATACCGCCCCTCGGGAGTCGGCACTAGCAACGACCCACGCCGCGACGACTTCTCTACATCCCTGCTACCACACACGCCGGAGTCCATCATCGCCGGCGACTTCAACATCCACAACCGTGCCTGGGATAAACATGCGCGCTGCGACGACAAGGGAACAGACCTGTACCACTGGTCCCTCCTCAACGGCATGTCGCTGTGCAACGACCCTGACCACCCCACACGCATGCGCCGCGACTCCAAGTCCTCGCCGGACATTGTCTTCGCCCACTACGAGCTGGGGGAGGTCACCTGGAATACCCTAGACCAGTGGCAGTCCGATCACTTCGCCATACAATACACCGTCCCCTTTGCACGAACGCCAGCTGCAGCCACACACCCGGCAGCCAAAGCCCGCCAACTATGGAACTGGGCAGCGGCAGACTGGCCCGCATTCACTGAGGAGCTGGAACGGCTGTCACGCAAAGTGACGAAGTGGAATGACCCGAAGGAATCCTTCCACAAGTGGCTGGGACTGGTACGCACGGTCGCAGCCAAACACATCCCGACGAAGCGAAGCTCTCGCCCCCGCAAGCGGTGGTTCACAAGCAAGGTGAAACGTGCGATACGGGCGCGGAACGAGGAATCGCGCAGACACGCCCAGACCGCACACCTGTCCCAGGACGACTACGACAAGCTGGACAAGCTGACCACCGACGCCACCAACGCCGTCCTCGAAGCAAAGCGCACAACCTGGGAAACCAGGTGCCAGGCCGCGAGCACCAGCAGCGACCTCGGCGCCACCTTCCGGCTTGTGCGAGAACTCGACGGCCGCAAAATCCAACAGGCTGCCTTCCCACTTGTCGACGGAGGGGTCCCGGTGACCGACCCCAAAGCTAAGGCGGACCTCCTCTGCAGCCACTACGCCAAGATCAGCGAAGGAAGCGACCAACAGCCACAAGCAGCACACACCCCGCAGCATGCGAATGACCAGACACCCCCCGAGCTCTCAGCTGCCGAAGACGACTTCTCCAAAGAGGAGCTGAACGCGGCTCTATCCGAACTGCAGGAGCGGAAATCCCCAGGGCCTGACGACCTCAACAACGAGCTGCTGATGCATCTGGGCCCCCAGGCACGGCAGGGACTCCTGCATGTGCTCAACCTGTCGTGGAACAGCGGCATCCTCCCCGACGCGTGGACACGAGCAGTCATCATCCCGATCCTGAAACCGGGGAAGCCAGCAACGGCAGCGTCCTCGTACCGACCAATCGCGCTCACCAGCACAGCGTGCAAGGTGCTAGAAAAAATGGTGAAGAGGCGCATGGAGCAGCTCATGCTCGACGACGCCTACCCACAGGTGGAGGGGCACTGCGCGAACCAGGCAGGGTTCCAGCGGCTGAGATCGACAACCGACCAACTAGCCTACATCACCCAAACAGCGACGGACGCCCTCTCCTCCGGAAAGGCAGCTGTCACCCTGTACTTCGACCTCGAGAAAGCCTTCGACAAGGTCAGCAAGCACGCAGTCATCAACAGTGTCAGACGGAAGGGCTTCCCCCCGAAATTCACCAGATGGCTACACAACTACCTCAGCAACCGCCGAGCCGCCGCACAGGTGCACGGGGTAAGAAGCGACTACTACGACTTCAACAACGGGGTCCCGCAGGGAACAGTGCTCTCGCCCCTGCTCTTCAACTGCGTGATGGACGATGTATCTCGAGCCATCACCGCCTCCCCTAACATCCACCCAGCGGTGTTCGCAGATGACATCGCAGTACTCGTCGTCGGGGACAACTACACTGAAGCCCTAAGCACCGCACAGGGCGTCATATCCACACTCGCCGCCGAAATCCCACTCCACGGGCTGCAGCTCTCCCCCAGTAAGTGCTGCTACACGCTGATGGGAACGACGCCCGCAGCGTTGGGCGAGCACAGACGCATGGTGCTCCCAGACGGCACCCCCCTCCAGCACGAATCGACAGCGAAGTACCTCGGGGTCTACATCGATGCCTGCCACACGATGACAGACCACGTCGACCACGTCGTGACCACCTGCATGCGACGCCTGAGCATTCTGCGTATGTTGGCAGGCACTGACTGGGGCTCAAGTGGAGACACGCTGCGCCAGGCCTACCTGACATATGTCTACCCCATCCTGATGTACGCCGCCAGCGTCTACACCCCTGGCCTGTCCACGAAGAACCTCAAACGCCTGCGAGATGTCCACCGCATGGCAGCCCTGATCATCACGGGCTGTATGAAGAACACCAGCACGGCAAAGCTCCTCTGGGAATCACACCTGCGAGACCTCGACCTCGACTTCAAGGTCGCGGTGTGCACAGACCACGAACGCTTCCGCCGCGTGCCCCACTCCCCAGGATACCGGGCGCAACTAAACACCGGGAACACGGGAGGCAGCTGGCTACATCAGGCACGGAGTCTGGTGAAATCCTCGAAGGTCGACGGGCGCACCCCCCTGCTGGCCCCCCTGCATGCAGCACACCCCATCCCCCCCTGGGAATGGAACCTGGTGCTGCCACGAGTACACATCCTGGCGACGCTGCCGGGGCTCACCGCCCCAAAGGCCGCCACCCCGAAAGACACCCTCCGGGACCTGGCAGAGCAGACCATCCAGGCCCTCCCGACATGCGCCTGGCATGTGTACACCGACGGGTCAGTCTCCAACTCCACATCGCGGCAACAGCAGGGCGGCGCAGGAGCAGCGGTGTACAGCATGCCGGAGGGCCGCCTCAGGAAAAAGCTCGCCTGGCCGGCAGGACTCCGCTGCATCAGCTACCAGGCGGAGCTGGTGGCCATCAGAGAATCCCTCGCTCACCTATGCACCCTGGTATCCCCAGGCGAAACGATCGCCATCCTCACAGACTCGCAGAGCGCACTGAACGCGCTGCTGAGCGGCCCGCAGCGAGCGAGAGGATCCACCGAATGGGACATCTGGAGGTGGTTGAACGAGCTCGCCCAAACCCACGATGTCACCACCCACCTCCGCTACATCCCGTCACACGTTGGGGTAGCAGGGAACGAACTCGCTGACAAACAGGCGCAAATCGGTGCCTTCCGGCCGCAGATGGAACCGGTTAGCCTCGCGTCGGCTCGTGTCGTCCTCCGCCGACACATCTACAACGACGCAACGGTGCCCCGCACGGACAGCGTGTACGCGTACCGTTCGGGAATCGGGGAGACGCGACTGCAACGCCCCGACCTCCGCATGGAGGGACTCACCCGCTTAGGGGAAACCACCATCCGCCGACTCCGGGCCGACCACCACCGCCTGGTCTACGACCATGACATCCCGGGCACGGCACAACCACCTTGCCAACCCTGCCTGAAGCATGCGCCGGGCCACCCCCCGCCTGGGGTCTCACTGAAGCACCTCTTCTTCGGCTGCCCCGCGACAGCGTCGGCCCGACACCACCTCACAGCCACAAACGTGCACAACCTGCTGTTGCACAACTGCAAGGAGGCGCTGCGCTACCTGGCCGAGGCAGGGGTAACGGAGCACGGCGAGAAGGACTACCTGAACGCGTGAACCAAATAACATCATCAGAGAACAAGGGCTTCGGCCCGACCTCCCAGCACCCCCCCCCCCCCCATCCCAGCCCCACGTCACTTTCCACAGGCCGCCAGGCGCGTCAGCGTCGGCGACCGCCCGCCCCCAGTCTGAGAGGCATCAGCCGAATCTCGGTGGAGGCGGGCACAAAACAAAAGGGAGAGTCGTCACTGTGCATATCAGCACGGTCCCGCCCTCTGTGCCAGACCAACACACCACCAAAGGAAAAGAGGAAGAGGCGACGTAAGGCAATGCCTCCGTGCGGCCAGGAGAACACGAAATAGCGACCCCCTCAACGGGGAATGCTACGAGCACGGCCAAAAATCGTTCAAAAATCGTTCAAAAAAATAGGGCCTGCCACGGTGCGGTGTAATCGTTGAGGAGCTCCTCTCTGAACTGGCACAGAACGACCCCCCTCGTTGATCACACCAGACCAAGGCAAGCAACAGACACCCCACCCTCCCCATTCAACGCCAGACGCTTCCAGCAGCATATGCCCGCAGAGAACCCGAGGCTGGGTGAGAAATGATTTTAGTGAGGAAAAGGGGGCAGGTCGTGATATCGAGAAGTACGGCACAGACAGTCGACATCCCTTCACTCAAAGTCAGGAGGAGTAGGGGTGAGTCGGGTATGGGAAACAGCGGACACACACGCCTTGAGATAATTATGATGGGGTGGGTGGGTGGCACGTCCGGAATGACACCCCGACACATAAAAGAAGACGGACAGACTGGCGGATGAAAAGGAGATTTCTCACGGAATAGCCCCATGGGATTCTGCGGAAAGGACACTCGTCCTTCGCAGTGGGGGGCGAAAAAAAGGGCAGCGGAAAGGTGTGTGATACAGAGAGAGCGCCGGTTTGCCGCCTGGTTGGCACTTACTGCAGCTGGAGGCTTCAGGGAGGGGCGGGGCAGCAACACCAGGGAAGGGAGGTGGCGCCTGTCACATCACTTGAGTAGTGAGGGATGTGTGCAACATCGAAATTTCCACCCACGATGTCGAACCGGCAAACCACACCCTGCACTGGGCAAACGCAAACAAGGCCAAGGTCCCGAAGGCGCAGGATTAAGAGCTGCTCTGGTGGGGTGAGGGAAGTGACACAGGAGGAGGAGGAGGCGCAGGCGCCACACGGTCTGTAGCGCCCGGTGACGCGCTACGTGAGGAAGGAGGATTAAGGTAGGCCCGGAAGCCTGTAGGCGCGTGCGGTGACCGCGCACGGGCGGAGGAGGAAGAGGCACCAGAACGGGGCCTTTGGGGAAGGGCTGCGTCAACGGACACGCCGTCGGGAGGGGAGGTAGTAGGAGAAGGTGGGTCCGGATCAGCGGCGCCCACGTCAACGTCAGCGTTAGCGGTGGGGATCACGTGGTCGACCCTAGGCCTTTGGGCAGGCAGTGCCGGGGTGGAACCGGTATGCGCCTCTAAGGCGGTGCGCTTCAGCTGCGCCACGGCGGGGATGGATGGCCTGACGCCGTCGGGTGAGAGCCTCCTACGAGGCTGCATCAGGTGGCGGTGGGGTGAGCCCGGGGAGCACACGGTATGGGCCAGCCTCTTCAGGATAACTGGAGGGGTGGCGGGCTCGGGAGTAGCGGGACACGGGGTCGCTTCAGGGGAGGGCTGAGGCGCAGGCACACGGGGTGGCGTGGTGGAGGGAAGATCCCCCACGGTAGGCGCAGTCGCCTCTGGGAAGGGCGGGGTTGGCGGCACATGGGGCGGCGGGGTGGGGGCGTCTGCCTCCACAGGCGTCGCAGGGGCGGGAGGGGCGTGGTGGCCCTTCTTGCAGCAAGCGGTGGGGCGTCTGTCATCCATCTCAGGCAGAGAGGCGCAGACCCCGCAGGGGGGCAGGTCATGGTCGCGGCAGCCGTGGTGGCCACGCTTGCAGCACATGTTGGAGGAGCTGCAGGTGCCGCAGCGGAGCAGCCGGTGCGTGCTGCAGAACTGCACGGGCAGTCCGTCATCCTGGCGGTGGTGGGCCCGGCAGCAGTCTTCCATTGGGGGTATGGAAATTTAGGCAAAATTAGCCAAAATTAGCCAATTTAGCCAGGTTTTTTGGCTGGGGAAAATAGTTGTCCAATTTTTGAAAAATTCGAAAAAAATCGAAAAAAACGCCTAACTGTTTTTAGCCACTACGGCTAGCCACAGTGGCTAAATTTCCATACGGCCCTGGTGACCCGGGGTCCGAAATTTCGACATGTCGAAAAAAATTTTTTTGGCCAAAAAAAAAATTTTTTTTTTCGCCTGGCTCAACAGAATCTGGGGCTCACTGGGGTGCCACACTGAAAAATTTCGGAAAATTTTCGAATTTTTTTTCAGCCATTTTTGGTTAGCCAGGCCTGGGCCCAGCTGGGCCAGGTAGGCCGAAATTTCGACATGTCGAAAAAAATTTCCGGGGGGCTCCGCCCCCCACGCCCCCCGCCCCCCCCCCCCCCCCCACCTCCCTCCCGGCCGGGGGCCGGTACGGTCGGTCGTCGGCTGCGCCCAAAGGGCGTGCGGTAGCCGACGCCCTTTTGTGCTCGCCTCCTCCCTCCCACACGTATTCGTCCTCTTCATCGCTCTCAGTATTTCCCGTGCCTGCAGCGCATGCATCCACAAGTTTTGTGGATGCATCCACACACAGCCTGGAGCTCCGAAGCCCTGCCTGCAGTGGATGAATGTGTGCATGCCTGCAGGCAGTCATCCATACCCGGTTTGCCTGCAGGGGATGGAATTTTCAGGAAATGTGCCAAGGGCCAGTATGGACACCCCTAAAACCCTTCTGAAACCAAAAAGTCCACGAAAGGGATTAAAACGGCTTAATTCGTTGATTTTGTGCATTTCCCTGCATTTCCCAGCCAAAAATCGAATTTGGCTGGGCGAGTAGTTGGCCAAAAACGCGAAAAATTCCAAAAAAATTGATTTTTCACAGAGGCCTAGAAACGTGCTCCTGGGTGAATGGGCCCAAAAATCGGCTTTTCGCCATTTTTTTGTCGATTTTCGGGGTTTCCGGCGATTTTCCTGTCCCAAGTCCATAAGCCATTTTTTGACTTTTTCGGGCATCCATGGATGCCGTGGATGCATGCATGGATGCATCCACACCATCCCCGGCCCCACTGAGCTCTGTCCTCTTTCATGACTGACGGGTTCACAGCCCTGCCTCCACGCCCTGACTTCTGTGACCCGCATCCCACGTCTGAGGGAGAGTCTTCCGAGTGCAGTCACCGAGACCAGGCCGCTATCTTCAGTCGGTTTCTGATCTGTAGTTGGAATTACCGTCTGTCAAGTGCACGTGGTGACAATGACTGTGACCCTGTCCCCCCCGCACCCCCCCTGAAACACACCGTCACGGGTTTGTGGCAGGCTCCTTCCCCCCCCCCCCCCGCACCCCCCCCCCCCCCGTTTTCAATTGCGACCCGGTTCCCGGGTTGTGTAGTGGCCGTTTCGCAGCGACCGTCTTCTCATCAGGACGGCCGGTTTCCCTGACGCCGCGATCACCAGTGGTGCGACGTTCTTGAAGGAGGTACTTCATCCCCCCCCCCCCGCTCTGTTGCTTGGGTCTGGGCCTGATCGAAGGATCTGGCTGTGTTGCTTCTTACTCTGTTGTGCCTGTCATCGAAGAACTGTGGGAGGTCGGAACCAAGGAGGAGGAACTGCTGGGACAGTGCTGCATACTCTCTTGATACACCTTGGTAAATCTGCGCTCCACTCGCGGTAACCCTAAACCTGGAAACAGGAGACGTCCATCTGGGAACAGATGATCTTGATCGTGTTACCCATCTTTGCTATGAGCTACGATCAGGTTTTTGTCGTCACATGGGCCCATGAGCCGTGGATCTACTGGTGTTGAAGGACAGGGTGCAGTTCTGGACAATGCATGGTCTGAATCTAAGGGGCTGATGAACCCGTGGGTCTGATATGATGCAGTGCATGATGACTGTATGCAGCTTCACGGCTGATCTGGAAATCCAGATGGCGGGGAGGTCAAAAAAATGCAGATCTCTTTTTCCAGCCCCTGCTGTCCGTATGTGCAGGGGCGGTGCATCCAGATACACCGGGGGACCAGCCGTTTAATGAGCTGCCTGCTCCTCCTCTGTGCGTATTTCTCCTGTCCGTGGCGGCGAATGCGGCGAGGAACTGCGGATTGAGCCCCCCCCCCCCCCCCCCCGTCGGCAGGGGCGGAGCGTGGGCAGGCTGACGGGGCAAGGCTGTGGCTGTTGAGCCATCGCTCTGGGAGGTCAGCAAAACCTGGAGGAGTATGTGCCACCCCCGGCCGGGGCGCACTCGCACCCGCTGCACACCCGCAGCAAGATGAGTTGCGGTACCCCGCACAGGTGTTCGAGTGGGCTGCCATGGTCCTGCTCACGACGACCTGCAGGTCACCCGTCCCTGTCGTGCAGGCAGTGCCAGGAGGTGGTGGCCTCGTCAATCTAGCAGTGTTTGAGTTGACCGGGATGAGGCACTCCACTCTGGGTCTGCTGTTTGTGATGTACAAGCAACAAGCAGGTCTGACTGGAGTGGCCCTCCTCAACGGGCACACTGGCATCTGTGCAGCAGCACTATCCCACCCCCGGAACGCCCCGCGTAACACCGGTGGGAAGGACATTGTTCCTGGGCATCTAGAGGAGGACCCGGGCCGTTCGTTGTATTCTTCACAGTCGCAGCCTCCGGCTTGTCGTTGTTCGTCAGCGTTGCGCCCACCCAGCCTGTGCAGAGAACTTGTGCCGTCTTCAACAGTAACTTTTGGCCGACAATTTTTGGGGCATTTTTTCACCAAACAAATTCTCTCTGCTGGCCAAGTCGAAGACTCGTTTGGGGACTTTTGGTGTCCCCAATTTTTCAATTTTCGAAAAATATGCTCACTTTGCTAAACTGGACCCAACTCCCCACACTCTTTTTTTAGCGAAAAACAGCAAATTTCGGCCGATTTTTTCTCATTTTTTTTCATTTTTTTTCACCGACTTTTCCATACCCCCATTCGCAGGGTTCGGTTGTGCCCCGCCGCGTCGCAGTCATGGCACTTGGGCTTGGAGTGGGCCCTGCAGACGTTGCGAGCCAGCACCTCCGAACGGGGGGCATAGCGCTCAGCGCCGCACGGCGCCGACCTCGGGCTGACCGTGTCGAGGGGGTCACGGGTGGGGGCTACGGGAGTAGGGTCCCACTGTTCGCTTCGCGTGTCCCGGTCGGGCACCTCGGTATACGACGGGGTAAGGTCCAGGCCCCACGACTTGCTCGAGGCCCAGTGGATCGCGCGGATCGCGCACAGTTTTCATGCCATACAAGCCGTGTGATAAAATAGTGCAGAGGCGGACCGTGCGCTTCGGGGGCATAAGACGGGGGGGATGAGGGCCAAGATAGGTTTCATTGGAGTGGTGTGGTGTCTTCGGGCCGCAAGACACACACACGCACCCTGCGCTGCCGATCTCTTCTTGTGCTGGGGTGGGGGGTAAAGAGAGGGGGTGAGGGGGGAGCCAGAACATTAACGGATACCGAGTTGGATTCTTTCGTCGTGCGATGCAAGCGCAAGCGCAGGCACAGCAGAGAGGGTGGAGGCGGAGGCGGAGGTGAACACACAACAAAGCTCTTGCCTTTTTGCATGTCGGGAACAAAGATGGGGAGGGAGGGGGGGGGGGGGGGGAGGGGGGTCTGCTGTTTGATCCCGCCAACCCAAAAAAAACCAAAAAAAATGTTATTCCAGCTTTTCCTCCGTTATCTCTGGTAATGTGAGAGATTTTTGCATAGGGGCAAAGCGAAACCGTCTTCTCATAAAACATTAGGGGGCACTGCCAACAAGGAATCGAACGCCAATCGACCCAGGTGCGTTGTACTGCTTGCATCCAGGCAGGACACACTGCCTGTGATGCTGACACCCCGCAGCACCCCCGACACCTGGTCTGACGGTGTGCCGGCAAAACTCGCTTGTTCTCCTATTAAATTTAGGAGGGAATTCACCAAAAAAGCACGCCGTTTCCAGCACCAGGAGCAAAGAACCCCCAGGGTGGTGCGGGCTGAAGCAGGGCTGAACAACAGCATTAACACAGGGCGGAAGGGGGTGGGCCACCCGAACACAGAATAATTGTCAATGAGAGCCGGTGCCATGAATGGAGTCTGCCACGACATGAAACGTTGCGGTTGGGGTTTCTTAGAGATAGCTCAGAGGGGGTGATGATTGGGATGAGGTAGGGTGTGGGGAGAGCGCCAAATTCCATTCAGATCTCATCGTGACGATATTTCATGGGGGGGAGGGGGATGGGGGGGATGAGTTTTCTTAGAGAGGATTCCATATTTTTTTTGGTTATTTTTTTTTGCTTTTTTTCCCCTGAGCGTTGAGCCGTGCCAGCACAACGTGCTTCACCTCGGTACGCGAGAAAACATGCCATCTCGCGTGAGCTGTGCACAGAACTCCACAAAACGTTGATGTATGTCCTGGATGAACCTCTGCAATGCAGGTCACACACAGGGCACCCCCCCACCCCCTCTTCAACCAACAGAAAAACCACCTCATTTTTTCCACCGGCCACCACTCCACACCCCCCCCCCCTCAGAGAACAACGCGTGATGGCTTGATAGCCTTTTGACATCTTACAGATAATCGACACCACACCCCCCAACCCCAACACCCCCCCCCCCCCATGGTTCTGACAACAACATGCACACAGCCTGATTCGTGTGATCCTCTTTTCATTCATGCTTTTCAAGCCTTTTGTATATATTTTTGGCATCGACAACCCTCCCTCCCCCCCCCCCCCCCCCCCGCCCCCCCTCCTCACTCTGTCCAATGCAATCACCACTGAGGGAACGCCTAATCAAGGTCAGCCCAGCTCGTGGACGCAGGAATAACCTCAGGCTGGGGTGGCACCGGCGAGGCCTCCACCACTGCCGCCGCAGGAGCCGCTGCCGGCACCGCCGGCTCCACCGGGGCAGATGTCACGCTGGGTGTGGTGGCAGCCGCTGCGACTCCCCACCTCCCCACCTGCTTCCCGCCCCTGCCCGAGGCCGAGGCCGAACCGCCACGCGACGCCTTGCCACCCTTGCCTCTGCTCGGCACCGCGCCCCCCCGGCCCCCGCCAGAGCTGGCGCCCTTCCCTGCCGCCTGCCGGGCACCCTTGCGCGACCCCTGCGTCGCGATAGGCGCCCCCGCAAGCTGCGCCGACGGAATGGCGGGCCCGGCGCTGCTGGGCCCCTGCTGGGGCTCTGTGTAGACGCCCTGCCCAGCCTCTCCGAAGCCCACGCCGCTGCCAGACATGTCCCCCTCGGAGTAGCCCCACCACACAACGCCGTTGCCCCAGGTGTCCTGCGGGGTGTCGATGGAGTCGTTGTAGGAACAGGACGAGGCGAGGAGGGAGGAGTCACGCCCCGTGTCCCAGTCGCTCGCCGCGGGGCCGGCGAAGTGGTAGGCATCGTAGGAAGCTGCGTCGTAGCCCGATGCGCTGTACCCCGAGTTGTCAAGGGGTTGGAAGGCTGCTGCCTCGGGGTGCAGCTCGCTCTGGTCGTACACCTGGTAGACAACAGACTTCTTCTTCGGCAGGGTCACCTTCGGCGTGATACGCTGGTGGGCAACGGGTGCCGGAGCAGACCCCCTCTCTGCGATGGGGGCAAGCGCCGCCTCCTCGCGGTCCGGCGACACGCCGCGCGACCCCTCGGAGCTGCCCTCGCCGCCCCCCGCGCTGCCACGCCCCGGGGAGTCACCGCCGCTGCCGCTTCCGCCTGCCGGGACTGCCACGGCGATGTAGGGCTCCTTGGCCCCACCCTTCCGCCCGTCACGCGCGCCCTTCTTCCCCTTCGGGCGCTCAATTCTCGGGTGGACAGGGGTGTCGGGTCCGATGAGGGAGATAACGGTCGGCTTCCCCGGGTCGGTTGTCCAGGTGAAGCAGTCGCGGTGTTTGTTGAGGGCGCGCATCAGCACCGAGAAGGCGGGAGAGACGTACTGAATGAACTCATCCCTCGATGCGATGCGGAGGAGGATGTCATCCGTCGTCATGTCGCCGTCCACCAGGAGCTCCTTCAGGAAGGCGGTGAGCCGCACCTCGATCTCCTCCTCTTCATCGGAGAGGCGGGAGCGCTCCTTCTGCCGCAGCACCACACGCAGCTCGCCGATCATGCCGATGTCCTCCATCCCGCGGTTCACAATCTCCTGCTCGCCATACTGAAACACGTTGAACACATTGTCGTGCGACGTGATGAAGCTGTTCCAGTCGGGATGGATCGGCCCGATGACATCCTCATACAGCTCTGTGTCCACCTCGCGGCTGCGATCCCCCACGAGGCGCGAGGGGAGGGAGCCGCGGCGTGGGTTGACCTCGTCATCCTCCAACACGTTCTTCACAAGCTGGACGAGGCGCTTCTCGGCAGCGCTGACGATGGGCAGCGTGGGGTCGATCGGCTGGCAGGAGATGGTGAGGGCCAGGGTGGATGGGGGGTTTGCAAGCCAGTCGTGGCAGGTGCGGACCGCCTGGCGGCGGCCCTGCAGGCTGCCTGTTCCCATCTCGTAGACTGCGTCGAGGATGAGCGAGCCGGACCACTCGGTGTTGTGCTGGGGGATGACATTTGGGGAAAGCATGACGCACTCCAGAGTGCCCGTCTTGCCCAGCATCGCGCGGAGCTCCTGCGAGGCTGTCGCTGATATCGTGTCCTTGGCACCCAGCTCGGTCGGCAGCGTGCAGCGCAGGAGCTGCACCCCGTTCAGCATCACCGTTGCGAACGGGCGTTGCATTTCCAACGGAGACATCGCTGCGTGGGTTTCTTGTGTAGACTGCCTGGGGCCGTGTTGAGGTGGAGTGAGAGAATAACGCATCGCAAACATCGCAAGAAAAAAAACGTCACACACACACACACCTCTGCACTCTCAGCAGATTCAACGGGATGGGGGAATGGGGGGGCTGTGCTATCGGAGGGGGTCGGGCAAGTTGGGGTTGCCCGCCTCCCCCCCGCCCTTCTGAAGGGGAGTAAATACATGCGGGCTCCCAGAAGAAGAGGCCCGAAGGAGGGTCTTCGCTCTGGAGTGGAGAAGGGGGGGGGGGGGTAGGGGGGGTCATAAGCCCGTACACGGTGGACTCCAGCGGGGGTAGGGTAACCCTTTTCGGGAGTCTCAACTAGGGGGAGTCCAACTCCCGCTAGCGGGAGTATAGACTCCCGCTAGCGGGAGTCTGACTCCCCCTAGCGGGAGTCTTTTCACCTATTTTCACTCATTTTTCCCATGATACCTATGCAATGTGGCACTCGTCACTGAAGTACAGCCACACCAAACGAAACGGACGTTTCCACCCATCCCAGCTCGCAGACCTGATTCACAAAAATGGGGAAGACGACAACGAAGCCGGCAGCGAAGCCGGCGGCAAAGTCGATTAAGAAGAAGAAGAGCGCAGAGAGTCCCGAGGCTGCGGAGGCGACGAACATTGTGCATAATTTTTGCACGGCCTTCCCTGTTAAAAAAGGGGGCAGTGTGCTGACACTGGGATCCATTAGAAGGCTCCTAGCAACGGTGTTGAGCAAGGAGCTCCACAAGCACAGCACCCAGGTGGCCAACGCAATCATCGCCATGTCTTCCCTGACATGGATAAGTTCGCTGTCAGGGAAGTCGCAACGATGCGGAAGGAGGGCGCTCTCCGTCATATACAAGGTGGAGGCGAAGTATGGCAAGGTGCAGGATACAAACGTGTCGTCGGGGGCAGCCTGAAGCCGCGAATGATCGCGACACGGGCGAACGGCTTGGCACCGTGGGTCTGGATAGATGCTGGAGTTCGGCCGGGTGAAACCGGAAGTCGCAGCAAAATTTGCCCCCCCAGATTTCTTCCTCAAACCCACCCGTGGGCTGATCCGGCCTTGCACGGTGGACTCCAGCGGGGGTAGGGTACCACTACCGGGTTTAACCCTTTTCGGGAGTCTCAACTAGGGGGAGTCCAACTCCCGCTAGCGGGAGTATAGATCAGCAGTGGGCAACAATGAGGCGATGCGGGGGGCGAGGGCACCGATGCTCACTGTGCGACATCCCAGAAGAACGCTGGTATCAACAGGTGCATCGATACCCGCACCTGACTCTCTCTGAGATAAAAGAGGCTGGCTACCCCTCCCTCTTGGCAGGTGTGCTTCCCAATGCCCGCTACGTCACCCCAGCACTCCATGACTGCAAGGGGCTCGCCATGCGGCTGATCAGGGTACTGGATGAGACAACAAAAAAATATTCGACAAGACCTGTACAAACCTTGCACTGAATGTGTCGCAGAATGGGACAGGTGCTCAGTTCCGGAAGGTCGTGCTTGCCTGTCACAGGACACACCTACAAGGGCTTGTTCCGCTACCTCTTTGTCTCCCTTGCAGACCTCATGCATTTCCGGTATGCAGACATCCCCTGGCACTTCTGGGGATGCAAGGATGAGTCAGCCCGGATTCCCTTCTTGCGTGCTCGGATCTCAGGGCATATATTTCACTGGTTGATGGAGCATGCCGAAAAGGGATCAACGCGCAATGCCTACGTACACAGTCTCCATCATTGGTGGGCTCCAGAAGATGCAGTGCCTCTGCAGAACAACGACGAATTTGAAGAAGCAGAGAACGGACATCGCAAGAAAGATGCCGTTACAATCGCCAGCTCCGCAACTTACGAGAGAGATCTTGCGATGGCAGAAGAGAAGCGGCGCGCATCGGGCATGCCTTGGAAGGTTGCGCACCTGTCGCAGGACGGGATCCTCGGGTATAGAGAAGTCATTCTGTGTCCGTGTCTGCACACCCGACACGCTCATAGATTGGCTGTGTATGTTCTTTGCACACAGTTGACACAGCTGCAGAAGGGGTTTGTGCACTGCAACACACAGGACTTCGTTGAACCCATCAGCGCGCCCTACTTCCTGTCCCGGTTCCCCGAAGGACACCGCAAATTATCGCTCTGCTTGTGCAAAATGCCAATCCCGCTGGGGGCGACTTTCACACCATTCGTGTCATCTGAGGCGACTTTGAGCACGCTTGACCAACGCGCACAGCAGGAGGGGGATGACAGTTCTGACGAAGAAGATGAGGCCTGCAGGATGGCTTGTCTTGCCCAAGGTGTAACACAACTACGACAGGCGATGGCCGCACTTTGACACCTCAAATTCTAACCGCTCACCTCCGCAGGTGCAGCCGCTACCAGGAGGATAGGTAGGTAGTCCAGAGTCCGGGGAAACTGACAGAAGCAAAACAAGCCCCTCCCCATCCCTCTTCCACCATGATTTTACCCCCCACGCCAGTAGACTGTAACTATATCATGGGAAAAATGGATGAAAATAGGTGAAAAGACTCCCGCTAGGGGGAGTCAGACTCCCCCTAGCGGGAGTATAGACTCCCGCTAGCGGGAGTCTTTGACACCCGCTCAGACTCCCGCTCCCAGACTCCCGCTAGGGCCGCTGGAGTCCACCGTGTACAAAACCACATTTTTCAACATACCATCAGAACCGCCCTAATACCTGATCTGACCCGAAAATCCGACCCATACCCCCCCGGAAACCGTCTGGAGCCCACTTGTGACACCTGATACGCACTTTTGTGATGATTTTTTGGGGTCCTAAAAAATGTACCTCAGTTTCGTACCTTGCCTTTGTACCTGAACCACTCCCGACCGCAATATTTCGTTCTTTGCAAGGGAAGGGTGTCACTACGCTCACCCAGCACGCCGAGCAACACATGCCGCGTGCCCAGGGCCTCGCAGAGGTGTCAGATGCTGCTGCAGAGGGGTACCTTGCTCGAAAGAAGCCCGCCAAACGGGAGGTGTGCGGGGTCCCGGCAGAGAGCGTTGTGGCAGACCTGCGTAAGAAGAAAACGGCACACGACATCCGTGAGGCGACATTATTTCGGGCGCTCCGTCGGGCTGGGTACATAGGAGAGCGAGTGGGACGTGGTGACGACAGATATATGAGGTGGTGCATCAACTGCACGCACGTGCGGAAAGCGGCGTTCCTTGCTGGCCAAGAAAGATGTCACCTGCACTCCTACTCCTCCCACTCGTCCTGCTCCTACCCCCACACCAACTGATGTGGGCAGTGAGAGTGATGGCAGCTCCAGAGCAGCAGATGATCTCGGAAGCGATGAGCGGGTCAGCCGGGCAGACTACCCCAGTCTGTACCGGAAGTACGAAGCGTTGCGGGCCCGCCATCACCGCCTCCAGGAGAGGACCCGAGGGTTAAGAGTAGGGTTGTACAGCGCCAGGGGGGAGTATTGAGTATTCCCCTGGCGTTGAGACATCCCTGGCGATCTTGCGGTCGCACTGTGGGGGCTGAGTCGGCAGGCAGATGCCTATCCAATGACTTTGTTGAGTCCTCACATGGTACACTCTCGTGCTGTCGAGACTGCGTGGTGTGCATATCCTGCGGGGCGCAAATTACACAGCACAAACATCACCAATTCGGCTCTCAGGGCGTACAATATCCCAACCGTGCCTTCACAGGCTGAGATCGACGAAGCAAAGACATCTACGCGCTGCCCACTAATGCCGATGCAGCCTCGCAGGCGTACGAAGTACTCACAATGACCCATCCGCGATCGAAGTACTACACCCAGGAGGTGGCTGAACTCATTCCGCTGGCGCAACAACACAACATTCCCACGAATCAGGTCAAGAAAGACCTTGCCGAGGCACTGGGGAAGGCAACATGCGTGCCACCTGAGCCGGAACCACCGCAGAAAAGGCAAAGAACGAAATATTGCGGTCGGGAGTGGTTCAGGTACAAAGGCAAGGTACGAAACTGAGGTACATTTTTTAGGACCCCAAAAAATCATCACAAAAGTGCGTATCAGGTGTCACAAGTGGGCTCCAGACGGTTTCCGGGGGGGTATGGGTCGGATTTTCGGGTCAGATCAGGTATTAGGGCGGTTCTGATGGTATGTTGAAATTTTTGGTATTTGTACGTTTTTAGGGGGGCTTATGACCCCCCCTAGGCATACAGTGCAAACGATAATTATTATCGCATACGATAATTATTATCGTATTCCCATTATCGTATATTATCGTATACGATAATATACGATAATGGTGCGATAATTTTTTTGAGATTTTCGGAAAACCAGAAATCAGCCCAGAGCACATTGAAAAAGTGGTAAAAGTGGAGCCGGAAGCTGCCATTTTTGCTTCTTTGAATTATTGGTGACGGGGGGCTTCACTCAGAAGTGTAGAATGTCCCTCACAAATGGGTAGCAGAGACACAACACACATAGTGCCATGACATGCACATCACTATGTCTGTCTGAAGAAGTTTCAGGCACAGTGGGGCGGAGAGGACTCTGGGGATTGGGCAGTGGCCGTTCCACATGCCCTTCCCCTCGTGACTTACACCCTGTCGCCACCCCACTTCATGGAAAACATGACTACGCAGCAACAGGGTCATACTTGCGGCGGTATGCAACCACCAGTACAGCCTGTTGCGGGTTCGCAAAGCCGACTGGTACGCTGCCTTGCCGTCGGGACCCAGATACTGAGGACACCGAGACAGAGCACCCTGCCCAGAACATGAACAAGAAAGACTGTTCGACTGATGGGGAAGAACCTGATAGGCAGGTGTGGTCTTCGGTGCAATGTTTGGAGAGATCAGGAGATTTTTCTTCAAGGCTACCACTTATGTTGGACTTGGCCTTCGCTCCCGTGAGCAGTGAAAAAGTGAGGAACACCGTTCTTCCCCTCTGACTGACGACCAGTGATGACATAGCGAAGGACCTTGAATGGGGTTTGAACCCGAGAGAGGCAATACTCAACCAAAGGTATTCTTCAGGACCTGGCACGGAACGGGCGATACGAACGCTCCCACCGTGCGCACGGACCTGTCTGCAACTCTACAAGGAACCACGGGGTGGCGCGCGCACATCACCTCGGAGGCCTCAAGGAGCCTGCCTGACCTGCACGACTCCGCTGCGCTACAAGGCGGAGCTCGGGCGCCATCCTCACCGACAGCAAGGCAAGGGGTGATGATCATCTGGAGACACCTGAGCCCATGCAGGATTGGAGAGACGCGATCCACCTGAGGGAGACCACCATCCACCTCCTTCGGACAGACCACACAGCCTTGTCGATGACCACAGCAGCCCGGACACAGACCAGTACGCGTACCCTGCCTGCAGCACCGGACCCCACAGGCTCATCTTACCCTTCCTGGGGCTGGGAGAATGGTAGTGATCTCTATTTTGTGGCTGATTGTGGCCCTTGGCGGGGTTTGGTGGCGTTTGGCGGTGGTAAACTGGAGATTTCGGTGATTGGTTTCGGGCAAAATCAGGTGGGTATCGCATACGATAATGGGATTATCGTATGTTATCGCATACGATAATAATTATCGTATCCGGTCGTATACGATAATGGGATTATCGCATCATACGATAATGGATTATCGTATGCGATAATTTTCCGAAAATTATCGTATCTGGTATATGTGCGATAATAATTATCGTTTGCACTGTATGCCTAGGGGGGGGGGGGGGGGCTTTGGCGCACAAACAACGCTGTGTTGCCTTTTTGTCGCTTTTTTGAAGTGGGGAGGGGAGCGCAGGACACATCCGAAACAATGTATAGGGGTGTCGCACTGAAACCGAATGCAGTTTTTTTGACACAGCTCTAACTGGGGTGGGGAGGGGGGGGGGGGGGGGACCCGGAGGGGGATGAAGAAGGCAATAGTTTTGAAGAGAAGCACCCTCCTCAGATGTCGATGTCATCCAGGGTTCCAAGCGGATCGGCGAACGTGTGCCGCGTCTTGCTCGCACGCACCAGGCTTGGCTCGCCGGGTGGGGAGATCAGCGCATTTGCCAGGATTTTGTTCCGGCAGTGCTTGTCGGCAATTCCCATCCCCTCGAGGTTGCTGTCGGTCTGTGGTGAGGGAGAGTGTGGCCAGCGTTTGCGTAGCGCAGTACTCAGTTTAAAGTACCGGCCACGCTAGCCCCGTGATGAAGTCACAGCACCACCCGACTGGCCAGGTGGTGGTGCAGCACATTTACAGTGTGAGTAGACCCTGCGCAGATCTTTGCCCACTCGACAGCAGAAGGGTATCGATTCGATAGATTGATATATTCGTGAGTGATAGTCTAGCAGACCCACACCCCACACCCCACACCCCACCGTCAACTTTCAACCAGCCCAACCCACCGGAGGCATACCAGGAGTGGGACCTGCGCAGGTGTGATGTGGTATTCACGGAACACATTGCAGTACTGGGCCAGGTTTAGGTCGATGAGCCACTGATCCAGCACCGGGTGGTCGGTCCCTGCTATTTCGTGCGCCAGCCTCCCGATCTGCCGCTGCGTGGCAGCCATGCTCAGCGTCTGCCCCCTCAGCTGCGTGAGCTCACGCTGGCACACGCGCTCATCACGCCGCTCCTGCGACTTCAACCTCTGCCTCTCCCGCCTATCTCTATCTCGGGTCTTCTGCCGCAGCCCCTCCCCCGGGCGCACGTGATGTCGCCGCTCTGGCGACCCCGACCCCCTCTGCTCCCCGTCAGGCGCACCCGCTGTGTGCCACACAGCCTCACGTGTCTGGTGCGCCGTGCTGGGTTCAAAGCTGGGATAACTGGGGCCCGCAGCCCTGCCCTGCAGCGTGGTGGGCACACCCCCAAGCTCCGTGGTGCTCGTCGCGGCATCACGCCCAGCGGCAGCTCCCACTTTGAGAGCAGCGGGCTTTGCGGCAGCTGGGGTTGGGGTGGTGGGGCCCAGGCGCCGCATGCTGTGTAGGGTGTGGGTGTGGATGTGGCGACGGCAGGAACGACCATGACATCATGATGACCAGGCCATAGTCTTGGACTCGCTGAGAGGACCTCCTCACTCACACATGCCGTGAATAGTTCTTTAGTAGTGCAGAGCACACCGAGCGCCTGTTCTTGGTGTGATATCCAGTCACACACACACACACCAGGCTTGCTCCGTATTCCTTGAAAAATAGCCAAAATCCCGGAAATGTATTCCTGCTTTTTTCTAAGGATTTTTGCCTTGGATTTCGGACCCAGCAGTTCCCTGTGCCAGTCCCACAACCTCACGCAATGCGCTGCCTTGGAAAATTCTGTCACAAGTCACTCATGGTCGCTCGTTTCGGCACGACTGCCGCAACCAGAACTGCATGGTGAAGGCCTCCTCGATCGAGACCACCACTGGCAGCCCCAGGTCCGGTAGCTCGCCATCCTCGGCCAAACAAAATGTCGGCAATGACCGCCCTGTTTTCATTGTGCTGTAAGGCGCATACGACCGATACATGCGATGGTTGCCTCAACAGCATGAGGCGTTGCGCGGCCTGATGACCTCCTATAGGGTCGGCGCCACCTGACAGTTCCCACTGGTTCGACTCGCTAGATGGGGTATCCGGCGTCCACGGCTCATCTCTCCTGTGGCCAGTGATCCCGCCATCATCAGCTGCCGGATGAAAGCAAAAAATGGGTTTCGGGACCGTTTTTTCCAACGACACCCCTTCTTGACATGCCATAGTGGCATACGCGTAAGGACTTGGTGACAAGACAGGCACAAGCCACAGGGGGGTCTGGGGGGCGGAGCCCCCCAGCCGCCGGAGGCCACGGTAGTGAACATCTGGGTCTTGAGTGGAAAGAACACCGGTTTTTTGGCTGCCGGGAAGAAACAGAAACGGGGCGGGTGTCTGGAGGACTCATCCCCACCCCCCCCTCGGAAAAAGTTTCCTAAGGAAAATCCTTAGAAAAAAATAAATTTCCCCTCCTAAAAATCCTTAGAAAAAAATCGAGAAATTTCGGAGAGTGTATTCCGTATTCCATGTTAGGAGCAAGCCTGACACACACACGTGAATCTTTTTATATTAGTGTAGACACACCGAGCACTTGCTCTTGGTGTGATATCCAGTCACACAGACACACAACACACACCCTCCCCTCCCCTCCCCTCCCCTCGACCCCTGAACCCCTCCCCTCGACAATTGCCTTGCAACATCACCACCCACACCAACATACATGTTATCCAATGCGGAGCTGAGGCGCCGCACTACGCTCGGACGAGGCGGGTCGCTCTGCCGCTGCGTCACCTGCGCCGCAGGGTACCCCCCCGGCACCGCCTGCACCGCCGTGGGGCGAAACGCAGACCGCACCGCCCCCCTGCGCGCCAATGCCGACAGGGACCCCGTCAGCCTCGGCGGCGACAGGCTCCTGCTCTCCACCCCGCCCCCCTCCCGCGCCGCCGGCTGCTGCTGCGGCTGCTGCGCCCAGCGCCCCCCATACAGCGACATGTCGATCTCACCCTCCAGCGACGCGGCAGAGCTGAACGACGCCCTCTCATCCTCCTCCTCCTCCTCATGCACGGGCGCCCTGCCCAGCTGCAGGGGCATGCCCCTCGCTTGCTGCGGCACCGCCTCCCTCTCGCGCTCATCCCCACGCCTCCGCCTCTCCCCGCGCCCCTGCTTGCTGGTGGTGCGCCTGTCATGCCTGTCGTGCCGCTTGCCCCTGCTGCCTCTATCCTCCTTCGGCTTCGCCTTCGCCTTGTCCTTCTCCTCCTTCGGGCCGTGCATCATGGCTGCGAGCTGCATCCCCAACTGCATGCCGTACACCATGGCACGCGCATCGGCACCCAGCCCATCGGAACCCGGATCATGCATCGGCGGGACCTGCCCCGCAACAGGCGCGGGCGGCACATTCACCACCGCCCCCTGCTGCTGCGCGGCACGCGGGGGCGACCTTCCGTAGGCAGGGTGCGGCGCGGGGTGGTGTGGCGGGGAGATGCCTTGCCCCTCATCCACCCCGTCTATCGGAACCTCCTCGAAGCGTGGCATGACGCTGTGCGGCGCCTCCCGCACTGCAGGGGGTGCGGCAGCCGAGGCGGGCGCGCGAGGGGCAGCAGCAGCAGCAACGGGAACAGGCGGCGGCTGCGCCGCCGCCGCCGCCGCCACCGGCGGCTGCGCCACCTGCGGGGTCACCGGCGCCACCTCTGCGGGAGGAGCAGCAGCGGCGGCGGCGGGCTCCGGTGCAGGCCGTGGCGCCGCCGCCGTAGCATATGTGCCCAGCGCCTGCTCGGGAGGCACCGGGGCGGCGGCGTGTGGCACGCCTGCCCAGGGCTGTGCTGCCTGCTGCAGGTGGGGGTGGTAGGGGTGGGCAGGTGGAGGAGGATGATGCTGATGCTGTGCATGCGGGTAGTGCTGGTAGGGATGCGGGGCGTGGTAATAATGGTGGGGCACCGGAACCTGGTAGGGCGGGGGGGGCGCCGCCCCGCCCGGCACGCCGTAAGGTGGGTAATACGCAGGGGGTGCGTAATACGGCACACCGCTGTGGCCATAATATTGATGGTGGTGGTGCTGATGGTGCTGATGTTGATGTTGATGTTGATGCTGGTGGTGATGGTGGTGGTGGTGCTGAGGGCTCCCACCCGAAGGAGGGTGTCTATAGGTGTGTTGCAGCTCTTCGTTCAACTCCGACGCCCCGCGCGCCGTGCCCGTCACCGCGGGGGACGGGGGCGGCGGGACCATCTTCGGGGGCGTCGCCACGCTGTGCCGCCCCGACGGCGAATCGCTCCCCACCGACCCCACCGACGCCACCCCCACCGCCGCACGCTCCAAACTCCCTGTGTGCGAAAGCGCTTCGGGGTGCTGGGCAGCACCCGCCACACCTGAGGCAGGCCTTGCCGTGCCTGTCGAGGCCTGCCCCGCCTTGACGAGAGGTGCGGCGGCAGGCCCCGCTCCGGGGGTGCTGAGCGTCGCCGCGACCGCGCCATCGGGTGTGGCCGGCACCACAGCAGCACCCACCCGCGATGCGGAAGCATGCGACTTGGCTGTCTGTGGCGCGGCAGACTGCGGGCGCAGCTCGCTGACAGGCGCAGACGGAGGCACACCCCTGCTGCTGTGCGGCTGCACAGGCACAGACACCGCACCACTGCCAGGCGGAGCCTGGCTGCCCGGCCCCGCTGCCCCCCCCGCCGCGGTGCCTTTCGACGCATGCGACAGGTGCCCCGCCACATCCGCCTTGCCGACGCTCGCCACGCTGCCCGGCGCGGACACCTTCGGGGCAGACGCCGGCGCAGAAGGGGGCCCTGCAGCAGCAGCCTCTGCTGTGTCTTGCCGCCCGCTGGGTGCCTTGACCTGCGACCGCGGGACAGAGAGACTCGGCCCCTGCGATGCTTGCGATGATTGCGATGCCTGCGAGGCGGGGGCCGACTTCTTCGACCCCTTCGACTTCTTCGACGAGGATGAAGAGGATGATGACGACGACGGGGGGTCCGACGGCGCAGGCGGGGGGGTCGGCGGGGACCCACCCCCACCGGGCGCCCCACCTTCCGACCGGAGCTTTTCAATCTCCTCCGACTCCGCCTTCGACGCCTTGGCTTGATTCTTGATTTTCTCCCACTGCTCCACGGTGGGCGAATCGTCCCACTGTGCAGCCCCATCCACAGCGCCATACTCTTCCAGGAACGACACCCTCGGATACGCCTGCCCGTCTTTGATATCCACACGCAGCTCCACCTCGGGGCTGCCCTTCTCCCCAACGGGTGGGGGTGACCCCTCAGGTGTGTGCGCCGCACCCCCCTGCGGGCTGGTGGGTATCTCGTCGGCCTTCCCCGTCGGCGCCTCCACTCCGGCTGAGGCGCGTATTTCTAGATAGAGGAACCCGAGCTCCCCCTTCATCTTGTTGGCAAAAGCCATGCCTTCTGGCGTGTCGCCTGCGCCCAGTATGACCTTCTTCTTGATTGGGGCACCCACGCCATCACGCAGTGCGTCCTCTTTGATGCGGATCTCGCAGTGGCCCAAGAAGGAGTTTTTTTTAGACCCCGCGTCGTGTATCGTGCAAACGATGACATAGGACCCTGTTGCCAGGGAGCCACTGCTCAGGCTGCCCTCCATCATCTGAGGCTGAATATCGGGGGAGACAAAGAATTCGAACCGCTCATGCCACGCAGGCGATTTGCTGTTCTTCTGTGTTGAGGTTCGCTTCTCAGACCGGCTCTCCTCGGCGAGATTACCACGCACCTTGATGGATGTGAAGGCGTCGACCGCAGCGCCCTTCTTCCCAGCAACACCTTCTGTTCCGAGCACCGTGACCTCAAAGGAGTGTACATTCGCCTGAGGGTTGAGTTTGAAGTCCGACATGATAGGACGGAGGGTCACCTGCAGCTCCCCGAGCTTCTTCCCGTTTGAATTGAAAAATGCGACGTCGTCCTTCTTCCCGGGGCGGGGGCCGAGGGAAAGGACATATGTCTTGGCCTTGAGGGCGAGCAATTCGATCGACTTCTGGTTGAGGTCGATATCCGCATAACCGAGGAAATCGTTTGCGTTGAATTTGTCGTGGTCAAACAGGGTCAGCTTGACAAGGGTCGGCAGGGTGGGCTTCAGCGGCAGCGGGATCTCAAAGTGCTGGTTCCACTCGGGTGACAAGGTCTTGCTCTCCACCCTCGTCTGCACCTCATACTTTTCCGGGATCCGCCCGCTGCCCGAAACAGACACAAACGGGTCGCACTTCCCATTCGGGTCGGCAGCCACAATGCCCCACGCCTGCTCGACCGTCAGATCCAGCCATTTGCAAACCCCGTTGGCACCCCCACCCTTCGCGTCGGGAGACCCCTTCTTCGCCGCAGGCTTCAAGGGAGGAGTATTTTCCTTTCCCATGCTCGCATGAGAGAAGGCGGAGAGGTGGAGATATGATGGGAGAGAGAGAGAGGGAGGAGCAGTGGCGAACGGAGGGGTGAGTGGGGTGGGGTGGGGTGGGGTGGGGGTATGAATAAATACTTTTAGAGTGAATCTAGATGCCCAACACAAACGCACCCGCGTGGGAAAGGTCTACAACTGGTGCGTGGTTTTGTGTGGGTTTGCTTTGTGCGCTTTAATGCACGATCTACACTACAGCAAAAAAAAATCAATGGCTAGGGAGAAACCGCGGCGTCTTTATCAGAGCGAGGGAAGACTTCTAGAAAAAACCACCACTTCACTGAGAGGCTTGGGTCCAGCCCACCCCCTCCCTCCGCTCGTATGCAGAGGGAGGGGAGGGGAGGGAGGGGGGGAGCGAGTCACGCCAGTTCCCCTGAGGATTTGCTGCGCCAACCGCAGCTGTCGGGCATGACGAGAGGGGTGAGAGTGGAGGGAGGGGGGGGGGACGGAACAGCAGTTCTGGCCCCAGCCACCGCCCCCTTCAACCCCTGCCTCTTCCTGTATAAAAATGGATGTGGTGGGAGCTGGGGTCGTGAAGCAGGAGTAGAAGGAAGCGCAAGGTTGGTCACCCTTCACTCGTTATGCAGGTGGTGTCCGAGATGCAGGGTTGGGGGGTGGGTGGGGTGGGATGTGTGGGTCCCGCGTGCATTGTTGAGCGTCAGAGCTGCACACTCACATCCTACAATAAACCGCAAACCTCTCGCACTGCATTCCTGGGGTTCTGGCGAAAAGGCAAGAGCGAGGTGAAACCAGTGGTGGCATGGGTCTTCGCGGCGCGGTGCCGAAGCGCGCGTTTTCTTTCGCACATTTCCCCTCGCTTTGGGAGAAACGCATGCATTGCCCGTCGCGAAGACAGCCATGAGCGATGCGCGTTTGGACAGCCAGAATGCCAAGACGCCGGAAGGCGGTGCACTTCAGTGCTATCAACCCTGTATGTCAAGACGTCGGAAGGCGGTTTGACAGCTGCGTTTCTGACAAGAACACGGGGTGTATGTGTTCAGTGAAGAAGAGTGGCATAGCCGACACCCATGTTCCGTACTTCGTTCGGAGTAACAACCCCCTTTTGACGGGAAAAATCGTCCTCCTTTCGCTATAATAAGAGAAACACCCTGCCCAGCAACTGCAAAAAGGCAGATCCGGGCCACTTTTTGTTGAGCGCACACTCCTGTGTCAAAGGCTGTGGAAGCCCCTGTGAAGTGGCATGAAGGTGTTCTGAAGCTTCAGTCGTACGATTTCCTTCGAGACCAACGCTAGAAATAGCAGTGGTTATTTGGATGAAACAGGTCAACCGATAGACCGGGTGGGGTGTGAGACTACAACAGGGCAGCTGGCACCAACAAGAGCCTCTCCATCGCTGACCTTTCCCCTCCACGGAGCGTCACAGTGCTGCACACTCATATCCTGCAGTACTCTGCAAAGCGCTCGCTCTGCAGGCGTGGGGTTTTGGCGAAAGGGCCTGACAAGTACCCTCGCATCGTTGAGCCTGCGTTTGGGAGAAGAATATGAAGAATCCCGATGCGTGCATTTGGACAGCCATACTGTCGATGCGCCGAAAGGCGGTAAGACCTTCATTTCATGGTGTCAACATGAGGGGACACGATCAAGGTTGTGAGCCACGTCATTCTGCTGACTGCAGTTGGGGGTCTCTGCCGGCCACAGGTAGACTGGGATGAGAGAGGGACATCAGAAGAGGCAGTGACACAGTGACACAGATCGAAACGACTCTCTTGTTGGTTGTGTAGAGCCTTTGGGGGCCCTCGCTACCAGTCACAGCTCGTCACAGCTCGTCAGTCAGTGAGGGGAAGTGCGCCGTGGCTCACTTGTTCTCACTCAGTTCAAGGTAAGGTAACCCTCCTAGGCCCCCACTTCTCGGAAGCTTCCCGTTGCGCAGGGCGGAAACACCCAGGCCTGCCGAAGGTGGGTGCATGGAAATGACAACCCACAAAGAAGCAGGCAGGACAGGTACAGACCGAGGGCCTTCAGGTTCGCCACCACGAATTCAGAAGCCGCAAATCGTTGCTGCCCACCACCGT
Organism: Rhynchopus euleeides; assembly: GCA_963210315.1. Lineage (NCBI taxonomy): Eukaryota > Euglenozoa > Diplonemea > Diplonemida > Diplonemidae > Rhynchopus > Rhynchopus euleeides. Next base: position 1,004,904 of record OY723272.1, read on the forward strand.
GACGGCAAGCTTCTTGCGGGTGAAAACCCTGAAACTGCCCACCCCATCCGGGGGTTGACGCATATAGTCGGAGATAAACGGAACACAGCAGACACATTCACGAACAACGATAGGAATGGGAAGAGCTTGTTGTGGTGAAACGTACACACCTCGACCTGTGATGAGGTAAGATGTGGCTCTGCAATGCGACACTTCTTCGTGCACCTTTGGCAATAATCAGACCTGCTTATCTTGCGTTGCATTTCCTCCTTCGTTGAATGAGGTTACACAAGCGGTAGTGGGCTTGTCCTCTGGTATTACGATTTCGCCACAAACTGTTGCGATATTGGCTTGTACATCCTCCGTTGCCAAGCCTCCAGGAGGTGTGGCGGGAGCTCCGATGGCGGCTCACCCTCAATAGCGTCCCACTGGTTGTGGATAACCTGGAGCGCAAAGCGGTTCACAGTGGATTCGATGTTCACCTTTCCGGCATTGATTAGCTCGTACATCCACTCGCCCGGATCGCTGTCTGTGAGCCCTTTAACCGCTACTAATGCAATGATGTCCCCAGGCTTGGGACACCACAAGCCATGAACAGCAGAGAGGCTGAAGCACACCAGCATCCTCGCTGTATACTCATCTGTCACACACCGTAGGTTCCCAGGGCTCTCTTTGCAGAACTGCTCCAGCAGGACCACCAGCGGAACGGTGTTGGACAGAACAGTCGACCTCCTCACCTGATTGCTCCCGAGAATCCCCACCCTCCCACTGCCGGCCAGAACGGCAGTGGACATGCAGTACTGGGGCAGACATTTGGTGACGTGGAGCACAGTTCTGGCTGCATGGTCGGCGTACGACTTCGACTTCGGCTTGAATGTGTTGAACCCCAGCAGGAAGCGGTCTCCAGAGAAGCTGTCGACAATACCCCCACGGGTGCTGCATGACGTGGATATGACCGACACAAGCTCGCTGTACTCATGCAGGAGGGTTGCTTCAGATTCAGCCTCGTTCAGCACCTTCACCCATCCGATGATGTTGACCATGGCCATCGCAAGGGGACGTGATCCAGCTACGTGCAGCCCCAGCACACTAGTGTGAAGGTGAGTTGAAGACAACCCTCTCGAGCGACGGGAGGCCCTCGACGATGTCTCGCAGTGCGTGGGAACCGACGACGATGGTGATTTTTCCGAACCAGTGTCTTCACTTTCGGACGCAGCCGCTGTCGGTTGCTGTGCATCTGGTATGAAAGCCCTATATTCTTCCAGACGTCCAATGGTTGCCATCATCCCCTCGATCAGCGTCGCAACCTCGCCCAGCATGACCTTCTTGGACAAGAATGGACTCAGAATGCTGTTTGCCGCGTCCGTATCGAGGTTTCCGATGAGAGCGATGACATCAGATACCCTGTGTAGCGGGATAGCAATGAAGAATATATCCAGCACACCAACCGCTAGGTCAAACACCAGCACAAGAACAGTGAAGACAATCAGCAGGTTCAGTGCAGACTGGACCTTTTCATGGAGGGCTCTCGTCGGCCTCACCCAGATCATCACCTTCTTGTCCAAAAGGTGGGCCTTGCGCACGAAGTGGTCCACCCCGTCAAGCGAGAGTGTCCGGAAGGTGCCGTCAGGCGAGTCTGCCATCCCAAGGAAGGCCTCCCGCATGGTGCTGCTGATGTTCACGAGGGTGCGCGGGCAGGGGTGCCCGTTCGCCTGGAATGTCGCCTGCACACACCATTCAGAGAATGGGACGACAGGCTCTGTGGTGGCCATCACCATGTGAGTGCTCGTGTCGATGACCATGACGTTGACATCTGGCTTGCCCACCCGGTACTTGTTGATGACCTCCGCCCAAGCGTCCAGCTTGAAGGAGACCTGAAGGAGAATCGCCCGATACGTGCTCCACGGGTGCGGGGGTGGTGGCGGGACAAACACCGCATCGAATGTGTTGTACTCCACAAGGAGCTCGAAAGCCCAGACCTCCGATTCCCTCCAGCGTGTCACAGCAGCACCGTTGACACCCCTTCCACCTTCCACCCACCTGTCTGGTGTGGGGAGCCCGCCTTTGCGTGGGTCGTAGTATCCAACAAAGTTGTTCACCTGCTCGTTTGCGTTCCACTGAAACACCTTTTGCACCGGCAAACCCGTCGCGCCGTCCACAGCAGTGTTGGTCACGATAAGCGTCTTTATCATCGGGGGTGAGACTGATGTATCTGGGGCGAAGTGTTCGGCGGGGTGTGACGGGTCGTACAGCTGGACAATCCAGGCATCTGTCCCATCTCGCAATGGCTCCTTCCACATCGACTGATGCAAGACGCTGCGGTTGTCGAGGGTCCATGGCACAACACTGAGGCCACAACCATACACGCTGTGCCCACCGCTGAGTGTGGAGTGCATGAGGTCGTGAGACAGCTCCATCCACGACGTGACGTTGTAGTTGCCTCCCCAGCGCCTCGGGTTGAAGTAGAAGGACTTCATCCTGTTGATCGTTTCAGGCCCCTCTTCAACCTTCATCAAAATGTCGTTGCGGATGCTCTGCAGCTCACTACCACTTGTATCTCGGGCGGTATCCTCAAGCGATGACAGACTCTCGAAGTACATGATGAGCCCACCCACCATCGATGCCGTTGTGGACACCAGCGTTGTGCATATTATCAGCGACACCACAGGGAGGCGCAATGCTGAGAGAGAGTGTGGCTCAGCCATCCCAAATGGCCCCCACCTGTGGATGGAGGTGATATGGAGCGTGTCACCCTCCCCGTCCCCCAATAACCACAACGGGCAGGGGTAACAACAAGGCTGATCTTCCAAGGCTGCATCTCCAACACCCACGGCGGGGGTCTGGGTTGCCTTGGGTCTTCTGTGCTTCTTCTGTGATGACGAGTGCGTTGTGGTGGATGACCTGTGGATCAGCCAAGGATACCCACGCATGCAAAGTCTGCAGGAAAAGTTCAGAGATGTACGGATCGTGCAGTCCGGATGCAGCGTGACGGTTGGTCATGGAGGGGGGTGGGGGTAGGGAGCCAACACCCCTGACTGGGGCCCACGATCCATCCGAGTCACTTTTTTTTTGTTATCATCACATCTAGCAGGGTAGAGGAAAGGGTATGGGACAATATTGGCACAGCCGGGTGCACAGCAATGCCACACCGCCACAGGGGGGTTTTTCACAGGCAGAGAGGAGGGCGTGTGTGTGTGTGTGTGTGGGAAACCCCAGCCCAACCTTGCCTGAAAAATTCATAATTAGACACCACCACCACCACCACCACCACCCGCCCCACCCATCTAGTCGGTGGTAAATATATAAGGGTTGCCACAAACACGCGTTGCAGTGTGCAACACACGCAGTGCGGCGGAGGAGGCCGTGCTTGAGGGGTTTTCCTCCTGGAGATATCCCAGCCCGACACAGAGGAGGTGGTGTGTGGGCTGCGCACAGGGCGCGAAGGAGGCACCCAGGAGCGACGTCAGCTTGCTCCCACGGGTCGGGATGTGGGCATGCCCCTGCCGGATCGCCGTCAGCACATCGCAATATGCCTGCCAGGGCGTGCTGTGGTTCGAACGGGCCACATGCCTCTCCACACAGAGGTCCACCACAGTCGCACCCCCGCGCCCCGCCACGCCTCCGATGCGCACCACCATCACGGCACCCCGGCGCTGCTGCCGGGCGTGATGTAGGGTCCGGAGCCTCGCCTGCACCCCCAAGCTATCCCTCAGCCAGACCTTCGCCAGCCCTGCGACAGACGCCAATGGAGTGCCACACCTCCTCGCCTTCCCTCTGCACGGCTTCGGCTCTGCGGGTGGGGCGAACACATCAGACACGCTGTCATTCTCCACAAGCGCCGCCTGCAGGAAGAGCCCTGTGGTTGGGTCGATGGGGCGCGGCGCTTCCGCATGAAGCACTGCGAGGAGCTTCCCGACCAGCGCCAGGGCGTGCTGCTGCCCCTCCGCAGGCCCATCCGCTGTGAAGGCGATGCAGCAGTCACGCCCAGACCTCATGGTGCCCGAGGCCCAGAGCACCTGGGCTGTCTGATCCCTCCCGTATCGCACCACCTCGTCGAGCTCGAAGGTGCGTGTCTGGGTTGCCTTCAGCACCGCCACGGTGGTGTCACCTGTGGCCTGCACGACGGCGTTTGCCGGTGCGACACATCCCTGCACCCACACGGTGGGGCGCCCGGTGGTTGCGGCGCAGAATGCCTCGACGCTGCAGTGTGGAGGGCAGCGGAGGATGGGGGACTGCCCCCCGGCTGGCGCGCTGCGGCTCCTGCTCCTGCTGCGGCTCAGGTAGTCCGCAGAGCTGCTGCGTGTGGCGGAGCGGCGGGACTCGCTGCGGCCTGACCTCAGGGGGACTGCTGCTGTGGGCAGGCCTGCGTCAACCCTGCTCCTGTGTAAGTTGGCGTAGCTGGCCCCCCCGCCGCTGGAGCTGCGGCCCAGCGGTGCAGATTCTGCCGGCGAGGGGCTCTGCGTGCGGAGCGCAGTCGGGGAGATCCCGCGCCTCTGCACAGGGAAGATGTCCGACACCGCCAGCTCCGACAGCTGCATCGCGTCGGACGCCTCGGGGGGGCGTGCCGCCGTGCGGCACGGAGGTGTAGCGGCGTCCTGCAGCGCCTGCTGCGCAGCCAGAACATCCAGGACCTGTGCCGTGACCTGTGCCTGGTAGTTTGCGTACATCTCCAGGCTCCGGCGCACCGTGTGGTTTTGATGGGCGAAGTCGTGCCTCAGCTCCTTCACACGCGCGCCCAGCCGCCCGATGGAGTGGTGCAGGCGTGACGTGCCGACCTGAGGGGGTGCCCCGCCCCGCTGGATCTCCGTCATGGTGGGTGTGGAGGTGATGGGGACGGCATCGGCAGCGGTGCTCCTGGGAAACATCGCTACGGCAGAGGCGGCAACCCGCGCATCCCGCTGGTGCAGCGCTGTGGGTGGGTGCTGGATGGGATGTGGAATGCTGTTGGCGAGTGAAATGCCGCGTCGCATCATGCATGCACTTCAATTTGCTAACAAGCGATCGGCTCGATAGCACTGCTCGGTAGCAACGTGGGAGGGGGGGAGTGGCTCACTGAGAAGGAGGGGCGGGGGGGTGGGGTGTCTGCAGTATTACTGTCGATGCACGCGGCAGGCACTCTCGAGAGGAAACCCGCCAACAGAAAGTTGGGCTGCTGAATGGCGGGTGGAGTGATCCTCAGAGGTTCCCTTTCTCAACCTTGCTGGCACAGCTCCGCCAAGGCAAGTGGAAGGAACGCACAAAGGCAAAGAGGGCAGCCTGCGCACACTCGGTCAATCGCCTCACCCTGCGAGACTTGCTTTCTCAGATCCAGCCTCCTTGTGACCCCCCCAGAGGCACCGAAGGTGCTTCAGCGAGTTGACTAACAAAGAAGGAGGGGGGCCTGGTCGCTGTGGCGATTACCTGTTGCAGGAAGCAGCAGTGCGCGTGCAGCGGGGACTCGCAGCAGTGGCGGTCATAAGGGAGGGGGGAGGGGGGCAGGTGATGGGGAAACCAAAGAACAGTGGGTCTTCGCTCCGGTTCGAAAGTTGTGCGTTTTGTTGTGAAACTTCTCTTCGGAGTTTTGTGGGGGGGGGGGGGACGCCAAGCTTTGTCGATAGCGAAGACCTTCAAGTACTATAAAGCATCCCCGTGCTGGCCTTGGAAGATTTGACGCAGCAGGCAGTGCATGTGGTGCCGCGGCGGCAGACATAAGTGAGGGAGGGGGGGTGGGGGTGGACGCGTGGATGAGTCGGCAAGGCTGCTCTGCGCACGGCACAGTGGCACCGTGTGCAGGGCTGGCCACAGGTGCACAGCAGACGGCAGGGCATGTGGACAAAAGGGCGTCTATGGTTGGACAAAGGCAGGCAGCTGCCAGTGTGCCGCCCTGTGTCCCTGACGCTGCAGATACCGCTGCTGCTGCACAGTGCAGCACAGCAGAACACCAGTACAGGCTCAGGCGTAAAAAGCGTGTTGATCTTGGAGTGGACAGCGCACGGAGTGCTGTCGCTGTTCAACGCAGCACAAAAAAATGAGACAAACAAAAACAAGAGGGTGGAAGCAAATCCAATATTGAGATGGTAGCAGCTGGGTGATGCAAGAGCAGTGAAGCCATGCATGGCCCGCAGCATGCTTGTATGGTGCCCTGCCTGCCTCTGTATCAGTGGAGGCGGCGGGGCGGATAACAGCAAACAGCAAGAAAATAACAGCATCCGTCAAACAGCAAATCGGCAGGTCGTCAAAGAGGGCCGAATATTGCAAAGCACAGCAGGTGTCGCACAGAAGGGCGGCGTTGTGTCCGCTCACCCCAGCACTGCGCACGTCCACCCCGCGCCCCCGCACGACTTCCGGCACTGCGCGTACCACTTCGACTGCTGGTAGCACCGCAGCCCGTTGCGGCAGCAGCCGGGTGCATCCTTGCAGGCACCCCACTCTGCAATTTGCTTCGAGCACGTGTTGGAGGGTGGCTGCGGCTGGGGCTGGGGCTGCGGTTGCGGCTGGGGCTGTGGCACAGGTGCCGGTGCAGGGCCACCCCCAACACCCTCGAACTTGAAGTGCTGTGTGCGGGATCCCGTGCACGCCCACTGCTGCACCCGAGCCCCATTCTCGCGGCGTGCATTCCAGTCGACGTCGACACACTTCCCGCTGTGCGCAGCACGCAGCTCATAGTACCCGCCACCCACGCTCTGCAGCGTAAACACCTTGTTCGCCTGCGTCCCGCACGTCCACTGCTGCAGCAGTGCCCCGTTAGACTTCGACACGCTCTGGATGTCCAGACACTTCCCGGAGTGCACGCTCTTCAGCTGGTGCCGCCCGCCGCCCACGTGCGTCACAACCCACTGCTGGTTCGCCCCGTTGGCCCACTGCCACTGATGCACAGGCGCCCCGTTGTGCTTGGACCTCCCCGCCACGTCCAGCACCTTCCCGGACTCGCGCGACACCACCCTGTACGTCTTCCCGGACACGACTGCGTTGCCCTGGCTGGGGGGTTGCGGCTGCGGCTGCGGCTGCGGCTGCGGAACAGGGGCCGGCGGTGACGGTGGTGATGGCGGCGACGGGGGCGGGGCACCACTGCACCGCGGAGCCTTGCTGCGGATGTATGCACGGATGAAGGTGCCTGCACACGACACGCGGTCCCATGCGCCTGCCGAGCACGCACCTGGCGCCAGCGTCGCTGACTTCTCGTCCTTGTCGCAGTAGCTCCACGCCGCCCAGCTCAGCGACACGCCGTGGCGGCCGATGCTCTGAAACATGTCCAGGAACGCCTTCGCGTTGGACAGGTACGGCCCCCCGTCCCCGCTCGCGTCCGACACGCCCCACTCCGTCACGAAGATCGGGATGCGCGAGGCGTACTCCTCCAGCCGGGACCGCAGCCCCATGTGCGAGCCCGCGTAGAAGTGGAACGTGTACATCACGTTCCGCGGCTGCGCCACAGGGTCCGCCGCCGCCAGGTGGATGTCCTGGCTCCACGTCGGTGTCCCCGCAATGATCACCGTGTCGGGGTCCTGTGCACGGATCACCGCAATCACCCTGTCGTGGTACCGCTTCACCTCCCCCCAAGTCACCCCGTTGGGCTCGTTCGCAATCTCGTACAGCACGTGCGTCTCCCCGCGCAGCTCGCGCGCAATGTCCCGCCAGAACGCGTCCGCCCCGCTGTACTTCCCGTCGTTCGGGTTCCCGGGGTTCAGGATGTGCCAATCCACGATGACGTACACTCCCAGCTCCTTCGTCCACCGCACGATCTCCAGCACTTTCGCCTTCACGGAGCTGTCGTCTGCGTACCCGCCGGACCCGACGTACATCGCCGCACGGAACACGTTGCTGCCCCACGACCGCACCAGATGTCCCACGCTCTCCTTTGTGTAGCACTGCGGGAACCAGTGCAGCCCGTGGCTGCTCATCCCCATCAGCTGCACCGCCTCCCCGCCCGCCCCGACCAGCTGCAGCCCACCGCTGCCGCCCAGCCGCAGCTTCCCGTGGCAGTTGGCGTACCCGGTGTTGTCTGCAGGGGGTGCTGCCGCGTTCAGGCCCCCGGGCACCGAGCAGCTCCCGCCGCTGCTGCCCCCACCACCACCACCACCACCACCACCACCACTGCCTCCCCCGCCGCCCCACGAACACTTCCCGGTGTGCTGGCAGCAGCACTTGCAGTAGCACTCCGACCCGTCGTCCGCACCACACAGCGACCCGCCCCGCGTCCACCCGCACTCGCACCCCGTCGTGTCACTTGGGCACTGCTGCGCAGCTGCCGCTGCTGCCAGCGCTAACAGCATAAGACACCGCATGGCGCTGCGTGCACTGCTGTGCTGTGTTGTGTTGTGTATCTGCAGGATGGCGTGTGGTCCAAGCGAACGAGCCCTGCCAACGTTAACATGCCGGCTGGCACCCCTCCAGCAGGGCAAATTGCAATGTAGATCCCAGCGGTACCTGCCCGCTGGTGAGGAGAGGGGGTGCCGGGCGGGGCGGATATCACGAGATGCAAGCATAAGCGAGACGCAACCTCCAAACTGGGGCCAGTGCAGGACTGAGACACTGCCAACCCACACACACACACACACAGCTTGCCTGCAAGTTGCATTGGAAGCCCCGTTGCTCGGCATGCCAAAAGCGACGCCTCCCAGAGGAGGTGTGCTGCCGCAACCACCACAAAGAGGGGGACGGGCTCCCGGTCACTATGGGCTTCTGCAAACGCCACAGCATGGACCGATGCGGTGACTGCTACAGCGATGGCAAATCACTAACACATTGCTGCCACACACACCACGCTGGCTATGCTGCACGCCCTCCTCCCCGGAGTGGCACTGAGTTGGCCCCACACTCTAACCCGAGTGGGGCCTCCGCTGTGACGTAGAAGTGGGCGGGGGTGGGCAATGATCCGCGCAGGATCTCCCCACACAAAACGTGGTCACCACACACACACACACACGGGGCATAACGCCCCACGCACACCGGCACCACGGCTCTAGAGACGCCTGGCCGACAAGAGACAAGAGGCAAGACACCCCAGGCTAGCACCCCTCCAGCAGAGCCACGGGTGCTGTGTAAATCTCAGGCGACATCCGCAGCGGCACCTGCCCGCTGACCAGGACAGGGCCTGGCCCTTGCACAGGCAGGTGGCTGAGCCGCTTCGGCCCAGCCGCCCTGCGCGCTGCTCCATACGCCGCAGAGACACCACGTCGCATCATGCTGGTGCTGGCATTGTCGGTATCGCCGGGCAGCGTCACCGACACCTGCCGCACTTCATCCAGCACAGTCACCACCAAGTCTATCTTGTCGTGCGGCAGCACGCTGTCATCCAGCAGGCTGGACAGGACGGGCCGTATGCACCCCTGGCTGTCCTCGCCCCGATCCAGCTTGTGCCGATCGAGCGCTGTGTCGATGCGCCGCATCAGTTCCTCATCGCGTGCCATTGGGGCGACACCTGCGGTGTTGCGCGACCAGGCAGCGACACGGGTATCGTGGTAGAAAAGCGTATACTCGAGGAGAGCACGCAAGGCGGCGAAGTGGCCCTTCTTCACACCCTGCGGATCCCACGGGTATGGGCAGTCATACGTCCCGCAGTGGAGGAAGTATTCCTGGCACTTCAGTGCGTCGACCAAAGAGGCAAAGCTGCTCGCCACAGCACTGCTGCCTTCGGCCATGCAGCGGGATGTGTTTTTGTGTAACCTCATGCGATGAAGGGGAGAATGGAATACAACGTCATCAGGCCCGGATATACCTTGCCAGAGAAGGTGCCGCATTGCAGAGCCACAGCTCACCTCATCACAGGTCAAGGTGTGCGTTGCACCATAACGACCTCTCCCACTCCCAGACCCATTTCCAGTCACATGTGTCTGCTGTGTTCCATTTCTGCGAAATCTGTACAAATCCGTGCAGAAGGGGAGGGGGTGCTAGAATAGAAGAAGAACCGGCACTCACCACCACCCCACCTCAACCCACCCCACCACCGCCGGCTCTTCTCCTTTCGGGCTGCCCACCCCCCCATGCCTGCCTTGGCTTGCCCCCCCCCCCCCTCCCGCCAGCCACACATACACCCTCCTAGGCCAACATGACCTCCCAAGGCTTTCGCTCTCGGCATCGGAACTGCGCGCCTGTCACGGCAGTGACCAGCGCCAGTGCTCCAATAAGGCACAAGGTACCCCCACGCAGCGCCCGGCGATGGGCGCGCACCTCCTCTGCATAGCCCGAGAACTGCGGCTGAGCCAACACGCCCCGCAGCTGCTCGTCTGGCAACTGCACGAGCTGGTTGACCACCGTGACATAGGCCTGAGGGGCGCCGGCCGACTGCAGCGTGTCGGAGAGATTCAGGGCCAGGCGCTCCAAACGCCCCGGATCACTCACGACGTCAGGCCCCCCCCTCTGGGCCAGCCGCGAGGCTGTGAGGGGACGTGCCCGCGGAAGCGGGCGGTCCACCACCTCACACACCCCGTCTGGGATCCGGGGGGCCTTCGGAGGCTGCTGCAGGGCAGAGTCTTCGCAGCTCGACCACTCGTGGGATTCCAGCTCCCGCAGCTGCCGCCCGGCCCGTCTCCGCCTCCTGCAGCGGTCATCGCGTTCACGCTTGATGGAGGCATCCACCGCTGTGAGGTGTTTCGTCGGGAGATCCCGCAGAGAGTTGTAAGCCGCGAGTATCACCGCGGCCTCCCCTTCAAGCCCATCGAGCTGCATGTTCCGCACCTGCCCCATCACATCCTCATGCACGCGGTGCACATTGCGGTACGTGACCGCCTCGCCCGACGCAGTCCGCACGACACTCAGAGCCTCCTGATGCTGCCCAGCCTTCTTCAACACCTCCTTCCAATGCCTGGTCCCGGCGGAGGACACCTGATCCCTCCTATACCTCCTCTGTGCCAACATCACACCCGACGCCGCACCCAGCGCTGTCGACGGGCGGTACCTCCTCTGGAAGGGCAGGTTCTCCTGCACACTGAGAGCCCTCCGGTGGGTCCCTGCCGGCGCTCTGTGCAGCATCTGCATCACGCGCCGCCGGATCATAGCCCCGTTGGGCTCCGCAGGGGTTATGGGCGGAACCGCGACAGGGCAGGGATTGGCCTGCAGCTCCTCTGACGGGGAGTCCTCAGCAGCAGCCTGTGCAATGTAGACTCTCGACAGCTGGTTCCGCCTCTGCGCGTATTGCCTGCATTGGTCCTGAAGCTCTTCGTCGCTGACATCCGACTCCGCTGCGAGATATCCCAGCAGCCCATCCAACTCATCCTCCTCAGGCTCTGTGGGCTCCGCATCCGATGCGCCATCATTCGCTTCATTCGCGTCGTCGCGATGGTGCGCCTCACTCCTCTCCTGCAGGTTGAGGAGATGCTCGCCGGGTCCAAAGATGGTCTGCACAGCCTGCCCGATCGCAGAGAGCCCCCCCCGTTTCCCCGGGGAGGCGGCGCACCGCAGCGGGATTGCGGCATGCGAGCCTCTGAGGAATGCGTTGGAGTGTGGTATCATCACCCTCTGTTTATACGACTGCTTCAGCTCCGCCCTCTCCTGCTCCAGCTTGTCTCGGTAGGTGGAATCTCGTGGGCCTCCTTCCCTCAACCGGGTCTGAAGCCCTTTGAAGAAGTCATACAGCGAATCCTCCGTCACCGGTGCATTGCGGGGGTGGAGCATTAGCGCCAGCTCGAATGTAGCCTGGTAGAACTCCTCCCAGACGAACCCTTCTGAAGGGTCCTTCGCCAGCCTGTGGAAGTCATCCTCAGCTGTCCGGAGGTTGTCCGCAGAGTCGTGCGATGGCAGAACCGCAACCACCAGATCCATGAGGTATTGAACCGAGTCTGTCGGGGTGATTTTGCTCTTCTCCACAGAGCACAGCTTCGAAAACCCATCCTGGAGGAGGGACCGGATCCGGGTGGAGGCGTAGAGCGTTTGGAGGTGCATGCGGGGGAGCTGCACAAAGGAGGCCTGCAGCTCAGCCAGGGTGAGGTCCGGACGCCGCCTCAGAGATGTGGAGAGCAGCGTCTCGGGGATCTGCCTGCGGAGAGCCTCCGGGAGCCTCTGCACCTCGATCAGCTCCTGCAGCACACGCACCTGGTAGAAAAATCTCTGAAACCTGCAGCACGCGCGGTAAACCCCGACGAACACCCTCTCCGCCCCACCGCCCCCCTCCCCCTCCGCACCGCCAACACGGCTCTTCCCTGCTGAGGAGGGGTCTGGGGCTGCCTCGCGGTAAACATTCACCACCACGCCGTGGGCGCGCTCCACGGGTTTCCTCAGAGGCAACCCGGTGGGGTCGAGGCAGGGGACAAACCCCGGCACGGGGAAGGCGCTCGCTGTGTTCAGCATGCTGGCTATATTCGCTTGGTGCCGGCAGGGGAGGGCCTCCCCCCTGAGGTTCAGCCGGTGTGACACCGCGTCACAGAGAGGCCCCAGGGCAGCCGCTGTGGACCCCTGGCCCACCGCCTCGAGGGCCAGCTTCCTCACCAGGAGGCGGAGCTCCCGCGACTCCTGCTGCTTCAAGCGGAGTATGCGTATTCGCCTGTCGGTGCCTACCTCCCACCCGCTCTGCGGGGTTCGCACCGCAGAGTCGCTCTGCTTCTCTGGGTCATCCTCCTCCGATTCAGACTCGTCACAACCCCCGCCCCCCTCATGGCTGGCGTTGGCCCTCTTTTCCACCGCCTGCGGGGAGACGAGGCACGGCAGGATGCATGCCACACAGAGGGGTGCGACACCCTCCATTTCGACAACCGCCTGCCGGCGCAGAGCCTTGGTGACGGCGGACTTCACCAGGGGTCGGTGTGAGTTGTCTTTGAGGATGTGGTGCCACAGGGTCCTCTCCGGACCGAGGACTCTGGAGAGGGCGATCTCCCTTGCGGACCGCTGCGTCACCAGCGACAGCGCGGCCCGCGAGGTAGGGAGCAGCCCCTTCCCGTGGTGGATATACTGCATCTCCTCCTCCGAAAGCACCACAGGCGGGGCGGCGGACTGCCGGTCGTTACACCCCCGCCTCCGCGCAGGCAGTGCCTTGCGAGAGTCTGCCGCATTGCCCTGCCCCGTTGGGTCTCTGCGGGATGGAGGGTCATCCTTAGCCAAGCCCTGGGAGAGACCGGGTGGAGGAGGTGGCTGAGGCGGCCCTGTAGCATGCGGGATGCCTAGCTCCTTCTTAAGAAGCTGGAGTGAGTCCATATGTGGTGGCAAAGGTGGCGGGAGGTGGTGGGCATTCAAAGGAACAGAAGGGAGGTGTGTGGGAGGTGATGGGATATAAAAGTGAGGGCAGAGAGCGAGTGGGAGGGGAGGGTGTGGTGAGGTGTCTCTGCGGTGTGGTGGTGCGGTGCATTGTATAGAGACAAAGGCTACGGAGACGGGGCAGATGCGATGAGTGAGTGGGTACAAAGGGGGATGGAGGTGGCATTGAAGCCAGCCTCGGGGTGGGTGGGTGGTTGGGGGGATGAGCTCGCACATCCGGCACTGCGGTGCGCTGTGGGTTCGCCTGATGCAGATGGGACCGCGCCAACGAAGGTCAACCCCGCCGTTAGGTTATCAGAATTCAGGCGGCCAGGCTGATCTCCTCGTTGTTAAGTTGCACAGTTCCCCAGTCTTCAGCCCCCCGCTCTTCGCCGTGGCCTTTAGTGTGCAGTGTGCCCCTTCCCTTTTTGGAGAAGAACGGAAGAGAACACTGTCTGTGTAATGTGATGTGAGGGGATGGATAGCCTTTCGTTTGGCACTCCCACGCAGCAGTGCCGCTCGTGGAACTGCTGTTCGATGCCAGCTCGCCAATCCAACACGGTGGTCTTAAACAGCGGTTTACATATGTAAAATGCATATCATTTTGCATATCATTTTGCATATGAAAATCCCGGGCTGACATAAGACAGTCGAGATTTACATATGTAAACCTGGGATTTACATATGCAACTTCCAGATTTACATATTTTTTGTGCGGCCTGTGTGGTTGTCTTCGTCGTTTGTCTTCTTCGACCGGACATCCCCTTCTTCTGGAGACACCGATCTACTCCATGAACCTCGAGCTGATGCTGGAGCTTTCGGGAGCCTCTGCGAGTGGGTGGCCACGTTTTCTTTGGTGGACGCACCCAAAAGAAAATAAAGAAATAGAAAAAAACCCGAAAAGAGGTCGAGGCACCCGCTCCACTCCAGCACCATGGGGCTGAGGTTCACGGATCACACAGGTGAGGATCAGTCCTCTGTGAGGCGCTTATCCTGAAGACGAACCAGTTCCCCGGTCGGTCTCCAGAAACTCGGGCCGCGTCTGGCGCTGTATCGCCTCGGCGGGGCTGTCGTCCCTTACAGTCTTTTCTGTACGAGGTTTTCCACAGGCTGCACACCTGCCCCGCGGCTGTGTGGCAGTCTTCGCGGAGTGCAATGCGAAGGTCTGGCCTGACGTGGTGTGACTATTTAGACTCCGGGTGTCTCCACCCATCCTGGTCTGGGGAGCCTCGTTACCCAAGCAGTTTTCGGTCATGCCCTGGACCACGGCCGTGCTAGACTCCTGGTGCAGGCACCCGTCATGGTCCGGGGACGGCCCCCCCAGGCAGTTTAACGTCTTACCCAGGACTTGGTCCTCTCACATATGTAAATCCCAAATTTACATATGCAAGTCAGGATTTACATATGTAAATCCAGATTTACATATGGGCTCGTCCAAAAAACCCCCCCCCCAAAGTGTACCTTTTTGGGATTTTTTCACTTTTTCGAATTTTCCGGTGGTTTGGCCCAACCCCCACCCCCGAAAATGGATATTTTCACATCCCGACACCCAGAGAGGGCATCCTTGTCTCCCAACATGCCCAGGTTGACTATGAATGCTCTGAAGGAGCTTGCAGAACCCTGAAAGCGCTGCCACCCCAGAACACGGGGTTTGAGAGCAGAAAAGGGCACCGTACGGCGGTCGCGGGCACTGCGAGGAAACCCTTTAGCAGATTCGGTGATGAGCTCCCCAGTGCAATGCTGGCTACAGCTGTACGAAGCGAACAGAGCTCTTCGCAACACCCGAGTTTTCAAGAAGAGCAGCTAGAAAGAAGAAGGGCGGTACTGGTCGTACTGTCGTGCACGCTCTGAACGACGGGTTCCCTCGGGGACCAGGCCTTGTTGGTGGATTCACTCTTCACACGCACATCAGGGGTGACCACTCGACCTTTCACTCCCAATGAAGGAGCGGATAGGCTGTGCTAACCGGCCCCTCGTCTTGTGCGGAAGGCTCAGTATACAACAGTGAGCATTTACGTCCCTCCCGGGGCGGGGGAAGCCCCAAATGACCCTCGAGGGAGGCGAAAAATGCCTTGAGGGTGCTAAGCGCCCTCGAGGGCATTTTTCGCTCCTGAGAATGCGGCGCCTGGGAGGGACTTAGTTCGCTTCCTCTCTCCACACTCGGGAGACCTTTCAAGCCCTCCCGAGCCTTGGCCGAAGTCGCCCAAAAACAGCTACAATCGCGTTTCTGACCGGTTTTCAGCGGTACTTTTCAGCGTGTCATCCGCAGGGAGTGTAAAGTGAGCTGGAGGGAGTGTAAACCACTTTACACTCCCTCGAGCTCACTTCACGCTCCCGGCGTGTAAAGTGACCTGGAGGGAGGGTGGGAAAGGCTCCCCACCGGGGGGGGAAAACACCCAACCTGTCACCAGGGATGCCTACTTCCACAGGCTCCAGATGGGCCAAAATAGAGGGAAATCACCCCCAAAAAAGGACAGTTTGAGGGCACATCAGTGCGGGGACTACGACCCCCAGCCCCCAGACCCACCCCACATCACTTCTGGCGCCCAGAACTCAGATATTTTGGGGAAAACCCCAAAAAACCCCAAAAAGGTACACTTTGGGGGGGGGGGGGTTTTGGACGAGGTCATATGTAAATCTGGATTTACATATGTAAATTCCGATTTACATATGTAAAATCCGGCGATTTATAGGGGGACCCTTTTCGATTTTTTTTCCGGGGTGGGTCTATTTTGGACGTTTGAGGCCGATTTCGAAGGAATTTTTGAGTTTTGAGCCTATTTTGGGCCCTAAAACGCGTTAAAACCGGCCCCGAAAATGGCTGATTTTTGGCCTTGGCCAAATCTCGCCCAAAATATTGACCCAAAATTTTCTGGGACGAAAATCGGGTCCTGGTGGTCTGGAACTGTCCATTTTCGAAGACAGTCGTGAGAAAACCTTGAGTTTCCACCCCGAGTTCCCTCATGCGACCCCAAAAATCAAGCCAATGAGGGTTGCCTCCAAATCGGGGTTGTGGGGAGAAAATCGGCCAAATGAGGTTCGGGTCGTCTCTTGTGCGAAATTCAGACAAACTCAAGTATTCAAACGCTATACCGACCCCAACCGCAACCCCACCCCCTGCCTTCTGCCCCCCCCACCCCTGTGCAAGGTCATGTGCCCAGTCCCATCGCGTGTTGCCTTGTTGCAGATTTTCAAATTGGGAAATTTCAGGTGACCCGATGATAGGGATGTACCCCGAGGGTCTACCTGCAGGGATCCACTTTTTGCTATGCCTGCATTGCTGCTGTTTGCGCTTCTCGCCTCCACACACCACCCTGGGGGGAGGGACAGAGGGCGGAGGGGGCTACACACTTACACAACCGATCCGGTCAAACAATGCCACGTCATCCCCATTGGGGTCCTGGACCGCGGCGTCTCTCCCAGCGAATTGGTGTCGTCATCAGGCAGGCTAAGTAGTTGTCTACACAGGACATTGGTTTTAAGGGGGGTCTGAGTTCTGCGGAACTGGCTTCAAGGGACGCCCCCTCGTAATGACTGGGTGGATGGAGCCAAGTAATACCAGGTGGTCGGACACCGGAACTCTCGGCATTTATTAGTCGCGGGAACTGTGTCCGTGTGGTAGGTGACCCCTTCCGATTCCACTGATTCCACTCTTGAACATGTAGTGTTGAAAGATACTTGGGGGGTCCTCGCTACGAGTCACTGTGAGTCACGAGTCGTCAGTGTTCAGCCAAACATGGCTGACTTCTCACTTTTTCTCACTCAGTCACACTTGGTAGCGAGGGCCCCCTTGGTGTTCTGATGTTTTACAGGGTACTTGACAAAGGAAAGAGGGTGGTCAGTCTTGTGATCCACCCTGAATCCTTCCTGTGAGCAGCAGATCCACAACACCTCGACTTCTTTCAGCGGCTGTATTGATATTGCCTGACACAGCAAACATGATTCAATTGGAGGAACAAGCCTCGTACACCAGCGGCCCAAAAGGTGGATTTCATGTATGGTTTTAGGATTTCCCTTACTACTGATGGTGTAGAGACTACAAAGCCTGACCTGATGACGCCGCCATGAACCTGGGAGACACGCCGCGTGAGAAGGGACCTCGGTGCGGGGTGGCGTGAAGATCCTGCCTGAGTGCCCTCGTCGGGACCCGCGGTAAACCGTGGCGTTCCCCCCGAGGCAAGTCCAGGACGAAGGTTGCAGATAACCGCTGCACCTCTTCGTCCGAAAGGAGCTCACAGGATAGGGGAACTGCCCACACCCCACTCACGACAGTGTATCCGAAAGGTGCACTGCGCGTGTGGTGGCGGTGTCGGGTCCAGACCCACCTCGTTCCCCCATGCCCGTCAGTTGTTGCCCCTGCAGGGGTGGCTGCTGTCTGGCATGGGGGGCGCCCTCCCTGCCTTGCAAGGAAAAATGTAGAACGGCATGCTGCCCGTTTCTTCATTTTTCACCTTGCCTGGTGGGGGGGAACCTCTCACGAGGCAAAAAAGAGGAACGGCATGCTGCCCGTTCGCTCATTTTTGCCTCGGGGGTACACGGTGGACTCCAGCGGCCCTAGCGGGAGTCTGGGAGCGGGAGTCTGAGAGGGTGTCAAAGACTCCCGCTAGCGGGAGTCTATACTCCCGCTAGGGGGAGTCTGACTCCCCCTAGCGGGAGTCTTTTCACCTATTTTCATCCATTTTTCCCATGATATAGTTACAGTCTACTGGCGTGGGGGGTAAAATCATGCGGGGGGAAGGTGGAAGAGGGATGGGGAGGGGCTTGTTTTGCTTCTGTCAGTTTCCCCGGACTCTGGACTACCTACCTATCCTCCTGGTAGCGGCTGCACCTGCGGAGGTGAGCGGTTAGAATTTGAGGTGTCAAAGTGCGGCCGTCGCCTGTCGTAGTTGTGTTACACCTTGGGCAAGACAAACCATCCTGCAGGCTTTCCTCATCTTCTTCGTCAGAACTGTCATCCCCCTCCTGCTGTGCGCGTTGGTCAAGCGTGCTCAAAGTCGCCTCGGATGACACGAATGGTGTGAAAGTCGCCCCCAGCGGGATTGGCATTTTGCACAAGCAGAGCGATAATTTGCGGTGTCCTTCGGGGAACCGGAACAGGAAGTAGGGCGCGCTGCTGGGTTCAACGAAGTCCTGTGTGTTGCAGTGCACAAACCCCTTCTGCAGCTGTGTCAACTGTGTGCAAAGAACATACACAGCCAATCTATGAGCGTGTCGGGTGTGCAGACACGGACACAGAATGACTTCTCTATACCCGAGGATCCCGTCCTGCGACAGGTGCGCAACCTTCCAAGGCATGCCCGATTCGCGCCGCTTCTCTTCTGCCATTGCAAGATCTCTCTCGTAAGTTGCGGAGCTGGCGATTGTAACGGCATCTTTCTTGCGATGTCCGTTCTCTGCTTCTTCAAATTCGTCGTTGTTCTGCAGAGGCACTGCATCTTCTGGAGCCCACCAATGATGGAGACTGTGTACGTAGGCATTGCGCGTTGATCCCTTTTCGGCATGCTCCATCAACCAGTGAAATATATGCCCTGAGATCCGAGCACGCAAGAAGGGAATCCGGGCTGACTCATCCTTGCATCCCCAGAAGCGCCAGGGGATGTCTGCATACCGGAAATGCATGAGGTCTGCAAGGGAGACAAAGAGGTAGCGGAACAAGCCCTTGTAGGTGGTGTCCTGTGACATGGCAAGCACGACCTTCCGGAACTGAGCACCTGTCCCATTCTGCGACACATTCAGTGCAAGGTTTGTACAGGTCTTTGGTGCCCCTGACGACCCCATATTGCGTAGTTTGTGCGTAGTGAAAAGGGGGGGGGGGGTCTCATTTTTTGGTCCCCTTTTCCGGCCTCAGCCAGTTCTCTGTCTCTTTGCCGGGTTCCCAAACTCAAGGAGTTCTTGCTGTTCCGGGGTCAGTGCGGGTGCAGGCGCTTCAGGTGCTGCAGGTGCTGCAGGTTCTTCAGGTGCTGCAGCGCTGGCAGCCTTCGGTGCGGGTTTCGACGCCGGCTTTGCAGCTGTCTTTCGGGGTGCCCTTTGGCGCGGTGCCTGCTTCAGCTCGTCGGGATGATCCAGCTTCTTCTTCAGTGTCTTGCAGCTCGTTGCGTGGCGTAGAAATGCATCGGTACTGCTCAATTTTCCGACGTGGCTCGGAATCTTTTTCTTGCAGCTGCAGGTAACGACACCATGCCCAACAACAATCCCCAGACCGTCGAGGGAGAGTGGGCGCCTGGATCCCGTGACACAGATCTCTAGTGCCGTTGTGATCCCCTCTGATAACGTCTCCTGGACGTTGTCAGCGGAGGTTGCCTGTGTGGCGGTGACCTCCGTATACCCCGCGGGGTCCCGTGCCAGCAGCGCCTTCTTCAGCTTTTCGTCGACCCCTCGGTCGACGCTCGCCTTAATGTCGAGGGCCACCTTCAGGGTGGCACCTTGCATCGCCCTGAAGGCTGTGAGCGTATCATCACTTGCAATCTCCAAGGTGTTCTCCCCGTGTTCGAACTGCACCGACCCAACCACGACTGCGTCCTTGCCACAGAGAAAGGAGTGCGCTCTCCAGATCGCTCGGACGCGCCTCTTGTAGTCCCGCTCACTCTCGGATTTTTTGCGACCCTGTTTGGGAGGAAGGCGTGTCTCAAACGCCTTCCACACGGTGTCGAACGTGTCGACACTCGTCACGAGCAACGGCTCGGCAAAGCTGCCGAACTCCTTCTCGCGATACCGCAGGCTGTACTTCACCGTTACGCACTGCATTGGGCCTTGTATAATATTCTCCTGGAGTGGGCGAAGTGTGTGATTGAAGGCACTGCATTGATCCAGCAACGAAATCAAAGCGGGGGGTGGGGGGGGGGGTGAAGAGTAGCAGCAGCCCTTTCATTTTATCACGCATGATCCTTTTTATCCTGCTTCTTGAGAGCTGCCAGCAGCCAGTCCACGCGGTCATTTTGAACGTTTCGTTCAATCCCACGTTCGGCACAAATCTCCTGCAGCTCTTCTTTTGTGCGGGCTTTATCAAATTCACGAAGGATTTGCATCAACCGTGATTTCGAGGCATTCTGTACACCTCGCTTGCCACGCTTTTGAGCTTGATTAATCAGTTCCGAGTTTGTGAAGCTATCGGAATAATCAAAACGGAGGACAATGTCATTGAGGGCAGTCTCTCTTGCAATTCGCTTTTCCTTCCTTGATTCCTCTTTTTCGAATGCTGATTTCAAGTCTTCAAGTTTCCGCTTCCCAATCCGAAGCTTGCGCTCCTTCGTAGTCTCCGGAATACGGGAACGCACTATCGTAGTGAGTTTCGGCTCACCAACCTCAGCATGCAGAGTTTTCAAATCAGTATCAGAGAAATGCTCAGGAATACAGCAGTGAGCACGGACAAAGTCGTCACGAACGGATGAGTGTCCAGCCACTTCGATGACACGCTTAGACCTCCCGCACATCCCTTCCAAGAGGGCCGGGCCAAACGACACCGACGGCTGCACCGCGCGTGTCTCCTCGCTGGCTGCCCCGAACCTCACCGCTTCCACCAGCATGCTCGTCCCGATAATGACCAGGGCGGTGCGGAAGAACTCCACGCCGCTGTCGAAGGACACTACGGGCATGAGCCGGCTTTCGGTTGGGATGCCTTGCTTCCCAAAGTAGGCATCGAGGCCGTGCTGCACTAAGTCATCCGGCCGGACGCCGTCCAGGTCACTATCGCTGACTTCCCGGATGTCGAGGGAGGGACACTGCGGCGAGGTGTGGAAGCGCAGCCGCCCTACCGTCACCATCCTGCATGAAGTGGCGCTCTGGAAGACGGTCAGGTCCCCGTCAGAGCTGCACGCCTCCAGCGTCGCTTCACTCCTGGCCGCAGAGAAGAGGTCGAAGGCCCCCGAGCGCCAGTACATCTGCAGCCATCCCAACGATTTGGGGTCGGTGGTGAAACTCCCTGAGTCTGCGATGGTGGTCAGCAGAGGGTACAAGACCTTGCTGAAAAGCTTCCCGTAGAGGCACACTTTGTCGATGGCGCTGCGATCAGCAAGGCAGTTTTTCACTGCCACCTTCTTTGTCGACGATTCCGTCGTCGTCATCGAGAAGAAGGTGTGCAGGTGCTCAGCGACGGTGAGCTCCCCGCAGCGAGCCGACAGCGAGAAGCAGGCAGCTGCACCACTGAGGAAGCGGCCGTTTGTGGCCCGCTGCCACAGGAAGCTGCTGATGGTGATGCCTACCGTGCTGTGGAGGTAGGCGGCGAACTCTGGTGCTGCGGCACAGTAGTTGGCAGCATAGCACATCAGAGTCATGAAGGGCAAGTCAGGCTCAATGACTCGCCGGAAGGCCAGATGCAGGCGGTGGTGGGGCTCGAACACAACGACAACGCTCTGCAGCTCGGGTTTCAGACTGGCACCGCGGTCCAGAAAGAAAGCCGAGAACGACTCCTCGGACAACCCCACGTCATCCTTGCCGAGGACGGAGAACTGGCCTGAAGAGGCCAGGTCCGAAAACCGTTTAAAGGCGACGGCCAGGTCAACTCTGGTAGTGGGTCCATCAGATGACAGCGTCAGATATGTGGCGAGCACGTGGTAGCGGAGGATCCCGTTCACCCTGTACTGCACCGTAAAGTGCCCAAGCTTGGTAGTGTTTGACGGGTCCGCAAACACTGGTGTGAGGTCGTGAATTAACACAAGTTCGCCGTTCTCCCGGATGCCCTGCGTCTCCCGTAAAAACAACACATCCCGTAGCAGTAGCGACTGCTGCCACGACATCTCCACCGCATGGCGGGTCACCGTCTCGCCCTTGAACTTGGTGATGAGGGTGTGGATGTTAGAGACAGGGGTGTGGCACTGCATGGCGGTGTCGACCCAGTCGCGCACGTCCAGGCGGGATGCTGGCACTGTCTCTGCCTTCGCCGGAAGGAACAGCGCCGAGCCCGGGAGCGCGTTCTGCCACAGGCCTTCTGGGAGAGGCCGCATCTCCAATGAATTAACGTCACCACCCTTCAGCAGATGCACCTCGAGACAGTCACCCTCCGGTTGCAGCCCCACCTCCTCAAGCAGCGCCAGCAGCTTCTCGTGGGTGACACATCCTGCGATGGTCCCCGCGAGGCATCTCAACCCCTCAACAGAGGCAACGATGGTGAAGAGCTGTTCCTCTTCCCCAGACATTGTTGTTCCTAGGTGCAGTGTGGATGATGGAGTGTGTGTGTAGGTTTTTTTTCGGGGCATCCGGACCATCTCTGCAGCTGTTGTTTCGTAGAAGTGTGTAGGGGGTACTACGCGGCTCCTGGAGCTCACTTCCTTCCCAGGTGTTTCTGGGCATGGGGCAACCTTGCCCAGGTGTTTCCCCTGTTCTTTCGGACGGTACATAGTGAGTTCTGGCAATATTTTTTTTTCTCGGTCAGCGCAGTGCCTCCAGTCCTGTCTCAGTAGCCACACAGAAAGGGGGACCAAAAAAAAACTGGGGGGGACCAAAAAGCGAGACCCCCCCCCCAGATTGCGTAGTTTGTGCGTAGTGAAAAGGGGGTAAATCAGGGGCACCAGTCTTGTCGAATATTTTTTTGTTGTCTCATCCAGTACCCTGATCAGCCGCATGGCGAGCCCCTTGCAGTCATGGAGTGCTGGGGTGACGTAGCGGGCATTGGGAAGCACACCTGCCAAGAGGGAGGGGTAGCCAGCCTCTTTCATCTCAGAGAGAGTCAGGTGCGGGTATCGATGCACCTGTTGATACCAGCGTTCTTCTGGGATGTCGCACAGTGAGCATCGGTGCCCTCGCCCCCCGCATCGCCTCATTGTTGCCCACTGCTCAGCATGGTCGGCGGTTATTCTTGCTATGGACACACTCGCGACATGCACCCCTCGGAAGATTTTCGCTTTGTGCAGCCTCATGATCTGTTGCAGCAACGCGTGATTTTGGAACAGCTTGTGATCACCTTTCGGAAGGTCTGAGAAAGTAATACCCGGCGCAGTCATCGTGTTTTCGGGATTGATGACCCCGAGAGACAGACGGACACGTGCGTTATCGGAACGTAATGAATTACGTGGCGTGTATCCGTCCGTGTACATGACGCCGAGAAGTGGCACGCTACACTGCATTGTCGATGATTCTCCCGCCTCTTCTTCGAGGAACTCAAATGCCCCGAGCAAACCACGGGAAAGGCGCCATTCAACACGTTCGCAGGCAGGCTTCTCCATTTCGCGGAGTCGCTTTCGTGACACACCCAGGTTCTCACCAACACGCTCCTTATGAAGCTGGTTGACCTTGGCGAGTGTCCGTTGAGACATCCGAAGGGCATGCCGGTTGGCAGCAAGAGTCTCCCCGACACTCTTCGCTTCATTTGCATTCGACATGGTTCGATGGCATGGGTCTTGAAAATACCCCCTGTGACACCTGTGAGAGCGAGTGTGAGTGGAGCCGAATAAGGTTGCAACACACACACCACGTCAGATGTAGCCAAGCGAAAAAACTGTCGATGTTTTGGAGTGTGGGGTTTGTGGCTTCCATGACAGTCTGATCATTCAACTTCCGCAGGCTGATGCACAGCCAGCTTCCCTCAGAGGGTGTCCATGTCGTCCTCCTCCACTGTGATGGCCTGCGGGATGCTCGGAAGGGCTTCTTCCTCTGTGTCGGGGACCTCAGGCTGTGCGAGGTCGATCCCCAGCAGGTCCTTGTACCTCCCCACGGTGGAGGTGTTGGCCTGGCCTGAGCCGGTCACCGTGGCGCGGGGCTGTTCCAAAGGAACGGTGACCTTCCACAGGGCCAACTGCCCCTCCACCTGCTCGCAGGTGATGGGCTCGCCATCGGCAGGGCTCCTGGGGAGGAAATAGGTGGCGGTGTATGTGCCGCTGGGGATTGTCGAACCCTCGTGGACCACGCGAAGACACGTCAGCGACACCTGCAGGCCTGTCACTGAAAACTCAACCCGGGTCAACAGCCCCTCGAGCATCACCACATGCACGTTGGCTGCCCCAGGCAACGGGGTGACCACCGGGAAGTGCTGCATCACATTCTTCGTCGTAGTATCCTCCTCCTGCTGCACGGCAGTGTACACGTTGTTCATCTCGACCTCCTTGTAGGCCGGGGCAAGCGCAGCAAGGACCCGCTGGTACAGCGGATTCTTCTTGTGGCCCTCCTCCGCCCAAGCCAAGGGCATCTTTGGCTTGAGGGTGACACCCACCAACTTGGTGTCTTGCACCTTCCCGCGCTTCACCTCAACCCTGTAGGTGGCGGGGAGGGTGCCGTCCTTCTGCATCATCTCGACCTCCCTCACAGCGAGCTTGTCCATGTCAGGGAATACGGCGGTGATGGCGTTGGCCACCTGGGGGCTGTGCTTGTTGATCTCCTTGCCGGTCAACACCGTTGCTAGGAGCCTTCTAATGGATCCCAGTGTTAGCACACTTCCCCCTTTTTTAACGAGGAAGGCCGTGCAAAAATCAGCCACAATGTTCGTCGCCTCCGCAGCCTCGGGACTCTCTGCGCTCTTCTTCTTCTTACTCGACTTCGCCGCCGGCTTCGCTGCCACCTTCACTGCCGGCTTCGTTGTCGTCTTCCCCATTTTTGTGAATCAGGTCTGCGAGCTGGGATGGGTGGAAACGTCCGTTTGGTGTGTGTGTGTGTGGCTGTACTTCAGTGACGAGTGCCACATTGCATAGGTATCATGGGAAAAATGAGTGAAAATAGGTGAAAAGACTCCCGCTAGGGGGAGTCAGACTCCCGCTAGCGGGAGTTGGACTCCCCCTAGTTGAGACTCCCGAAAAGGGTTACCCTACCCCCGCTGGAGTCCACCGTGTACATATGCAACCTCCGGATTTACATATGTAAGCTCCGGATTTTACATATGTAAACTCCAAAATTTACATATGTAAATCGGAAAATTTTGATATGCAAAAATTTGATTAGCAAAATGATATGCATTTTCTGCATAAAACCACCGTGAACACTGCCCCCCTCCCCCCCCCCCCCCCCCCAATCCCCCTGACCCCCAGCAGGCATGTCGCTAAGCGTCGACCGTCGACCCAGTGATTTTGGGTTTCCCCCCCCCATAAAAAAGCGTCGACCCAGCGTCGACCCAGTGGAACTGGGTTGCCATTCAAGCCTGGACCAAGCGTCAACCCATTCCGGGTCGACGCTAACCTAGCGTTGACCCGGTTCCACTGGGTCGACGCTCACCAAGCGTCGACCAAGCGTCAACCCACTTTCACTGGGTCGACGTCGAAGAGAGTATGGTTTTGCAGGAACAGATGCTCACTACCGTGGCCTCCGGCGGCTGGGGGGCTCCGCCCCCCAGACCCCCCTGTATAGCGTGTGCACACAGGTCAGGAATCCAACAGCTCCAGTAGCCTCAGGAGGACGCAGCCAACTCACACAGAATCTGTACGCCCACAATGAACAGATGTTCACTACCGTGGCCTCCGGCGGCTGGGGGGCTCCGACCCCCAGACCCCCCATCTCGCGTGCCCGTCTAGTAACCAAGTCCTTGCGCTTCAACGGCCGTGGCATATCAGGGGGTAAATCATGGTCCCGAAAGCCATTTTTTGGGTTTCTTCCGTCACCCGAGGATGGCGCGAGCGGGAGAGGAACCACGGAAGGAACCCAGCGCCTCACACCGTGCCCACCTAGCGGTCCACCGACGGGAAAATTAGGCAACAACACGAGCGCGCGCGAAGCGCGCGCGAGAAAAATTGACCCCTAGTGTTTCCCCCTGATCCCCCCCCAAAACAGGAGCGTCAACCCACCAAATCTCCATAATCGAAAAGTTAGCGACAGGCCTGGACCCCCAGCCGGAACAGAATTAACAACAACAAGAAATTAGAAACAACAAATTTATTGCATTGCGTTTGGATCGCACCCCAGCCTTTACGGCCGGTGGAGACGAGGCGCTCTGGAGTGTGTCTAGCTTGTGTATCACCTCTTCCTGGAAAGTGAGCGGTGCACGGCAGCCAGGCACCCATCCGTCGCGCAAGCAACTGTACAGAGGGGATGTACGTTCTCGCAAGGGGGATCGCTTTGGGAGGTGGTATGAATCAGAGGGCAACAATGGATGGGGTGAAGAGGGAAGCTGTCTGCAGTAGAACTGTCGATACGTACGGGGGACCCGTGAGGAAACCGCCACCGAAGCCGGACTGCTGAATGCTCCCGATGCGAGTGTCCTCAGAGGTTCCCCTTGGCAGCACTGCGAGCAAGTGGCAAAACACACACAAAAAGGGTAAGAGAGGGCGGCCTACCCACCCTAAGTCAATCTCCTCACCCGCAATACTTCCTCAGATCTAGCCTGAACCGCGAAGACGCAACAAAGGTGCTTCAATTAGTCGACTAAGAAGCAGCTCGGCGCCTTCCCGGTCCAGCTCCAACTGCTCTCCCTCTGGTGCGGCATCGTCTTCCTCATCGGACACGTCTGTCTGTGCCCCAGCCACCAGCAGGGTCATCACTGTGGTCTCATGGTTTCCACACGCAGCGACCATCATAGGCGTCATGTCATCAATGTTCTTTGTGTCCACATCTGCCCCTGCCGCAACCAGCAGCCCGATGCACGGGTCATTCCCGACCAATGCTGCAAGGTGCATGGGGGTGTTTTTGTTGGAGTCTCTCATGCTGACGTCTGCACCCATCTGCAGCAGCTCCGCGGCGCACCGGAAGTGCCCGTTGTGGCAGGCGACGTGGAGTGGGGTGAGCCCGTTCACACTGGCGCACACGTCTGCACCTGACATCAGCAGGATAGCGACACATCCCGACTGGCCCTTGTTTGAGGCGGCAAAGAGGGGTGTGATTCCACGCACATCAACAGCGTCGACATCTGCACCCCCATGGAGCAGTGCCCAGACGCAGCGGTCTTTGCCGTGCTCGGCGGCGAGATGCAGTGCGGTTGCTCCAGTGGGGTCCCGTGTGCCAACATCTGCGCCTGCCTGCAGCAGATCCAGGATGCACGCCGAATGGCCCTGGTGGCAGGCGAAGTGCAGCGGGGGGGGCGAATTTTCCGCCGACAGGTCGGGGCGTGCCCCCGCCAGCAGCAGGGCTTTCAAACACTCCTCATGGCCCCTGCCTGCAGCGATGAAGGTGGGCGTGCCCCCAGTCAGGTTAAAACTTTCGATATTTGCGCCTGCAGCAATCAAGAGCCGGACGCACTCGTCATGCCCGCTTCCGGCAGCAAGGTAGAGAGCAGTGTAGCCGCAGGCCTGGGGCCTGTCGATGTCTGTGAACCCCAGAAGCAGCTCCTTGATGCATTCCGCATGGCCTTGCTCGCTGGCGAAATGGAGTGGTGTTGACCTGTCTTCGGAGGCGATGGACCCAGCCCGCGCACCCGCCTTCATGAGCAACCTCACGCATGTCGCATGCCCTTTGCCTGCTGCGGCGCAGAGGGGTGTGTGGTGTGCGAGGTTTGCAGCGTTGAGATCCGCCTGAGCTGCGATAAGGATCTCGAGGCACTGGTGGCGCCCAAACGCAGCGGAGATGTAGACCGCGGTGAGGCCGTTGGTGCTTTGGATGTTGATGTTCATATCCCCCTTCAGCAGCTCCGTGACGCAATCGACGTGGCCCTCGTGGCAGGCCAGGTGGAGCGGCGCGGTGCCCTGCGCCGTGAGGTGGTCCAACCGCGCACCCGCCATCACCAGTGTCCGCACGCACCATGTGTGCCCTGCGGAGGCGGCGATGCTGACAGGCGTGTGCCCGTTGGGTGTGACGGTGTTGACATCTGCCCCCGCTGCAATCAGGGGCCCGATGCATCGGTCGTGCCCGTGTTTCGCGGCGATGCAGATCGCGTCGTCTCCGCTGGAGCTCCGGGTGGCGACGTCCGCACCCCCCCGCAGCAGCTCCAGGACTGAATCGAAGCGCCCGGCGGCGCACGCAGCATGCAGCGGCGAAACCCCCTCCGGCATGTTGTTGTGTAGGATCGGTTGCACTGATCGGACAGAAGCCTGACTGATGAAGGGTGGCATGTAGTATGCGTGTTGCGACATGCTGTGCCCCGCTGGGGTGGTCAGACAGCCGGCATGGAAGCAAGCGCGGGGTGTGGGTGTGGGTGGGTGGGGAGGCGCCATCACACACGTTGCTCCTGCCCTATGTGAAGGGGCTGCGACACCACGAGCAGAGCGTGTGCCGCAAGAAGTGCTCTACGAACCACCCCCCACACATGCTATCACCTCCGCCCACCGGGGCCGTGCCCAGGCGGGCGGTACATGCCGACTGCAATGTCAGCTGCTGTCTGCGTGGCCTGTTCCCCCAGCAGAGGGTCAAGCCTGCGCTTGTGCTCCTTGAAGCGCCGCTTATCTGCCTCGGTCTTCACCTCATGGTTGCGCACCCCTGGACGGCTCAGGCGGAGGAAGGCGTCCATCTGTTCGTCACGGGGGTGGTATGCCTGGCACTTCTCGTGCAGGGCAGATGCCGCACGCTCGTCCTTCACCTTCACATAAACAAGCATGAGCGACCGCCATATGAAGGTGTCGTCCTCCATGCCGAGCGCCATGGCTGTCGCCCACGCATCCTCCGCCGCAAGCACGAAGGCATCGCCTGGGTTCGCGGCAGAAGCATAGCAGCACCGGATCAGCTCCGTCATCATCACTACATCCGCCTGGATGCCCCGCTTCACCGAGTACCGGAAAGCCTCCATGACAGCCTTGTAGTCACGCGCCTGGTTGCACACACCCATCGCCGCACCCACCATGCGGGACGTCGTGCGGGCGCCCTGCCCTTCCGCTGAGTGGAGCACCATGAGGGCTGACTTTGAGTCGTACTGACAGGCTTTGATCCATCCTGCCCAAAGTGAATCGGGCCACAGCGCAGGGTCACGGAATGGTACGTACTGAAGGATCGCGACAGCCTCTGCGTAGGTGCTGGCGGTGGACAACGCGGCACGCACTGCAGGGAAGGTGAGGCGCACCCGCTGCGAATCAGAGAGGGTGCGCAGCACGTGCAGTGTGGCATCGTAGGGGCAGTACAGCGTCTTGCTCGCGGCGAGGGCGAACAGGAGGAAGTTCATCGAGCGGATGACAAGCCCTGTACGCTTCCCCTCGACGAGCAGACGGAGGATCTCCACAATGTCACCCGACTTGGAGCACAGGCGGAGCCGTGCCTCCAAGACACGGTCGTCGGAAAAGCCCTTCTCAAGCATCACCTTCTCCACCTCCTGGGCAAGGGTTGTGTCGTTCGACATGCAGTAGAATGTCAGCAGCGCGGTGAGCCCCCGTTTGCCCGCGCTGTCGAGCCCGCCGTTTCTTTCTACCTCGGCCTGGACCTCACTGATGATGCGGAGGATAGCAGACCTGTTTGTCGACTGGTGCTTCCCGCCCTTGGAGGACAGGGTCCTCAGATCCCACATGCGGGATTTGACGTACAGGGCCAGCGAATTCTCCTTGTCGGATTGTATCACAGGCAGCTTCCTGTATGGTGCAGGCGCTTCGCGTTGCACACGGCGGAGCTCGTGTATGCCGTCCGGCTTGGCGGTGAGGTAGTCTCTCTTGTCAGTGATTCCCGGATCGTCCACCCCGTCCATCGCGAACGTGTGGGTGACCTGGTCTTCATCGATGTCCTCAAGCAGCCTGCCACGCTTCTCGCCGCGGTCCAGCTTATAGCTCCTTCGCACAGGGTCACGTTTTACTGGAGGAGTAAACCCACTGGCGCCCTGCAGTAGAACCGCATACCGACGGAGGAATCCCATGCACCCACGGCATGGGCAACTCAGCGTTTCCTGAGGAGGGTGAGTGGTGTGGTGGTGGTCAAAAACAGCTCCTCACGGCCCTGCGTGTTGAGGTTTGTCTGCAGAAGGCACCTCGCCATCTCTTCGAAAGAAGGGCTGGGGGTTCGGGGGTGGTTGGGTTGCGTCCTGTGCTGTGCGTCTCGTTCCCTCGAATCAGATAGCGGCCTATAAACCGCGAAGGGTTTGCCGGAGGGTTGGATAAGCACACATACATACACACGGCAAGCGGGCTGCACTCCCTGGAGGGGGGGGCCCACCACCGGACACAACAGAACACCTCACAGTAACCCACCTTGTCAGTTTGAGAACCAATACGACTGATGAGGGGCGTGTGTCTACTACACACAGCCCAACCTATTCTGAAGGCACAGCTCTCCCATCTCCGATGAAAGACTCACATTCCGAAATTTGATGACTGATGCATGACCAAGACCAAAACAAAACCCCAACAAAAGTTTCCGGCAACAGCAGCTCATGCTGCAGCCAAAAGAGAAGAGAAGCGAGCAAGAGATGGCACTACACTGGTAAGGAGATAAGGGATGCCGCTAAAGAACCAAGGCCTTCGCTACGGCGCAATTTTTTCCCCCGGCGATTTAAAAAAAACAAACGCCGAAGCAAAACTCCCCCTCCCCCCATCTAAAAGGTGGAAAAAATCCGGAATGGCTTTCCCCCCTCCTCCCTCCTCATTCCTTCCGACTCTTCTTCTCCTTCTTGTCTTTCTTGTCTTTCTTCTCCTTCTTCTCCTTCTTCTTCGGAGGCTGCTCCTCCTCCTGCTCCTCCTCCCGGGAACGCTTCGCAGCCTTCTTCTCCTTCTTCTCCTTTTTATCCTTCTTCTCTTTCTTCTCCTTCTTCGACGGCGCAGCAGTGTCGTCATCCTCGACAGGCTTCCTCTTCAGCACCTTCCTCTTGGGGGAACACGGGGCATGCACGGGAGACCGGTTCTCATTACCCGTGGTTTGCGAGATGCTCCAGCGAGCCCGAACCTCCTTCACTATGACTGCGCCCTGCGTGGCCTCCAGGTTCCGAATGCGCTGGATCTTCTTCTGGGAGTTGGTGTGCCTGCCAAGCTTGCCGAAGCGCGCCCCACGGCAGGCAGAGAAAAGGTCTGCATCCGTCATGATCCCGATACCGCCGCCGCCGCCGCCGCCGCCGCCGCCGCCGCCACCGCGCGACGAGTTGTCCGAGTCTTCGTCAGACGCCTCCCCCGCAGGCTCTGCCTCCTCCTCGAGCATCCCGCCCACCAGCTTCGCCTTGGAAACGAAGTTGCCCCGCTCCTCAGGCTCCTCGGGGGTCGGCTCTGCAGTGTCGACGGCTTCGCCGGCATCGATCTTCTTCTGCAGCGCCTTCTTCTCCTTCTTCTTCCGCTTGATCTCAGCGAGAGTGGCGTCCAAAAGCCCCTTGTGCTTCTGTGTGTGTTGGGTGGGGTGGGCGGCGTTGAGCCACGGCGTCGGGTTGCTTGATCCAACTGCAGGGCCAATAGAGTTGCCTTGCCTGGGCTGCTTCTCGGAGGTGGGTGAAGAAGGAATTGCCGGTGAGGTGGCGATGAGGCATTGTGCGTGGTACCCAGAAATACAGAGGAGGGTTCGCAATCTGGAGCCGTTTTCACCAACAAATGAGTGGTGCGTCCGAGACCCCTTCTGTCTCAAGTTTCATCAGAAGTTAAAAACGCTGGCACCAATAAGAGTGTGGATGTGCAAAAAATGTGAGCCTGAAATCTAGCCTCGAGCGCATATGTGACTCTTCTTTGCCATACCTGGACGTCCTTCTCTTTGAAGGCTGCGTAGTTTCCCCCAACACCCAGGTCACCGTTGTTCTTCTTGACAGTCACATAGGTGTTCCTCCCCTGCAGCTCCTTGCCAAGACCCTGGCCGTCAGTCCACCCCTGCTTGCGGAGCAATGCCCCAGCATTGAACTTGGACTTCTTCACCGGCTGCGCCCCGTCGTCCGACATTGCAACCTGCTGCAGCTCTTCACTCAAGCTGCCCACCCACGGAGACTGCAGACAACCGGAAGCCTGCCACACAGCTGACCCCCTTGCTTCCTCTGTGCACTCAGCTGGTGCACGATAAGCCGCAACGCAGGCAACGTATGCCTCAAGATGCGACCGACAGGGGCCCTGCCTAGTGTACCGCGTGTAGCGTGGCCCTGCAATGTGGCGGTGTTGCTCGCAAAAAAATTCGTGCGGGGCCATCCGTGGAGAGGGAAGGATGTCATGGGGGGGTCTGACGCAAGGGACACTGCACACAAAACACGAGGGCAGCCGCCGCTGCTGGGAGAGGGGATGGGCATGGGGTGTGTGGCAATCCGCCCCAATAGTCTGCAAGACGCCCTGAACCGACGCATAAGCCAACCAGCTGGCAGGGTTGTCAGCACAGGTCGCAGGATCATGACGTCTCTCTGTCGTGGCGCCCTCACCCGGGACGCACTGCACGCACTGCACGCACGAGGCTAGCAAGGGGTAATGTGTGGATATGTCGAAACAGCAACAATAACGGCGGTTTGCGGTGGCGGTTTTGCTGTTCAACCGAAGATCCGATCTTCAGGATCAAAAGTGATTGCAACAGCAGCCGTGCGGACAAAACACAGAGGCGGTTTGGAGGGGGGTGGCAGACGCCGCCCCGAGGGTGCCATGTCATTCTTCCACATTTTGGAAAGTGGCAATGCCGGAACTGAAAAGGCACAGAAGGCAGAGAGGGCTCACTGCCCAGTGCAGGCCTGGGTGGTGTGGTATGAAGGATATGAAATGAGATGGAAAAGAAACGGGCAACAAAATGAACAACAAAATTGGTGCCCCTGATTTACCCCTTTTTCACTACGCACAAACTACGCAATCTGGGGGGGGGGTCTCGCTTTTTGGTCCCCCCCCAGTTTTTTTTGGTCCCCCTTTCTGTGTGGCTACTGAGACAGGACTGGAGGCACTGCGCTGACCGAGCAAAAAATTATTGCCAGAACTCACTATACACCGTACGAAAGAACGCACGACATGTGGGGCGGGACTCCAGAAACACCTGGGCAAGGTTGCCCCATGCCCAGAAACACCTGAGAAGGAAGTGAGTTCCAGGAGCCGCGTAGAACACCCTCGAGATTGTGAATGATGATACGATCACAGCCTTCAGGGCGATGCGAGGTGCCACCCTGAAGGTGGCCCTTGACATCAAGGAGAGCGTCGGCCGAGGGGTCGACGAAAAGCTGAAGAAGGCGCTACTGGCACTGGATCCCGCGGGGTATACGGAGGTCACCGCCACACAGGCAACCTCCGCTGACAACGTCCAGGAGACGTTATCCGAGGGGATCACAACGGCACTAGAGATCTGTGTCACGGGATCCAGGCGCCCACTCTCCCTCGACGGTCTGGGGATTGTTGTTGGGTATGGTGTCGTTTCCTGCAGCTGCAAAAAAGCGTAGCAACTGTGCTTCCTTCTTCCTTAATGATGCGTTGACGCTTCCACCCGGAGGAGCTGAAGCAGGCACCGCTTAATGATGCGTTGATGCTTCCACCCGACGAGCTGAAGCAGGCACCGCGCCAAAGGGCACCCCCAAAGAGACCTGCAAAGACTGCGTCGAAACCCGCACCGAAGGCTGCCAGCGCTGCAGCACCTGAAGAACCTGCAGCACCTGAAGCGCCTGCACCCTCACTGACCCCGGAACAGCAAGAACTCCTTGAGTTTGGGGTCCCGGCATAGAGACAGAGAATGGCTGAGTAAATCAAAAAATGAGACCCCCCCCCCCCCTTTTCACTACGCACAAACTACGCAATATGGGGTCGTCAGGGGCACCAAAAATAAAAACAAGGTTGGTCGCACTTGCTGGCTCAGAACATGATGCCAAAGCAACTGCAAGTCACGCACGGCAAGAGACGCGAAAGGGCACCCATTCTTCATCGAGTATGGTGGGCTTCCCAGCATAGGAGGACATGACACGCAAAGAACCCGGCAGAACGCAGCAGGGACGGCAAGGGCATCACCTGCCTGCCTGTTATCATGCCTGCCTGCTAGATTTGCTGTGTGAGAATTGGGTCGAAAATAAAGTAAGGGCAAGACGCGCCAACCGCATCTGCTACACACGCACCTCCATCGCCTGACCGCTCTCCGCCTGCGGGTCGTTGAAAGACGGCGCCTTGGAGCTTCTCAGGTGGTAGGCAGCGGGGATGGCAACCGCAATGAACACAACGCCACCCAGACACCCCAGGACGATCCACACCCACGTGAGATCCCTCCCCTCCTCCTTGCTGAAGGGCGACGGTGTGGCCTTGCTGGGTGCAGGTGTGGCTGTGCTCAGCACGGGCACGCGTGTCACAGGCCGCGACGGTGCGGGGGTCACAGGGGGGCAGGTCGCAGGCTGCCCGAACACCACAGGCACGGCAGGGTCGGTCAGCACCGTGGGGTCGCGCACTGGGTTGTTCGTCTGCACCCAGGCCACGGGGGTGCTGTTGCGCCCACACGCAGTCGCGTGGGTAGACACGTTGTACCACCCGCAGTAGGAGATGTGCGCGGGGTAGGTGTAGAGGTAAGCCATGCACATCTCCTCGTCAGTCGCCAGCCCGAACCGCACGGGCTTGGCCCCTTTGTTCTCCCACTCGCATGTGGTGTGCAGCGCGTCCCCCGGCAGCATCACGAGGCTGTCCACCGTGTTGGTCCCCTGGAAGTCGAAGTCCCAAAAGTCGATGCGATCGATCATCGCCACCACCTTCCCGTTGCGCACCTGCGTCACGCGGATGCGCTTCCCGATGTTGTGCATATGCAGGTGCGACGCGAAGATAGTGACCGGGGTAGGCATTGTGCTGGTGCACTCTGTCCTGCACTCCCCTTGGATAGTGTACGGCGCGCCCGCAGGGATCACACGCCCGTCCAGCCCGACGAAGGGGTCCCCGATGTGCATCACCCCTGCCTCGTGCTGGCGGGCCGTGCGCGACAGCGTCATCAGCACCCCGCTGTCGTCCACCTCCTCCACCCCCTCCGGGTTGTCGTAGTGGATCTCGAGGATCAGGAAGCGGTTCACCCAGTGGTCCACCTTGAACCCCGCCTCCAGCGGCATGCTCAGGGGGCCCATGCCCAGCGCCCATGCGAACACCACCTCCCCGCACTCCACACCCGAGTCTGTCCCGCACTGCCCGGGTGTGGTGTACCTCTGCCACTGCGCACTTCTGTACCTGCAGGAGTAGAGCCCTGCGTGGTGCACAATGTGCTTCGCACCGCGCGGCTTCGCCGTGTCGAGCATCTCAAACCGTACAGCCCACTTCGCCTCGTCGATGTTGGTGTACTCTGTCATGTCGAAGGCCTGGCAGGCGTAGGTGGTGCGCTGCCTCTGCACCTTGTAGTTCTTCATCAGCAGCTTCACGCCATACGCATCTGCAGGCAGCGGCACCTCCTCCACGCCTGTGAGGGCAAGCCCCGCAGGCTTGCGCGCCTTGCCGTGGTACGCCATCATCGGGGAGCTGCCGTAGGCCAGGATGACCTTCATCAGCCCTGCCGTGATGCTCCGGTCCTCCTGCGCCGCATGCGCAGCGAGCCTGCGCGACACCACCGCTGTGGTGACGCCGTTGCTCTGCGAGGTGCTCAGCAGCCGCCAGTCCTGCGAGCATGTGTCCAGCACCGGCGTGGCCTCCCCTGTGGCATGGTAGTCCCGCACCACCACCCTGCCGTTGAGGTACTCCAGCCCCATGATGTCGGCACCCCCCATGCCGCCCACGGTCTGCTCAGGGATGCCGAACCCAATCCACCCCAGCGTCTTGACCTGCAGCTGGAGGCGCAGCTCTGTGGCGCCGGTGGCAGCAACCGCCTTCCTGTCCCAGCAGAGGGTGTAGTCGTCCGGCGAGGACACCGAATACCTCCTGCAGTCGGGGTAGGCAGGGGTTGCAGCGGCACCTCCCGCAGCAAGCAGCAGGAGTGCAACAAGAGGTGCCATAGATGCTGTGTGCTTGATTTGTGGCAAAGCCTGCAGGATGGGTGGTGAGTCGGACGGACAAGAGGTGGCGTGGTGTGGCGGGGCGGGGTAGGGGCAGTTATGAAAAGGTACCCCGGATTGAGCGCTGGTATGGCACTACGATTGTACCCTAAAGAGAGAGGACCTCGAGGGGTGGGGGGACGGACCGCAGACCGCATCTGCACCGCAGACTGCAGCGACCCTCTGCTGAGGGCGCCAACGAACCGCAAGCCATCAGACATGTGTCTGATGGATGGAGGGGCCTACTACCTTCCGAAACCAAGAGGTCAAGGGAGAAACAAAAACAAAAGAGGACGTTGCAGAGGAAAAATTCTGGTGAGATGATGCATTTTTATCGAACGGATCGCTGATGTTTGCATCAAATGAGATGGTGCATTTTTACGGTGCGCTGATCTTCGCGGATGATGAGATGATTCATTGTTATTGTAAATAGTTGTTCCTTGCCTGACACCGACTGTCTTCCGGCTGTCGGTACCCCATAACTTGCCAGCAGCATCGTGTGGCTTACGTCCTGCTTTTTCGCCAAGGCGAGGGCAAAAAGTGCGGCGCGTGGTGGTAGCTGGCGGCAACACCAAGAGCCACCCCTCAGGTGAGACCTCCCCCCCGGTGGGGAGGATATAGTGTACGTTGCACACGAATGATCTCCTCTTGGAGGATGTGGGGGACCATCAGAAGACTACTAACGAATAGGTGACGAAGCACTGCAAGTGGCTGTCGCCCAACCTGCCTGCCGAAGTCCGGTTTTAAAGCCGCAGCCACAACGACCTCAAAAAGCCCACCCAGAAGGGACTCTCAAGCCCGAAGAGAGGTATCATCCAGGTTCTAGAGTGAAGCACCCTGACCTTTACGGAGCCTGGGTGTTGCGTGAGTATGGGGTATTCGTATTGCGGTGCGCAATAGGCCCCATGTCAAAGGGAAGTCAAGGGTGCGAAGGGGGGGCGGTGGGTGTGGGGTGGGCTGCCGTACCACCATCATCCCGTGGGCTTTCTCCAGTCGGCTGCGAAACGTGCGTGTTTGGAGGCACACACTATCAGTGAGTGTGTGAGGGGGAGGGTTACAGAAACTGAGCAAGGGAAGGGCGAAGAGGGGTGGGGAGGAGGGCCTGGTTCTCTTGCTCCACCACCCGCCTCCACCCCCACCCCACCCCGATACCGCATCACAACATGTACGACTGCTGCCACCAGAACCTACTCTCGCCGCCTATACGCGTGTGTGCCAGAGCAGTGATCCGACAACAGCAACCAACCGAACCCCCGTGCATTTGGAAGAATGCAGTGCCCACGAGGAAGAGGAATGAGGTTCGGAGGGCTGCTGCAGGGTGGGTCACAAGGGCCAAAAATGGGTTAGAAGACAACAGGCTCTCTGAAACGCCAAGGCATGCGACACCACCACCAAGAGATAAAAATGTTGGTAAAAAAAAAATACAGGTCGGTTAGACGGTGGTGGTGGTGGTGGTGACGGCGGCGGTAGCGGCGGCAGAATTTTTTTTGATAGCAACTCCGGATGGTTCGTTCTCACAACAGCTCAGGCGGAGGGGGTACAACTCCTGACACCCAAACCGCCGCCTCCCCCCCCGCCCTCCTCCCCCTCCCCCCCCTCTCGCCCAAACCCCCCCGCGGAACTCCTCTCTGATGGTTGTGCACGGCGAGCATCAGACAGGCAAACACGAGTTGCCATTTACAGCCCCTCCAACATGAGTCTTTTTGTGCAGCAGTGTAAAACGCACTGAGCCACCATGCTCTTGATACGATTTCCGCCTACAACGCGACTCTTGCTATTTGTATTAGGGGCCTTCGCTCTGTGTGTGTCAAACTGTCAGTTTGCCTCCCTTTATTGCGAGGCGGCTCACTTTTCTGCACTACTGAGCGAAGGCCCTCATTGCTTTTGTTTGGAAAGAGTCGGTGACACTGAGGGATGGGAAGGCGAGTAAACCCGACCATCGCATCAGGCCCATAACAAGCAACCGACACACACGACATACA
Source organism: Rhynchopus euleeides (assembly GCA_963210315.1). Classification (NCBI taxonomy): domain Eukaryota; phylum Euglenozoa; class Diplonemea; order Diplonemida; family Diplonemidae; genus Rhynchopus; species Rhynchopus euleeides. Next base: position 1,042,599 of record OY723272.1, read on the forward strand.
GACACAGACACAGACACTTACTTATATTCACGCATTCAAGCCCAACATTTTCTTCATCTTCGCGGACTCTGCAAAGAACGAAAATAAACTGGGGGAGGGGCAGCTGGCTGGCTGGCTTGGCTCGCACACAAGAAGTATCAGAAGGACGACCAGACCCTTTGTTGTCGGGCTGGATAAAAAATAGCCCGCAACACAACAGGTTCATATTTTTTGCGAGAAAAGGGGGAGATCACAAAGAAAATACCGGGCAACGCAATCCCTCACATTAAGCGACGGGGCGTTGCTTGGGGGGCCGAGAAGGGCAGAGTATGAATGGGGCGGGGGGCGGTGGAAGGAGCTCTCTGCGCACCCCCTTCCCCCCAACCAGAGTGTATCTTGGTGTTGGTTGTCTGCAGATCGCAACCCGGCACAGCTTCCGGTGGCGTGGCAATGCTTCGCACAGGACATACGCCTATTGGGTGGAACATCGTACAGCTGTGCGAAAACTATCTGTACCCCCGCTGGATCGTAAAGTGACAGCAAAACGAGACAACAAACCAATTACTGCCGAAAGTTGTTTTGTTGGAACGCAGACCCCACTCTTTGTGTACACCACTCCCCGGTCTGATGAAGTGGTGTGAGTGGGGACGCACGATCCAGCTAAAGGCACAGAAAGTTTCCCCAGTTGGCTACGCCGAACTAACAAAAAAAGAATGTCCGGAAACAGCCGGTGTATCACACGCCAATGATTTCGGCGCAAAGGGGGGGGCTTTCGCTCTGTGCCGCTGTGTGTCAAACTGCGTCACCCTACAGCCAGTTTTGTGAGGCGGTACACTTTTTATCACTGCTTTGTATTGCAATTTGGGTTAGCGCGCTGGCATCGCAGTGTAGCCCCGAGGGGTCCACACCGAGCCGAAACCGGGCCCGCTCACTGTTTTGCATTTCTGAGCGAAGGCCCCCAGAAGACATGCGGCCCTCCAGGGAGATGTCGCATTGGAAGGCTGGAACCACGACAGGGAGAGCGGTGCCATTCACACATGGTATAGCTTGCTCTGCCTGGAGGGGGGGAGGGGGTTTCCGGGAGGGCAGCGCCGCCAGCAGCACGCTGTCAACATTATTTGAGAGAGAGAGGGAGAGAGAGATAGCGAGAGGGAGCTCACAACAAGAGAGAAATTACAATAAAAGTTGACACCGAGCGGGCACGGTTGGATAGGGCTTGGTTCAAGCCCCACCCTCCCACACAGCTGGGATGTTAAGTTTGCGGTACCCTGATATATGAAGGCCCGTCGAGGGAAGTAGAAATAGAAGGAAGCACACCAGGATGATCTCCCGTCGTCACTCGTTGTGCAGGTTGCATCGGCCCGTCGGGGCGGGGTGGTGTGCACCACCCCCACCCCTCCTCGGAAGTTTTATTGCGAGCGGGTCCCAACGACCGAATCCCAGACCCGAGAATACACTGCCCACCCCCTCCTCCCCCACCCCAATCGCAGGGCTCTCACCTCCTGGGGTGCACTTCCACCCCGCTCCACCCCCCACGCAAACCCGCAAACCTGCTTCCCGATGAGCGCACCACAGGGCATCAGAGGAAAGGGGAAATGTATATCAGAGGTTTTCCGCATGCGACAAACCCTCTGCTTCCCACCGGAGGACAAACCGGGTCCAGTAGTCGAGCTCGTGGGGGTCGAGCGGGTCGGACTGCCTCTGGGATTTGCTGAAGGGGCGGGGCGCTGCGGCGTCGCAGCTGCACACCGGGCGCGCCGCCGGCATGAAGGAGCCCGATGGGTGTGAGCTGGCTGCAGAGCTCACCCCGTCGTCAAACGCGCTGCTGGCACCTCCATCCGTGTCGTGATCCGCCCCCACACTCCCGACGTACGCATCGGCGTGCCTCTGCTCCGTGGCGAGCCTGTCCAACGCCCGCTCCTTCTCCTTCAGCTCCTTCTCCCGGTGCTCAAAAAGCTCCATCTTCTGCGACCAGTCCTTCTCCCTCGCCTCGTCCCGCTCCCTCCGGTCCGCCTCCTCCTTTGCAACCCTCTCCCGATGCTCCTTCTGCTTGCGCGCCGCATCGTTATCCTGTGGAGGGGCACGGGGTGGCATGGTCACCAGCGGGGATCCGTCCCGCCTCGCCTTAGCGAGGACATCGGCGGGGCGGACGAAGTCACGCGATTTCTGCAGGTTCGCCATATGCCGGAGCTGCCCCCGCCCAGGCGGGCTGCTGGTGGGGATGTCCAGCTTGAGACAGCGTTTCGCGTTCTTCTGGATGACGGAGGCGAGATGTTCAGCCTCATCCATAGTGGAGGGGCTGGTGTTGATGGGGTCGTGTGTGAGGTAGACGAGTATGTCGTGCTCAGGGTGGGCCGTCTTGATGAGGACCTGTGGGACGCCGTCAGGGTCTTCCTGTGTGACGACCTCTCGGACCTTGTCGAAGCGGACGAAGCGGAGGACGGAGTCGCCCGACTTGGAGGTGAGGAGGAGCGCGGTCATGTTGAGGGCCAGGACGCGCTTGGCCTTCCCCTTCCCAGCCCCGTGCTTCTTCTCCACAACCCGCACATACTTCAGATGTTTTGAGGAAAACTTTGCCAGCTGCTGCGGCGGCTGAATGGAATCAGTCATGCCGGAGGAGGAGGAGGGAGGGGAGGATTAAAAATACAGGTTGGGCCCCCCGAGGCTGGGAGTTATTGAGATGCGTGGTGGTGGGGGGAATGAGCTCTCCACCCCCCCCGACCCTTCCCCCCACACTACACGCGCACGCGAGGATCTTTTTGGGGGTCGTGTAGGGCACGCCGAGCAAACTCCGGCTCTCAATGTGATCTCCACTCCACACGGAGAGAGAAGAGAGATACAGTGCGTAGCGCACGTGTCTGTGTATCGCCTGCTGGGGGGGAAACGTGCTGTGCGAAAGAGTGTGGCTTTGCGGGTCAGCGCAGCCTCTACATGCAGACAAGAATGGGTTGGGTTGGAGGAGGAAGAGGAGAGGGAAGGGGGAAAGACTGTGGGGTTGTTGCAACGGGGAGGGGGGGCGGGGGTGGCGGGGTCACCCTCAACAACCCATCATCATTATAAATGAAACCTCCAGGGCGAATCCACGCATCCCCCCCCCCCCCCCTACACTCCTCACGGGACACCCGTCCCGCCGTGGAGCCTCTGCGACTCGACACCCAGGGAGTGCAGCTCTGCATGCAGCTCATCCAGGGTGCTGTTCAAGCTGGCACAGGTCCGCTCAAAGCGCTCCCGACGAACCACAATGAGGTCGCGCCTGATGGCGGCACGCATGGCCCCCCTCCCACAGGCGCAGCTCTTCCGACACCGCCAGAACCGCTGGATCACGGCGATGGCGCGCTGCGCCGTCTCCGAGAGGTGGAACAGGCCTATCTTGTGCGCAGTGCCATAGCGGTCCAGCTCAGCCTCCCGCTCTGCACCCAACACACGGCTGATCCGCCGGTGCTGCAGCAGCAGCGCCTTTGAGAGAATCGACGCATCTTCAGCCAGGTCACGGCGCTGCCCAGCCTCTGCCGCAAGGATCCCCCGGAACAGCACAGCCTCCTCCTCCTGGGCAGCCAGGCGCAGCCGCAGCTCGCCGGCACACACCCTGCTGCGCGCCTCCGCCTGCACAGCCAGGACATCCTTCACCTGGGCCTCCATCAGCTCCACGCGGCTCTGCACCACCTCGTCGCGCACCCTCCCCAGGGCGCGCAGCGCGGAGGCCTGGTCCCGCTGGAACCTCCGCAGGAAGCGTGCTGACCCTCTCCCCGGCACCCCACGCCACCACACCTGGATGGTGCACGCCGCGGCTGACTGGAGGATGGAGGTTGTGGCTCTCCCCCAGGCTTGCGGCGGGTGTGCGGCGCCCAGGAGGCGGGTGCGGGCGAGGGACTCTGCGGAGGCTGTGGTGCAGCGCTGCGCTGCCTCGCAGTGTGCGAGGTGGCGTGCTGTGTCGTGGCGCAGCGCGACGGCTGGGCGGGTGCCGAAGATGCCTGCGACGGTGTGGGTCACCTCGGCGAGCGTGGCGTGTGGGGGTGTGGGCGGGCGGCCTGGGGTGGGGGTGTGGCGTGCGGCGGCCTCCTCCTGCTCGATGCGGCACCTGCCGTCGTACCACTGCTCTGCGATGCGGAGGGCAGTGGCTTTGCGCCTGATGCGCGCGGTGCGGCGGCGGGCGGCGGCGGCCCGGATGAGCTGCTGGGCGGGGCGGATGGCGCGCCCTGTCCACGCGATGTCCTCCCTGTCGTACAGCGCGCACCTGGCGCGCATCTCCCGCGAGAGGGTCGCAGTGCGGAAGGACAGCTCGCAGTGCATCAGGTTCAGCACCGTCTCCTCCTCCGCCTCGGTGTCGCGTATCTCACGCGTCGCTTCCTCAAACATGCTGGCGACAGCACGCGCGTGCCTGTCAAGGCAGCGCGACTTCGCCCTACTGGATATCCGAACTGTGCATCGCGCCCGGACACCGCGCAGGCTCCCCGGGTGGCAGCGCTGCAGGTATGGCTGCATGGCATGCTCCTGCCGCTGCACCAGCTGGCGCCACGCCTCCTCCCGCTGCACCAGCAGTGCGAGGCACTCCTCGAGGTGTGCCTGGCGCCGCTTCGCCTGCTGCGCCTCTTCCCACAGCGCCCTCTGCAGGGTGGCCCGCTTCCGCCCGAGGTGCCCCCGCAGCACGCGCTGTATGGCAGCCGCTGCCTGCCACCGCTGCTGCTCTTCCGCGAAAGCGGTGAATGCAACGCAGGCGGAGAGGGCGATGCCGCTGCGGGCGGCTGATTCGGAGGCAGCGAGGGTGCGCAGCGCGGCGCGCGACCTGCAGGCCACGAGTGTGGCAGAGGCGTGCCGCACAGCCACTGCCAGGAACACGCCCTCCTCCTGTGCTAAGCACCCCCGCTGCTCCGCCTCCGCCCCGCAGAGCGCCGCCAGACGCCCCGCGATGCCACGCCGCACCCGCGACACGCCGTCGCACGCCTCTGCGTGAAGGCGAGTGAAGGCAACGTGCTCCGCATCAACAACCTGCTGCGTGCCTGCGGCATGCTGTTCGACGATGCTTGTGTGGTGCAGCAGGCTGAATGCAATGCGGACTGCACCGCAGGAGGCGTGGAGCGCGTGTGCGGACAGCGCCTCCGCATGCCGTGCAGCAGGGCTGTCCGCGGCAGGCGTGTGCGGCGGATGGGGTGGCCACAGCGGCGCAGCGACGGGGTGGGCATTTTTGACGAACGCAGGCGTGAACTCCCCTGCATGGAACAGATCCAGCAGGCGCTGCGTCTCGGCATCGCGTATCGGGGGGAAGGGACCATGGGGCTTCCGAAGCATCGGGCAACGCACACCCCCTCCCCCAACGCGCTGCACCTACCTCAGGAGGAGACACACGCCACGGACATGCTGCTTCTTGTTCAGGTGTAAGTCTGTGCGTTGGGTGGCTGGGGTATGAGGGTATGGGGGTGGTGGTGGTGGTGATGGTGGCGGTGAGTTTGTGCGTCTATCCCACGGGCCACAGAGCCAAGCCCGAGCAAAGCATTGCGAGTCAGGGTTGTGATGCCGAAGTCGGTTGGGGAAAGGGGGGAGGGGGGCAGCCCATGCCTCTGTGCCTGCAACTACGGGGACTGGGGGGGGAGGTGAGGACTTCAAACCTCCCCCTTGTTTGCGATGGGCTCGCACACAGCGAAGCGGCAGTCTAAAAAGACCCAGGCACGACGACAGCGGGCATACAATGCCTTCTCTGTGCCGCGACCCTGATTGTCAAGACTGTCAGGGCAGATCCACTGACTTGCCCCCCCACCTCCCTTGACCTCCCAGCACTGCACACCACCTGCCGGGTGTGTCGAATTGTTGGGATTTCAGGAGAGTTCACAGAAACCCCCGACGCCCTGGAGAGAGAGAGAGAGTGAGTGAAGTGGTGGCGAACTGAAGGCGTAGTCCTGCAGCAACCCCCGTCTTGTGTTGTTTGGAGTTGTGCTGACCAGGAGGACGGACAATGCAGATCATGCAGGACACACCACACCCAGCAGCAAGGCATGCGTGGTGGAGTTCTCGCGATCGACGAATGCCCTTTGGATCTTCTTCTCTTTTCTGATTTGCAGACAACGCAGTTTTTTTGCGGAAACCAGGAGGCACCCAGTCTCTCGCAAAGACGGCTGTTGGCAGCGTAATGTGTTCACCCATGGCATGGCATCACGGAACAACACCTTTTTTGGGTTTCGGACAGACCGAGTCGTCAAATCTGACAGAACAGAAACTATCTGTGACCCCCTCTCCCGACACCGAACGAACAAAAAAAAATCCCACGCCGTTGGAAGCGATCGAGCCACTGAATAGATACCGTCAACTCCACCCCACCCCAACCCGCCCCCTCGCGGTGTGCGGAGGCACGCCGCGGCACTAGAAATTAACAAAAAGAACATACAGGATACAGCAGCGGTCCCGCCCCCCCCTCCCCTCCCCCCACACACACAGGTGTCACCTGATAGGGGCAAGGCCAGCCACCTACCCTTCAAGCCCAGGGGTAAGCACACCACTCTGCTTGCGGGGGTCCGTCATTACCCCGGCTGGCAGGGGCACTGAAACACCCGAAAGCCATGGATGTCTCCCATATCCCCTCTGTTGCGTGGCAGAGACACCCCCAGACACACAAAGCCAAAGGGCCTTCGCTCAGAAATGCAGAGAAGTGAGGAAAGGTGAACTGCCTCACAAAACTTCTGCTGCAACGTGACACAGTTTGACACACAGTGACGCAGAGTGAAGCCCCCAGGAAAACGCCTGGCACCACCGTACGCAGACAATCGGGACAATCTTTCCATCCAGAGACGAACACGGGGGATACAGCCAAGAGCAAGGGAAGGCTTCGTATCTGGATGTGATGTTTGTTGCTGCAGGCTGCCATAGCGTGGGAGAGAAGTCCCTCACTGCAGCAGAGAGGTGGAGGTGGGGGTGTGGGATGGCAGTGGTGAAGTGTAGGCGATTCAAAAATGTCTATGTTATTCCAAAAAGGGGGGGGTGGGGTGGGGGTGGGGGTGGGGTGGGGTGATTTCTGTGCAGCATGCCTGCTGGCTTTTTCTTTTGAATTTTTCGGGCGGATAGAGTGAGATGACTGAAGGCTGTAAGGCTGTAAAAACAAGGGGGGGGGGGGTGGGTGTTATTATCGGTGCACCCCCTTACACCCCCCCCCCCCCGCTGAAGCTGTTGCTTGTGTGGGGTTCCCGGGCACTGCCTCGCACTGCCTGGAATGGATTCTCCAAACCAGGGCTTGCAAAAACAGCATCCCGGGACAGTGTTGTGTGTGATTCACGTGCTGCCGGAGCACAATTGTGAACGCCGAGCAAAGGAAGAGTCTTCACTGTAGAAACACAGTCCCACCCCCCTTTCGGTGGAATATGTGGAAGAAAACACAGGCAGGCCACCAAGATGCAGGCCGGCAGTTGTCACACACAGGCTTGTGCCCATCAGGATTTGTAGTGTAGGCATGCCCAGAGCATGTCCCACTTTGCGCGTTGCAGGAGTAGGCATTGCAATCTGACCAGAATATTCGTTGAAAAAAAAAGGTTTTCCGCAGCTGATTTTTTTTGGCAGACGGGGCAGAATCGCACTGTAATTTGTTGATGCCCCACCACACACAGCAGCAGGGGATACAGGGCCACGGGCCGGGGAGAGGGGGCGATGGGCAAAAAGAAACACTGCCTTGTTCCTTTTTGCGGGGATGGGAGGTTGAACCACGGTATGACATGGAGAGTAGAAACAGTAGGGGTGGGTGCATGGTCATGGACTAACCACACCAACTCGTGGGGGCGGATGACAAGCCAGCGACAACCAACCAGGGTGTTCGCTATCTCCCACCTTCCTCAGAGACTGTGGGAGAAAGGGGTAAAATTGCCGCCTCAAATTTTTTTTCGCGCGCGCTTCGCGCGCGCGAAATCATGCAACATCGGCCCCTCAGACAAATTGCCTGAAGGGTCCAGACCAGGGTACTATATATGTTTGGCGCAAGGGGCCCATTTCGCAGTTCGCGGCTGCAAAATGGAGGTTTTGCGGCAATCAGTGAGTACGTCGGGAGTTGGTGACGAACCCAAAACAGGATCACGGACCGTCGCCGATACCCGTTCTCGAGAAGGAAGGGCACGGTCACATGCGCTCGTTAGTTCCTGTTGGACAGACTTCACAGGTCACAGGGGGGTCTGGGGGGCGGAGCCCCCCAGCCGCCGGAGGCCACGGTAGTGAACATTTGTCAGCCTCGTCCCCGAGTCCGCTTCATAGTCGAACACCACATACAGACAACGTGCACCTTGAGACAGCATGCTCAAGAGGTACAGCGGCCTGGTGCCTGTGGCAGGCCACTATGCTCTTGGCTTCGGCCTCCTCTGGCTTTGACCATGCTGATGCCGGCAATAGCTCCGACGGTCCCCAGCAGGTTCAGATCTCGCTTCTTTGGGTTATTTCCGCTCCGTGCGAAGCGTGGTGGTATCAATTTGTGCGAGAGGGTGCTGCCCTTCTCCTTCAGAACCCCTTCCCACCTGAGGCAAAAACTTCCGAGAAACTTTTTTTATTTAATTTCTCCCCCTTGGGAGAAGTGCCGGGGAGAGAGGTGGGAGAAGGGTTTTCCCAGAATCATTTTTTTAACGAAATGGGGGGTGTCTATTTTTTCGGTTTTTTTCCGTTTTTTCCTTTTTTTTCGTTTTTTTCAGCCTGTGGGCGCTGGCTGCGACTTGGTCAAAATTCGACGAAAAAAATCCGGAAAAAAAACGGAAAACGAAAAAACGGAAAATCCCAAAATCGACACCCTGATTTTCCGTTTTTTTCCGTTTTTTTCCCAGCACCGGAAACAGGCAGGGTCGTCGCAAGACCGACGTGCCAAGGGGGAGGTGCTCGCATTTTTTTTTTGGGGGGTACAGAATGGGTCGTTTTTGGACATTTGAGCCCACTGCGAGCAGTGGCGGGCCCCGGAAACACTGTTGACGACGCTCAAATAGGATGGCGGTGGGCACCAGAACTCGGTACTTTCCGCACCTCTGCGAGGTTGCCCCGATACTTTCCGCACCTCTACGAGGTTGCCCCGATATTTTCCGCACCTCTGCGAGGTTGCCCCGATATTTTCCGCACCTCTGCGAGGTTGCCCCGATACTTTCCGCACCTCTACGAGGTTGCCCCGATATTTTCCGCACCTCTGCGAGGTTGCCCCGATACTTTCCGCCCCTCTGCGAGGTTGCCCCGATATTTTCCGCACCTCTGCGAGGTTGCCCCGATACTTTCCGCATCTCTACGAGGTTGCCCCGATATTTTCCGCACCTCTACGAGGTTGCCCCAATACTTTCCGCACCTCTGCGAGGTTGCCCCGATATTTTCCGCACCTCTGCGAGGTTGCCCCGATACTTTCCGCACCTCTACGAGGTTGCCCCGATATTTTCCGCACCTCTGCGAGGTTGCCCCGATATTTTCCGCACCTCTGCGAGGTTGCCCCGATACTTTCCGCACGTCTGCGAGGTTGCCCCGATATTTAGCGCACCTCTGCGAGGTTGCCCCGATACTTTCCGCACCTCTACGAGGTTGCCCCGATATTTTCCGCACCTCTGCGAGGTTGCCCCGATATTTTCCGCACCTCTGCGAGGTTGCCCCGATACTTTCCGCACCTCTGCGAGGTTGCCCCGATATTTTCCGCACCTCTGCGAGGTTGCCCCGATACTTTCCGCATCTCTACGAGGTTGCCCCGATATTTTCCGCACCTCTGCGAGGTTGCCCCGATACTTTCCGCACCTCTGCGAGGTTGCCCCGATATTTAGCGCACCTCTGCGAGGTTGCCCCGATACTTTCCGCACCTCTACGAGGTTGCCCCGATATTTTCCGCACCTCTGCGAGGTTGCCCCGATATTTTCCGCACCTCTGCGAGGTTGCCCCGATACTTTCCGCACCTCTGCGAGGTTGCCCCGATATTTTCCGCACCTCTGCGAGGTTGCCCCGATACTTTCCGCATCTCTACGAGGTTGCCCCGATATTTTCCGCACCTCTGCGAGGTTGCCCCGATACTTTCCGCACCTCTGCGAGGTTGCCCCGATATTTAGCGCACCTCTGCGAGGTTGCCCCGATACTTTCCGCACCTCTACGAGGTTGCCCCGATATTTTCCGCACCTCTGCGAGGTTGCCCCGATATTTTCCGCACCTCTGCGAGGTTGCCCCGATACTTTCCGCACCTCTGCGAGGTTGCCCCGATATTTTCCGCACCTCTGCGAGGTTGCCCCGATATTTTACGCATCTCTGCGAGGTTGCCCCGATATTTTCCGCACCTCAGCGAGGTTGCCCCGATACTTTCCGCATCTCTGCGAGGTTGCCCCGATATTTTACGCACCTCTGCGAGGTTGCCCCGATATTTTACGCATCTCTGCGAGGTTGCCCCGATATTTTCCGCACCTCAGCGAGGTTGCCCCGATACTTTCCGCACCTCTACGAGGTTGCCCCGATATTTTCCGCACCTCTGCGAGGTTGCCCCGATATTTTCCGCACCTCAGCGAGGTTGCCCCGATACTTTCCGCACCTCTACGAGGTTGCCCCGATATTTTCCGCACCTCTGCGAGGTTGCCCCGATACTTTCCGCATCTCTGCGAGGTTGCCCCGATATTTTGAGCACCTCTGCGAGGTTGCCCCGATATTTTACGCATCTCTGCGAGGTTGCCCCGATATTTTCCGCACCTCAGCGAGGTTGCCCCGATACTTTCCGCACCTCTGCGAGGTTGCCCCGATATTTTCCGCACCTCAGCGAGGTTGCCCCGATACTTTCCGCACCTCTACGAGGTTGCCCCGATATTTTCCGCACCTCTGCGAGGTTGCCCCGATACTTTCCGCATCTCTGCGAGGTTGCCCCGATATTTTACGCACCTCTGCGAGGTTGCCCCGATATTTTCCGCACCTCAGCGAGGTTGCCCCGATACTTTCCGCACCTCTACGAGGTTGCCCCGATATTTTCCGCACCTCTGCGAGGTTGCCCCGATACTTTCCGCATCTCTACGAGGTTGCCCCGATATTTTCCGCACCTCTACGAGGTTGCCCCAATACTTTCCGCACCTCTGCGAGGTTGCCCCGATATTTTCCGCACCTCTGCGAGGTTGCCCCGATACTTTTCGCACCTCTGCGAGGTTGCCCCAATACTTTCCGCACCTCTACGAGGTTGCCCCGATATTTTCCGCACCTCTGCGAGGTTGCCCCGATACTTTCCGCATCTCTGCGAGGTTGCCCCGATATTTTCCGCACCTCAGCGAGGTTGCCCCGATACTTTCCGCACCTCTACGAGGTTGCCCCGATATTTTCCGCACCTCTGCGAGGTTGCCCCGATACTTTCCGCATCTCTACGAGGTTGCCCCGATATTTTCCGCACCTCTACGAGGTTGCCCCAATACTTTCCGCACCTCTGCGAGGTTGCCCCGATATTTTCCGCACCTCTACGAGGTTGCCCCAATACTTTCCGCACCTCTGCGAGGTTGCCCCGATATTTTCCGCACCTCTGCGAGGTTGCCCCGATACTTTTCGCACCTCTGCGAGGTTGCCCCAATACTTTCCGCACCTCTACGAGGTTGCCCCGATATTTTCCGCACCTCTGCGAGGTTGCCCCGATACTTTCCGCATCTCTGCGAGGTTGCCCCGATATTTTCCGCACCTCAGCGAGGTTGCCCCGATACTTTCCGCACCTCTACGAGGTTGCCCCGATATTTTCCGCACCTCTGCGAGGTTGCCCCGATACTTTCCGCATCTCTACGAGGTTGCCCCGATATTTTCCGCACCTCTACGAGGTTGCCCCAATACTTTCCGCACCTCTGCGAGGTTGCCCCGATATTTTCCGCACCTCTGCGAGGTTGCCCCGATACTTTCCGCACCTCTGCGAGGTTGCCCCAATACATTCCGCACCTCTACGAGGTTGCCCCGATATTTTCCGCACCTCTGCGAGGTTGCCCCGATACTTTCCGCATCTCTACGAGGTTGCCCCGATATTTTCCGCACCTCTACGAGGTTGCCCCAATACTTTCCGCACCTCTGCGAGGTTGCCCCGATATTTTCCGCACCTCTGCGAGGTTGCCCCGATACTTTCCGCACCTCTACGAGGTTGCCCCGATATTTTCCGCACCTCTGCGAGGTTGCCCCGATATTTTCCGCACCTCTGCGAGGTTGCCCCGATACTTTCCGCACCTCTGCGAGGTTGCCCCGATATTTTCCGCATCTCTGCGAGGTTGCCCCGATACTTTCCGCACCTCAGCGAGGTTGCCCCGATACTTTCCGCACCTCTACGAGGTTGCCCCGATATTTTCCGCACCTCTGCGAGGTTGCCCCGATACTTTCCGCATCTCTACGAGGTTGCCCCGATATTTTCCGCACCTCTACGAGGTTGCCCCAATACTTTCCGCACCTCTGCGAGGTTGCCCCGATATTTTCCGCACCTCTACGAGGTTGCCCCGATATTTTCCGCACCTCTGCGAGGTTGCCCCGATATTTTCCGCACCTCTGCGAGGTTGCCCCGATACTTTCCGCACCTCTACGAGGTTGCCCCGATATTTTCCGCACCTCTGCGAGGTTGCCCCGATACTTTCCGCACCTCTGCGAGGTTGCCCCGATATTTTCCGCACCTCTGCGAGGTTGCCCCGATACTTTCCGCATCTCTGCGAGGTTGCCCCGATATTTTCCGCACCTCTGCGAGGTTGCCCCGATATTTTCCTCATCTCTGCGAGGTTGCCCCGATACTTTCCGCACCTCTACGAGGTTGCCCCGATATTTTCCGCACCTCTGCGAGGTTGCCCCGATACTTTCCGCACCTCTACGAGGTTGCCCCGATATTTTCCGCACCTCTACGAGGTTGCCCCAATACTTTCCGCACCTCTGCGAGGTTGCCCCGATATTTTCCGCACCTCTGCGAGGTTGCCCCGATACTGTCCGCACCTCTACTAGGTTGCCCCAATACTTTCCGCACCTCTGCGAGGTTGCCCCAATATTTTCCGCACCTCTACGAGGTTGCCCCGATATTTTCCGCACCTCTGCGAGGTTGCCCCGATATTTTCCGCACCTCTGCGAGGTTGCCCCGATACTTTCCGCACCTCTGCGAGGTTGCCCCGATATTTTCCGCATCTCTACGAGGTTGCCCCGATATTTTCCACACCTCTGCGAGGTTGCCCCAATACTTTCCGCACCTCTGCGAGGTTGCCCCGATATTTTCCGCACCTCTGCGAGGTTGCCCCGATACTTTCCGCATCTCTACGAGGTTGCCCCGATATTTTCCACACCTCTGCGAGGTTGCCCCAATACTTTCCGCACCTCTGCGAGGTTGCCCCGATATTTTCCGCACCTCTGCGAGGTTGCCCCGATACTTTCCGCACCTCTGCGAGGTTGCCCCAATACTTTCCGCACCTCTGCGAGGTTGCCCCAATACTTTCCGCACCTCTGCGAGGTTGCCCCAATATTTTCCGCACCTCTACGAGGTTGCCCCGATATTTTCCGCACCTCTGCGAGGTTGCCCCGATACTTTCCGCATCTCTACGAGGTTGCCCCGATATTTTCCGCACCTCTGCGAGGTTGCCCCAATACTTTCTGCACCTCTGCGAGGTTGCCCCGATATTATCCGCACCTCTGCGAGGTTGCCCCGACACTTTCCGCACCTCTACGAGGTTGCCCCAATACTTTCCGCACCTCTGCGAGGTTGCCCCAATACTTTCCGCACCTCTGCGAGGTTGCCCCGATATTTTCCGCACCTCTGCGAGGTTGCCCCGATACTTTCCGCACCTCTACGAGGTTGCCCCAATACTTTCCGCACCTCTGCGAGGTTGCCCCGATATTTTCCGCACCTCTACGAGGTTGCCCCGATATTTTCCGCACCTCTGCGAGGTTGCCCCGATACTTTCCGCACCTCTGCGAGGTTGCCCCGATACTTTCCGCATCTCTGCGAGGTTGCCCCGATATTTTCCGCACCTCTGCGAGGTTGCCCCGATACTTTCCGCACCTCTGCGAGGTTGCCCCGATATTTTCCGCACCTCTGCGAGGTTGCCCCATACTTTCCGCACCTCTGCGAGGTTGCCCCGATATTTTCCGCACCTCTGCGAGGTTGCCCCGATATTTTCCGCACCTCTACGAGGTTGCCCCGATATTTTCCGCACCTCTGCGAGGTTGCCCCGATACTTTCCGCACCTCTACGAGGTTGCCCCAATACTTTCCGCACCTCTGCGAGGTTGCCCCGATACTTTCCGCACCTCTACGAGGTTGCCCCAATACTTTCCGCACCTCTGCGAGGTTGCCCCAATACTTTCCGCACCTCTGCGAGGTTGCCCCGATATTTTCCGCACCTCTGCGAGGTTGCCCCGATACTTTCCGCACCTCTACGAGGTTGCCCCAATACTTTCCGCACCTCTGCGAGGTTGCCCCGATATTTTCCGCACCTCTACGAGGTTGCCCCGATATTTTCCGCACCTCTGCGAGGTTGCCCCGATACGTTCCGCACCTCTACGAGGTTGCCCCAATACTTTCCGCACCTCTGCGAGGTTGCCCCGATATTTTCCGCACCTCTACGAGGTTGCCCCGATATTTTCCGCACCTCTACGAGGTTGCCCCGATACTTTCCGCACCTCTACGAGGTTGCCCCGATACTTTCCGCACCTCTGCGAGGTTGCCCCGATACTTTCCGCACCTCTGCGAGGTTGCCCCGATATTTTCCGCACCTCTGCGAGGTTGCCCCGATACTTTCCGCACCTCTGCGAGGTTGCCCCGATACTTTCCGCACCTCTGCGAGGTTGCCCCGATACTTTCCGCACCTCTACGAGGTTGCCCCGATACTTTCTGCATCTCTGCGAGGTTGCCCCGATATTTTCCGCACCTCTGCGAGGTTGCCCCGATACTTTCCGCATCTCTGCGAGGTTGCCCCGATATTTTCCGCACCTCCGCGAGGTTGCCCCGATATTTTCCGCACCTCCGCGAGGTTGCCCCGATACTTTCCGCACGTCTGCGAGGTTGCCCCGATATTTTCCGCACCTCTGCGAGGTTGCCCCGATACTTTCCGCATCTCTACGAGGTTGCCCCGATATTTTCCGCACCTCTGCGAGGTTGCCCCAATACTTTCCGCACCTCTGCGAGGTTGCCCCGATATTTTCCGCACCTCTGCGAGGTTGCCCCGATACTTTCCGCACCTCTACGAGGTTGCCCCAATACTTTCCGCACCTCTGCGAGGTTGCCCCAATACTTTCCGCACCTCTGCGAGGTTGCCCCGATATTTTCCGCACCTCTGCGAGGTTGCCCCGATACTTTCCGCACCTCTACGAGGTTGCCCCAATACTTTCCGCACCTCTGCGAGGTTGCCCCAATACTTTCCGCACCTCTGAGAGGTTGCCCCGATACTTTCCGCACCTCTGCGAGGTTGCCCCGATACTTTCCGCATCTCTGCGAGGTTGCCCCGATATTTTCCGCACCTCTGCGAGGTTGCCCCGATACTTTCCGCATCTCTACGAGGTTGCCCCGATATTTTCCGCACCTCTGCGAGGTTGCCCCGATACTTTCCGCATCTCTGCGAGGTTGCCCCGATATTTTCCGCACCTCTGCGAGGTTGCCCCGATACTTTCCGCATCTCTACGAGGTTGCCCCGATATTTTCCGCACCTCTGCGAGGTTGCCCCGATACTTTCCGCATCTCTGCGAGGTTGCCCCGATATTTTCCGCACCTCTGCGAGGTTGCCCCGATACTTTCCGCATCTCTACGAGGTTGCCCCGATATTTTCCGCACCTCTGCGAGGTTGCCCCAATACTTTCCGCACCTCTGCGAGGTTGCCCCGATATTTTCCGCACCTCTGCGAGGTTGCCCCGATACTTTCCGCACCTCTACGAGGTTGCCCCAATACTTTCCGCACCTCTGCGAGGTTGCCCCAATACTTTCCGCACCTCTGCGAGGTTGCCCCGATATTTTCCGCACCTCTGCGAGGTTGCCCCGATACTTTCCGCACCTCTACGAGGTTGCCCCAATACTTTCCGCACCTCTGCGAGGTTGCCCCAATACTTTCCGCACCTCTGCGAGGTTGCCCCAATACTTTCCGCACCTCTGCGAGGTTGCCCCAATATTTTCCGCACCTCTACGAGGTTGCCCCGATATTTTCCGCACCTCTGCGAGGTTGCCCCGATACTTTCCGCATCTCTACGAGGTTGCCCCGATATTTTCCGCACCTCTGCGAGGTTGCCCCAATACTTTCTGCACCTCTGCGAGGTTGCCCCGATATTATCCGCACCTCTGCGAGGTTGCCCCGATACTTTCCGCACCTCTACGAGGTTGCCCCAATACTTTCCGCACCTCTGCGAGGTTGCCCCAATACTTTCCGCACCTCTGCGAGGTTGCCCCGATATTTTCCGCACCTCTGCGAGGTTGCCCCGATACTTTCCGCACCTCTACGAGGTTGCCCCAATACTTTCCGCACCTCTGCGAGGTTGCCCCGATATTTTCCGCACCTCTACGAGGTTGCCCCGATATTTTCCGCACCTCTGCGAGGTTGCCCCGATACTTTCCGCACCTCTGCGAGGTTGCCCCGATACTTTCCGCATCTCTGCGAGGTTGCCCCGATATTTTCCGCACCTCTGCGAGGTTGCCCCGATACTTTCCGCACCTCTGCGAGGTTGCCCCGATATTTTCCGCACCTCTGCGAGGTTGCCCCATACTTTCCGCACCTCTGCGAGGTTGCCCCGATATTTTCCGCACCTCTGCGAGGTTGCCCCGATATTTTCCGCACCTCTACGAGGTTGCCCCGATATTTTCCGCACCTCTGCGAGGTTGCCCCGATACTTTCCGCACCTCTACGAGGTTGCCCCAATACTTTCCGCACCTCTGCGAGGTTGCCCCGATACTTTCCGCACCTCTACGAGGTTGCCCCAATACTTTCCGCACCTCTGCGAGGTTGCCCCAATACTTTCCGCACCTCTGCGAGGTTGCCCCGATATTTTCCGCACCTCTGCGAGGTTGCCCCGATACTTTCCGCACCTCTACGAGGTTGCCCCAATACTTTCCGCACCTCTGCGAGGTTGCCCCGATATTTTCCGCACCTCTACGAGGTTGCCCCGATATTTTCCGCACCTCTGCGAGGTTGCCCCGATACGTTCCGCACCTCTACGAGGTTGCCCCAATACTTTCCGCACCTCTGCGAGGTTGCCCCGATATTTTCCGCACCTCTACGAGGTTGCCCCGATATTTTCCGCACCTCTACGAGGTTGCCCCGATACTTTCCGCACCTCTACGAGGTTGCCCCGATACTTTCCGCACCTCTGCGAGGTTGCCCCGATACTTTCCGCACCTCTGCGAGGTTGCCCCGATATTTTCCGCACCTCTGCGAGGTTGCCCCGATACTTTCCGCACCTCTGCGAGGTTGCCCCGATACTTTCCGCACCTCTGCGAGGTTGCCCCGATACTTTCCGCACCTCTACGAGGTTGCCCCGATACTTTCTGCATCTCTGCGAGGTTGCCCCGATATTTTCCGCACCTCTGCGAGGTTGCCCCGATACTTTCCGCATCTCTGCGAGGTTGCCCCGATATTTTCCGCACCTCCGCGAGGTTGCCCCGATATTTTCCGCACCTCCGCGAGGTTGCCCCGATACTTTCCGCACGTCTGCGAGGTTGCCCCGATATTTTCCGCACCTCTGCGAGGTTGCCCCGATACTTTCCGCATCTCTACGAGGTTGCCCCGATATTTTCCGCACCTCTGCGAGGTTGCCCCAATACTTTCCGCACCTCTGCGAGGTTGCCCCGATATTTTCCGCACCTCTGCGAGGTTGCCCCGATACTTTCCGCACCTCTACCAGGTTGCCCCAATACTTTCCGCACCTCTGCGAGGTTGCCCCAATACTTTCCGCACCTCTGCGAGGTTGCCCCGATATTTTCCGCACCTCTGCGAGGTTGCCCCGATACTTTCCGCACCTCTACGAGGTTGCCCCAATACTTTCCGCACCTCTGCGAGGTTGCCCCAATACTTTCCGCACCTCTGCGAGGTTGCCCCGATACTTTCCGCACCTCTGCGAGGTTGCCCCGATACTTTCCGCATCTCTGCGAGGTTGCCCCGATATTTTCCGCACCTCTGCGAGGTTGCCCCGATACTTTCCGCACCTCTGCGAGGTTGCCCCGATATTTTCCGCACCTCTGCGAGGTTGCCCCGATACTTTCCGCATCTCTACGAGGTTGCCCCGATATTTTCCGCACCTCTGCGAGGTTGCCCCAATACTTTCCGCACCTCTGCGAGGTTGCCCCGATATTTTCCGCACCTCTGCGAGGTTGCCCCGATACTTTCCGCACCTCTACGAGGTTGCCCCAATACTTTCCGCACCTCTGCGAGGTTGCCCCAATACTTTCCGCACCTCTGCGAGGTTGCCCCGATATTTTCCGCACCTCTGCGAGGTTGCCCCGATACTTTCCGCACCTCTACGAGGTTGCCCCAATACTTTCCGCACCTCTGCGAGGTTGCCCCAATACTTTCCGCACCTCTGCGAGGTTGCCCCGATATTTTCCGCACCTCTGCGAGGTTGCCCCGATACTTTCCGCACCTCTACGAGGTTGCCCCAATACTTTCCGCACCTCTGCGAGGTTGCCCCGATATTTTCCGCACCTCTACGAGGTTGCCCCGATATTTTCCGCACCTCTACGAGGTTGCCCCGATACTTTCCGCACCTCTACGAGGTTGCCCCGATACTTTCCGCACCTCTGCGAGGTTGCCCCGATACTTTCCGCACCTCTGCGAGGTTGCCCCGATATTTTCCGCACCTCTGCGAGGTTGCCCCGATACTTTCCGCACCTCTGCGAGGTTGCCCCGATACTTTCCGCATCTCTGCGAGGTTGCCCCGATATTTTCCGCACCTCTGCGAGGTTGCCCCGATACTTTCCGCACCTCTACGAGGTTGCCCCGATACTTTCTGCATCTCTGCGAGGTTGCCCCGATATTTTCCGCACCTCTGCGAGGTTGCCCCGATACTTTCCGCACCTCTACGAGGTTGCCCCGATATTTTCCGCACCTCTGCGAGGTTGCCCCGATACTTTCCGCACCTCAGCGAGGTTGCCCCGATATTTTCCGCACCTCTGCGAGGTGGCACCGATACTTTCCGCATCTCTGCGAGGTTGCCCCGATATTTTCCGCACCTCCGCGAGGTTGCCCCGATATTTTCCGCACCTCCACGAGGTTGCCCCGATACTTTCCGCACGTCTGCGAGGTTGCCCCGATATTTTCCGCACCTCTGCGAGGTTGCCCCGATATCTTCCACACCTCTACGAGGTTGCCCCAATACTTTCCGCACCTCTACGAGGTTGCCCCGATATTTTCCGCACCCCTGCGAGGTTGCCCCGATATTTTCCGCACCTCTGCGAGGTTGCCCCGATATTTTCCGCACCTCTGCGAGGTTGCCCCGATACTTTCCGCATCTCTACGAGGTTGCCCCGATATTTTCCGCACCTCTGCGAGGTTGCCCCAATAATTTCCGCACCTCTGCGAGGTTGCCCCGATATTTTCCGCACCTCTGCGAGGTTGCCCCGATACTTTCCGCACCTCTACGAGGTTGCCCCAATACTTTCCGCACCTCTGCGAGGTTGCCCCAATACTTTCCGCACCTCTGCGAGGTTGCCCCGATATTTTCCGCACCTCTGCGAGGTTGCCCCGATACTTTCCGCACCTCTACGAGGTTGCCCCAATACTTTCCGCACCTCTGCGAGGTTGCCCCAATACTTTCCGCACCTCTGCGAGGTTGCCCCGATACTTTCCGCACCTCTACGAGGTTGCCGCAATACTTTCCGCACCTCTGCGAGGTTGCCCCGATATTTTCCGCACCTCTACGAGGTTGCCCCGATATTTTCCGCACCTCTGCGAGGTTGCCCCGATACTTTCCGCACCTCTACGAGGTTGCCCCAATACTTTCCGCACCTCTGCGAGGTTGCCCCGATATTTTCCGCACCTCTACGAGGTTGCCCCGATATTTTCCGCACCTCTACGAGGTTGCCCCGATACTTTCCGCACCTCTACGTGGTTGCCCCGATACTTTCCGCACCTCTGCGAGGTTGCCCCGATACTTTCCGCACCTCTGCGAGGTTGCCCCGATATTTTCCGCACCTCTGCGAGGTTGCCCCGATACTTTCCGCACCTCTGCGAGGTTGCCCCGATACTTTCCGCATCTCTGCGAGGTTGCCCCGATATTTTCCGCACCTCTGCGAGGTTGCCCCGATACTTTCCGCACCTCTACGAGGTTGCCCCGATACTTTCTGCATCTCTGCGAGGTTGCCCCGATATTTTCCGCACCTCTGCGAGGTTGCCCCGATACTTTCCGCACCTCTACGAGGTTGCCCCGATATTTTCCGCACCTCTGCGAGGTTGCCCCGATACTTTCCGCACCTCAGCGAGGTTGCCCCGATATTTTCCGCACCTCTGCGAGGTGGCACCGATACTTTCCGCATCTCTGCGAGGTTGCCCCGATATTTTCCGCACCTCCGCGAGGTTGCCCCGATATTTTCCGCACCTCCACGAGGTTGCCCCGATACTTTCCGCACGTCTGCGAGGTTGCCCCGATATTTTCCGCACCTCTGCGAGGTTGCCCCGATATCTTCCACACCTCTACGAGGTTGCCCCAATACTTTCCGCACCTCTACGAGGTTGCCCCGATATTTTCCGCACCCCTGCGAGGTTGCCCCGATATTTTCCGCACCTCTGCGAGGTTGCCCCGATATTTTCCGCACCTCTGCGAGGTTGCCCCGATACTTTCCGCATCTCTACGAGGTTGCCCCGATATTTTCCGCACCTCTGCGAGGTTGCCCCAATACTTTCCGCACCTCTGCGAGGTTGCCCCGATATTTTCCGCACCTCTGCGAGGTTGCCCCGATACTTTCCGCACCTCTGCGAGGTTGCCCCAATACTTTCCGCACCTCTGCGAGGTTGCCCCGATATTTTCCGCACCTCTGCGAGGTTGCCCCGATACTTTCCGCACCTCTACGAGGTTGCCCCAATACTTTCCGCACCTCTGCGAGGTTGCCCCGATATTTTCCGCACCTCTACGAGGTTGCCCCGATATTTTCCGCACCTCTGCGAGGTTGCCCCGATACTTTCCGCACCTCTGCGAGGTTGCCCCGATACTTTCCGCATCTCTGCGAGGTTGCCCCGATATTTTCCGCACCTCTGCGAGGTTGCCCCGATACTTTCCGCACCTCTGCGAGGTTGCCCCGATACTTTCCGCATCTCTACGAGGTTGCCCCGATATTTTCCGCACCTCTGCGAGGTTGCCCCGATATTTTCCGCACCTCTACGAGGTTGCCCCAATACTTTCCGCACCTCTGCGAGGTTGCCCCAATACTTTCCGCACCTCTGCGAGGTTGCCCCGATATTTTCCGCACCTCTGCGAGGTTGCCCCGATACTTTCCGCACCTCTACGAGGTTGCCCCAATACTTTCCGCACCTCTGCGAGGTTGCCCCGATATTTTCCGCACCTCTACGAGGTTGCCCCGATATTTTCCGCACCTCTGCGAGGTTGCCCCAATACTTTCCGCACCTCTGCGAGGTTGCCCCGATATTTTCCGCACCTCTACGAGGTTGCCCCGATACTTTCCGCACCTCTGCGAGGTTGCCCCGATACTTTCCGCACCTCTGCGAGGTTGCCCCGATATTTTCCGCACCTCTGCGAGGTTGCCCCGATACTTTCCGCACCTCTGCGAGGTTGCCCCGATACTTTCCGCATCTCTGCGAGGTTGCCCCGATATTTTCCGCACCTCTGCGAGGTTGCCCCGATACTTTCCGCACCTCTACGAGGTTGCCCCGATACTTTCTGCATCTCTGCGAGGTTGCCCCGATATTTTCCGCACCTCTGCGAGGTTGCCCCGATACTTTCCGCACCTCAGCGAGGTTGCCCCGATACTTTCCGCATCTCTGCGAGGTTGCCCCGATATTTTCCGCACCTCCGCGAGGTTGCCCCGATATTTTCCGCACCTCTGCGAGGTTGCCCCGATATTTTCCGCACCTCTGCGAGGTTGCCCCGATACTTTCCGCATCTCTGCGAGGTTGCCCCGATATTTTCCGCACCTCCGCGAGGTTGCCCCGATATTTTCCGCACCTCCGCGAGGTTGCCCCGATACTTTCCGCACGTCTGCGAGGTTGCCCCGATATTTTCCGCACCTCTGCGAGGTTGCCCCGATATCTTGCACACCTCTACGAGGTTGCCCCAATACTTTCCGCACCTCTACGAGGTTGCCCCGATACTTTCCGCATCTCTGCGAGGTTGCCCCGATATTTTCCGCACCTCGGCGATGTTGCCCCGGCATCTTCCGCACCTCGGCGAGGTTGCCCCGGCATTTTCCGCACCTCGGCGAGGTTGCCCCAGCATCTTCCGCACCTTGGCGAGGTTGCCCCGGCATCTTCCGCACCTTGGCGAGGTTGCCCCAGCATCTTCCGCACCTCGGCGAGGTTGCCCCGGCATTTTCCGCACCTCGGCGAGGTTGCCCCAGCATCTTCCGCACCTCGGCGAGGTTGCCCCGGCATTTTCCGCACCTCGGCGAGGTTGCCACAGCATCTTCCGCACCTCGGCGATGTTGCCCCGGCATTTTCCGCACCTCGGCGAGGTTGCCCCAGCATCTTCCGCACCTCGGCGATGTTGCCCCGGCATTTTCCGCACCTCGGCGAGGTTGCCCCAGCATCTTCCGCACCTCGGCGAGGTTGCCCCGGCATTTTCCGCACCTCGGCGAGGGTGCCACAGCATCTTCCGCACCTCGGCGAGGTTGCCCCGGCATTTTCCGCACCTCGGCGAGGTTGCCCCAGCATCTTCCGCACCTCGGCGATGTTGCCCCGGCATTTTCCGCACCTCGGCGAGGTTGCCCCAGCATCTTCCGCACCTCGGCGAGGTTGCCCCGGCATTTTCCGCACCTCGGCGAGGTTGCCACAGCATCTTCCGCACCTCGGCGAGGTTGCCCCAGCATCTTCCGCACCTTGGCGAGGTTGCCCCAGCATCTTCCGCACCTCGGCGAGGTTGCCCCGGCATCTTCCGCACCTTGGCGAGGTTGCCCCGGCATCTTCCGCACCTTGGCGAGGTTGCCCCAGCATCTTCCGCACCTCGGCGAGGTTGCCCCGGCATTTTCCGCACCTTGGCGAGGTTGCCCCAGCATCTTCCGCACCTCGGCGAGGTTGCCCCAGCCTGTTCCGCATGGCTCGCCGTGTAGGCGACCTTGCCTTTTTTGCCGGCTTGCCTCGCTGCGCCCTGGAGCGCCGTGGTGTCCGACGTTCTTGAACCAAGCTTGAGGATTCTCTGGCAGATGTTCACCGTGTCCTTCACGTCTCAACGGGTTCTTCGGGTGTCCCATTCAAAAAAAGACCCGAATAATATGACGACTTTGCTAAACTGGACCCAACTCCCCAAACTCTTTTTTTTTTGCCATTTTTCAGCATTTCCCCCCGATTTTTCGGTTTTTTTTTTGAAAAAATTTATTTTTTGTCCAGAATCGACACCCCCCAATAGGCCCCTATTTCTCCCCGAGCGAACGCCCTGCAACCAACACATAAACAAAACAGAACTGGGGGGGTGAGACGGTGGAGTGGAGGTGCCGTGCTGGGGCACCGAATAGAAGCATGCCTTGTCAAGGCACAGGGTACACGGTGGGATCTTGTAAATTTTACATGTAAAAATACCGATTTTTACATGTATTATACATGTATAATACTTGCATGTCAACTATTATACATGTATAATACATGTAAATGCCTGAAATATACATGTAAAATACATGTATATCAAGCAAAAATACATGTATAATAGTTGCATGTCAACTATTATACATGTATTTTTACTTGATATACATGTATTTTACATGTATAATACTTGTCATGCAAGTATTATACATGTAAAATACTTGCACGACAAGTAAAATACATGTATAATACTTGCATGACAAGTAAAATACTTGCATGCAAGTAAAATACATGTATTTTACTTGCATGCAGGTATTTTACTTGTCATGCAAGTATTTTACATGTATAATACTTGCATGACAAGTATTATACATGTAAAATACATGTAAATGCATGAAATATACATGTAAAATACATGTATATCAAGTAAAAATACATGTATAATAGTTGACATGCAACTATTATACATGTATTTTTACTTGATATACATGTATTTTACATGTATATTTCAGGCATATACATGTATTATACATGTATAATAGTTGACATGCAAGTATTATACATGTATAATACATGTACAAATCAGTATTTTTACATGTAAAATTTACAAGATCCCACCGTGTAGTTCCTTGGGGGGGGGGGGTAGGGGGGGTCAAATGCCACCCTTTTACGTGGACAAACACGATTTTTCAAAAAACCGGCGCAGAGGCCCCAAAGCCCCCGTAAACCCTCCAAACCCCCCCAGATCGGTCCGGAAACCCATCGAACCCCACTTTTCCACCATTCCGGGCACCTCAGGTGCCCGAATTGGGGTACCTAAATTTTGTGCCACCGTTTGGTACCGGACAGTGCCACTGTGTGGGAGGTTGGAAAAGAAAATGCCCCAACACACCACATCTGAGGGTTGCAATGCATGTTGCTTGCCAACCACGTCATCCGGTGGGTGTCAGGCGCTATGTAGGTGGCATTAGCCAGGTCTTCGATGTGTTCTGGCTTGTATATGTACCTCCCTGCCACCATGCACCGGGAGGCTGCCTGTAGGTACGGAACAAGTCCAGATGGTCGTGTGATTCCTGTGCAGCAGTGCTCCACAACCGGGATGTGTTGACAACGACTGTTGCAACACGAGCTGTACATTCCGGGAACACACGAAGTGCGCTGTCGTGGTACCCATTGTGCCAGAATTGGTAGTTGCTGCGGTCTACTTTGCCTGGCCCAAGAGCACTGGTACTGAACGGTGCAATATGCGTGGCGAGGTGAATGCAACGGAAGGGCGCAAAGTCAATACAGCTCTCGGATGGCGGGTGGTGGTGCCACTAGTGTGTGACGTTCACTCGAGGATACAACGCATCACAATGAATCAGCAACCGTGGACCGAGTACAATACGCTCTCTGTGGCTGGTGTGGGGGACAAAGGCAGTGCCTGTGCCGCAGGCAGGGAGGTACATATACAAGCCAGAACACATCGAAGACCTGGCTAATGCCACCTACATAGCGCCTGACACCCACCGGATGACGTGGTTGGCAAGCAACATGCATTGCAACCCTCAGATGTGGTGTGTTGGGGCATTTTCTTTTCCAACCTCCCACACAGTGGCACTGTCCGGTACCAAACGGTGGCACAAAATTTAGGTACCCCAATTCGGGCACCTGAGGTGCCCGGAATGGTGGAAAAGTGGGGTTCGATGGGTTTCCGGACCGATCTGGGGGGGTTTGGAGGGTTTACGGGGGCTTTGGGGCCTCTGCGCCGGTTTTTTGAAAAATCGTGTTTGTCACCCCCATTTGACCCCCCCTAGGCATACAGTGCAAACGATAATTATTATCGCATACGATAATTATTATCGTACTCCCATTATCGTATATTATCGTATACGATAATATACGATAATGGTGCGATAATTTTTTTGAGATTTTCGGAAAACCAGAAATCAGCCCAGAACACATTGAAAAAGTGGTAAAAGTGGAGCCGGAAGCTGCCATTTTTGCTTCTTTGAATTATTGGTGACGGGGGGCTTCACTCAGAAGTGTAGAATGTCCCTCACAAATGGGTGGCAGACACAACACACATAGTGCCATGACATGCGCAGCACTATGTCTGTCTGGGGCATCCTGTCAATGAAGCTGGCACCGTTGGAAGAAGTTTCAGGCACAGGGGGGCGGAGAGGTTACAGGATACTGCCACGCACATCCGTGACACTCATTTGCGTGTGCGCTCTCGACCCGTGTGTCTATCGCTATGTTGTGACTGCATCGCCATCACCCTCCACAGGAAACACCAGGGATCAAAAAATGTCTCGTCGTCGTAGGATAAAAGACGACACAACAACGGAGGATGACGCAGAGGAAGATGATGACGGCGATGACGAGGAAGAGGGCAGTGATGAGGACGAGCCGGACCAGAAACGCCGTCGCGTCACGGGGGGGAAGGACAAGAAGCCCTCAGCGAAAAAGGCGGCC
This sequence comes from Rhynchopus euleeides, assembly GCA_963210315.1. Taxonomy (NCBI): domain Eukaryota; phylum Euglenozoa; class Diplonemea; order Diplonemida; family Diplonemidae; genus Rhynchopus; species Rhynchopus euleeides. Next base: position 1,068,619 of record OY723272.1, read on the forward strand.
GTGAAAAAGCCACCCCCAAAGAAGCCAGCAGCGAAGAAGCCAGCCCCCAAGAAGACAGCACCAAAGCCCGCGGGAAAATCGGAGAGCGCGCAGAAACGCCTGGACACGATAAAACTCAGAAAAACGGTGGAGGAAGCCGCAGACGAGGCTGCTGCCAAGAAGAGGATCTCCTTGGTAACAGCCAGGCAGCGGCTGCAGCAACTGGCGAGGTACGACGCCACAGTTGCTGCGGCCTACACGATCAAGTCGGTGGAGGACCTCCCGTTCGAAACTCGCACCATGCTGCTTGATGCAAACCCCCCCCGGACATTATCGGACGAAGTCCTGTGGTGCAACCTCTGTAGCATCGTCGTAAAGCATGCTGAATCGACAGTGGCAAAGAAACACGTGACCGACACGAAGGCGCACCAGACCACATCGAAGGAAGCGCCAGTGCAGGCGGCCCCCTGTGTTTCAACCACGAAGAGCGATCCCACGACCACCGCATCATTTCAAAAGGCATGGGCACTTGCCCTTGTGATTGCGGGGATCACGCCTCACCAGGCGTCTATCCTTGCGCTGCCGATGACCACCCCTCTGCCGAAGCCCCGGACGCTGCTGGGCAAGGCCCCGCTGTTCGTCGCGGAGATCCAGAAGAAGATCCGCGACTGCATCACCGGCCGGCCGGTGGCGTTGGGCGTTGATGGAACAGGCCTGCGGCATCTTGGCTTTGCCAAGATGCCGCAGTTCTTCGGGTGCAAGTCGCGCCGGCACCGTTGGAAGAAGTTTCAGGCACAGGGGGCGGAGAGGATGCATGATGCTGCAACGAACATCCGTGACACTCATTTGCGTGTGCGCACCGCTCTCGACCGCGGAGCGGTGCGTGCGCTCCGCAAGCTTCTCCCATCCGTGAACGTCACAGATACCGATGCGGTGGTGCTGGAGCGGGCTGCCGCCTTTGTGGCGGAAACAGACGACACCCACGCCGCCAATGTGGAGGTGTCCAGCCCTCAGCAACCCGCCTCTACTTCGGACACTCGATGGGCAGCGATGTTCGACCTGACAGTCCACCTGCAGACCCGGTGTGCGATGCTGCTGCAGTTCGTCAGCGTGGAGATGGCGAGGAAGAAGAAGCCACTCACTCTCAGGCAGCTCTCTGAGCACATCCAGAAGGGAACATGGGAAGAGCACGTCAGCGAGACGGTGGCTGTGGCTGAGATGGTGGAGCCGGTGCTGTGGCTCGTGCGATGGGTGCAGAACCCGGAAGCCCGTCCGGGGCACATCAAAGTGCGGACTATCACGGAGGAGTACCAGAAGGTGGTGACGAACACCAGTTATCCTGCTCCTATCCGCACCTTGCTGAAGGATGCCTGGGAGTCTTGGCCGTCGAAGGCGAGGTTCGAGATGGCGCTCATCTTCGACCCGGAAACCGTGCTGATGGCTGACTTCGACGACTTCCCCGACATCACAAACCAGCTGGTGTGGGCCGTGGATTTCCATGCCCTTGCTGACGACGAGTGCTGGGCGGAGTTCACACAGTACCTCAATGCCCCTGCCGAATCCCTGCAGACCGACACCCCGATTGCGTTCTGGCTGGAGAAGGGGAGGAAGCTGTTCCCCATCCTGGCGCCACATGTGGTGGCTTGGCTCCGCACGCCTGTGTCGGTCACACAGGTCGACAGTGTGTTTTCGACGGCAGAGTCCCGCAAGTCCAAGCGGGGGTCGAACATCTCGACGAAGACCTACGCGGATCGTCTGTTCTTGCAGCGGAACGGCGACCTCCTCGGCTACTTCGACAAGAGCAACCGGTTCGCAGAAGCCCTCGAAAGGGACTATGTCTCTGATGATTCCTCTGAGGAGGACGAATCCGAGACTGAGATGGATATCATTTAGAAGGGGGGATGGGGGGGGGGGGGCGGCGTGCCAGGTCGTCTGTCCGTGATGTGGTTCCTGTGCTGTTCGGTGGGCGGGTGCGGGGGGGGGGGGGATGACGAATTCTGTCTCGTCTCGATGTCTGATGACATCGAGGGTGTTGAAGGGACTGGGGGGGGGGGGGGGGCGATGAATCCTGATGACGGACGAGTATGTGAAGGAATCTGACGAGGGCAGTGGTGTTCAAGAATAGTGCAACCCAGTAAGTATCGCATACGATAATCCCATTATCGTATACGACCGGATACGATAATTATTATCGTATGCGATAACATACGATAATGGGATTATCGTATGCGATAATATACGATAATAATTATCGTATCCGTTCGTATACGATAATGGGATTATCGCATCATACGATAATGGATTATCGTATGCGATAATAAATTATCGTATGCGATAATTTTCCGAAAATTATCGTATCTGGTATATGTGCGATAATAATTATCGTTTGCACTGTATGCCTAGGGGGGGGGGGAAAGGAGGCTTTTCCAACTTTACGACACGGCAGTCGGGTCTCAGACTGGTCCATTCCGACGAGTCGAAACCCGACTGGTCGGGCCCCTGACTATGTGTCGTGTTCATGATTCTCAATGCCTACACCAGACAACCAGGAAGTGGCGACCCGAGAAGGGGAGGGGGAAATTCGCACGGGAGGCTGCTTCTGTGTGCCCACCGTGCAAAGTCTACACCCACCGCTCGTGTGTTGTGCCACGACCCACCGTGCTGACACAGCGGTTGTTTTTCCATGAAAGAGCATGCCCGCACAGGCAGAACTGTCCTGCGCATGTGGTGCCGACCAAAGAAGGCGTGCGCGGGGGACGGGGGAGGGCGGTGAAGAGTGAAAGCAGAGGAATAGGGATAGGTGGCGCAAGGAATACAGAACTCTGATGGTATGTATCGTCACGCACAGCGCGTGAATCGTTTGTTTGGAGGAAAAATGCAGACCTGGTCTGAAAATCGATCCCCGCTCTCTCCACACACACGCGAATATATTTTGTAGCAGTGCAGGGCACACAGAGAAGAGCAGACACCTCTGCTCTTTGTGTGCATCTCCACCGTTGACACACACACGCGCTGAAAGCCCAAACCAGAAACCTGGGACGCAAAACCCCCGGTGCACAGAGCTCAAAGAATGCAACCTGGGAGATATGACTGCAGCTGATAGACCAAGCAAGGCGGTGTGCCACAGAGGCTGGAGGCTTGAGGGGGTGGTGAGGATCCCGCACCAAACATCCCCTGCGGAGCAGCGGGTTGTCCCCACGTCTTGACAGCGTTGCTGCGGCATGGCCTGCAGGAGGACGTGCGGATAGACATGCTGGCACAAAAAGGCGCGGGGGGCTGGCACAGGACAAACACCACCGCCTCCGCCATTTCATGCCGCACAGCCCGACCCTGGCAACACCTGTTGGGTGCTCTCCTCGCGATGATGTTGTCGCCCTGAACACGTTGAGCATTAGAGCTCGAACTCAGCCGAAGAATCCACTTGCAAGCCATCACCATGCGGAGGAAGTAGGCTGCGCTGCATCACTCTTCGGTGCCCTCATGGCTGCGATCTCACCGAGATCCTCTGGGCGCGGCGCGCCGAAGAAATCCGCCGCAGCCTTCCTCCGCTCCCACCTCTCGTAGTCCATCTCCTGCCTGTTGTTTGTGTTGAAGTACCTCACCCCGTTGGAGGCAATGCCTGACGCGGCATCGAAGTACACAGGCGCCCCGCCGCCGCCGCCACCCGCACCACCACCACCACCCCAGTTCACACTCTCGCCGAGATGGTCCTCATGCGAAGGGGCGTGGTGTCCCGCCATTTTGTGCGGAGATATAGACGCCATGCTCTGCGGGCTTGCAAAGGACGGGGCCTTCTTCGGCGTGTAGATGTGCGGGATGTTGGAGACACCCCCGGCACCCAGGGTGGCGGAGGGGGGGATGGGCGAGGGGCCGCCACCACCACCACCACCGCCACCACCCCAACCCCCACCGTGGTGCGCCGCACCGGCTCCGCCACCACCGTTGTAGCCATAAGCCTCCGCCTGCCCCATCTCGGGCGAGGGCCTGAAGGACGGGGGGCTGCCACCTGGTGACGCCCGCTGTGCCCCAGCAGCAGCTCCGCCGCCCTGCGGGTAGGGGCTGGTGGGGGGTGCGCTGCGCGGCTGTTGCCGCTGCTGCAGCTGATCCCCTCCCACGCCGGGCGACGCCATGCCGAGTGACCTGGGGCCCGGGTTGGAGGCGCCCATGGTCCCCGCCTGCTTGCCCATCTCCTCCACCTCCCACCAGGCCTCGGAGTTAGGGTCGTCGTAGATGCGCTGCAGGGAGCCAGACTGCAGGGAGGCGACGCACTTATCCATGCGCTTTTTGGGGATGATGTAGCGGACCTCCTTTTTGAGGCGCGCGCGGGGAGTCAGATCGCCGTTTGCGTTGTCGACAGGGAAGTACTCTCCGCGGAGGTGTTTGATGCCTTTCAGCTTCTCGATGAATGTCTTAGGGCTTTCCCGCGCGTCGTTTCGGGAGTCGTCTGCAAAAATCAGAAGCATGTCGTGTTCCGGGGATGCACATTTCAGCAGCAGCTGCGGGCCTGCCTGGGTCCGTGAGAGAACTGCCGCTTCGACCTGCGACATCTTGACGAAGCGGCGGACCTCGCCAACCTCGTGGACCAGGAAGAACGTGGTGGGGGTGATGCAGGCGACACGCGTCTCCCTCTTCCGCTTGCTGTTCACCTTCTTCACAAACCGGACGCAGATCATCTGGCGCGTGACCCAGCCCTTTATGCTGCGGTGGGGCGTTGTCGCGGGAAGCATCCTCTTGAGGATCTCCTGCTCGTTCACCAGATCGCGTGTCATCTGGACCGCCATTGTGATGCCTCACTTGCCCCTGGGGCACTCCCTCACGTCCAACCGAGCGTTGCAGGAGCAGGGTACAGTGCAGGGGTCTCTTGCCCTTTCCCCGTCTCCCCACGGGTAACCGCTCCCGAGGGTGGGGGTGGGGTGGGGGCGGCTAGACCCCGTGTGGTGCCGCCTGTGTGCGTTGGATGTTATGTGCCTCGTAATGTGTGCAACACTGAACGACACTTGTTGAACAATTTTGAGCCGTGCCTCGTCCAGCCCCCCGGTGATAGGGGCTGCTGTTCCAAGTTGGTTTGGACACACGGTGGCCATAGTTGCCTTCACATACAGCACCCCGGGTGGGAGGGAGAAGGGATGGGTGGGGGCGGGTGGGTGGGCAAGGTCGCGTATGGCAAGGCACTTCTCTCCTCCGCGCTTTGAGATAACCCTCCCCTGCCCCCCTTTCTCAGCCTCTCCGTCCCCCCGGCGGTGTGTCAGAAGGAGGCAACGCAAACAAACAAGGCCCACCGCACCACACCTCCCCTTCCCCCCCCACTTCCCAACCGCACACTTTACTCGCATTGTTTCGAATGGGGCAGACACCCACGAGCGCTGAGTGAGAGACGGCGACTGCCACAGGCCCGATCTGCCCCACCACCTGCCACCCCCTCCTTTCCCTCCCCGCAATAGAAAAAAAAGGAGCTGGCGTACGGAATGTGCTTGTTTGTGCAAACCGGATGGAGGGCAAAACACGATTATTCTCTTCAGGAATCCCGTTGGGACGGAACATCCCCTGCTGCCGGGGGAAGGGAATAAGATCAGGGGGCTGCACGGGGTGGGGTAGGGGGTCGGGGGGGGGGGGGGGGGAAACTGCCTTTTGCCCATTGCCAAATTGCATAAGTGCCATCTAAATTGTGCGGATAAGGATGCTCACTCCTCCATTCCACCCTGGCGTGAGAGAAGGCGGGTGTACCGGTTCACAGGCAAGCAGTGAGCTTCAGCAGAGGGGGGGGGGGTCGCAAAGTAGCGAAGCAGAAGGAAACACATCAGGGGGAGGGGCACAAAACTACCTTGCCCAGATCCCCACGGAGACGGGCACACAGAGGGGGGGGGGGGGGGGGGTGGTGTTGAAGGGGGCCTTGCTACACCACCCTCCCCGTTGGGGGGGACGCCCTCGGGGCGTCCCTCGAAAAGGGGCAATGGCACACAAGCCATTATCTCAGCACAGCACCAGCGACAAGCTCGGGTGGATTGGGGTTGAAGCGGGGCTCTGCCATTGGGTTTTTGCCCACCCAAAAGCACAGGAGGGGGAAGGCAGGGGGACGCAATACAACTACATCACCCCACACCCCCCACCCCCTCCCCACTCCAACAGATGAGACTTGGGGGGACGCATGGGGGGGGTCAAGAGGTACACTCGCCAAAACGTATAAACATCGTATAGAAGCAGCAAGGTGGTGAGCGCACTGAGCGATCCCCCCCCCTCCTCCTCAGGTGTGACACCAACACCAAACACCACCACTCCAAAAAACGGACCGTTTTCTTTTCTCCACTCTATTCAGTCTTGACCTTCTTCCCACGGAAGGGTTCGACGAAGAACAGCTCGACAACAACAAGGTTGTACAGAGTCTGGTAGTAGGGCAGAGTGGCGTCCTCTTCCTCCTGCTCCTTGCGCTCCTTCTCGCGCACCTGCTTCTTCTCCTCGCTGAGGTGCGAGTCCTCATCATAGGCGAAGAAGTTGAAGACATCCCCAGTCAGGATCGAAACGAGCAGGGTCCCGAGGGTGATCCACGGGACGAGGTAGAGAAGGGCTGGCTGTGCGTGTTGGAAGAGGAGCATCACCATGATGGTGTTCACCAGCCCCACCACGTAGAAGAAGAGAGAGGTGATGAAGTATTTGTAGGAGATGCCCAGCGCCTTGTGTGTCTTCTTCACCGCCTCGGCAGCCCGGAAGTAGTCAAACCGGAGGCAGGTCGCGATGAAGAATCCGGGGATCACAATGTCACCCAGCCCCAGCATCACCATGTTCTTCGCTGTGTACTCCTCGAAGAAGTTCTTCGGCAGCTTGATGAGCACCGGCGCCTCGATGTTGCGTGCGACGGAGACCATCACCTCCGTGCCGAAGACCCACCAGATGTCGTAGATGAAGAGGCCCCAGAGCATCAGGAATGACACGGAGAACTTCGGGAGCTTCACCTTCCACAGTGAGGTGGAGCAGATAGCGACGGCGATGATGTTGTTCACGGCGAAGTTCTTCGTGAACCACCAGGCGACAGACAGGGAGATGGAGATCAGGCCCGTCAGAATGCCAACCTTGAGGATGGGCTGGAGGAAGGCCGCAACGGCGTAGGTTGTGACAACGAGGAAGTAGATCGACAGCACCTGGTTGAACGTGTCACGCGGGAACAGCTTGTAGCACACGTAAAGGGACAGCAGCACTGCAGACCCGACAAAAGGGAACATGGCAGCCTCCTGTGTGCTGACGTGCACATCGTCCTTAGAGTCGTCCTCATCCTCTTCGGTGACGGTCTGCCCACGGGCGCGCTTGCGCTGTGCAGCTGTCACAGACCACGACGATCCAATGCAGATGCATGCCACCGACAGCGAAACAATCACAACCTGTGATGGGAGGGGAGGGGTGTGACACAGTGTGAGACTATACCCGAGTGCTCTTTGTGAGATGGGAGGGGGGAGGGGGGCTGGAGAGCTCCGCCTCATGATGCCTGCTCAGAGACTGCCAGCTTTGCCTGGAACACAGTGCCGTAGCCAGAAAAGGGTGTGTGTGTGCAACACCCTATCGGTATAAAGACCCAACCACCCCGTGAAGCGGGGCAACCTCAAACAGCCGAAGAGTGGCGGCACCTTTGCAGATGATCCCGGCAATCCAGAAGCCGTGCATACCTCAGAGGGGATCTCAGGCCTTTCAGCCAGGGCGGCAAGGTCTTCTGCCGTGACACTCTGCACCTTCGACACCACATGGTTTGTCGCGTTCAGGAACTGGGCCTGCACATCGGAAAGCACCTGCTCCATTGCACCGCACAGGGTTGCCTGTGCCACCAGAGTCCCTGGGGGAGAGAGGCGTGGTGAGAAGTGGTGTGTGCCAGCATGTGCTGAGACAAGACCCACACGACAGCAGCAAAATATGCCCCAGACGTGGGGCGTGCATCTGGGCGGGGGTGCGGGGGGAGGGCGAGGGCACCGCCACTGCCCATTCCATTTTCTTTCGTTCGTCCATTGTCCGCCGCCGGGGTGCGTTGCGCCTGCGCCGTGTGCCTCGATAGCGAGGGTGGGTGTGGGGTGGTTGTGGGGGTGCGAGCGGGGGGGGAGGGCACGCGAACCGCGGCTCGCTGGATGGGTGGTGTTGGAGAGGCCTCGCACCCACCCACCACCCCCTGGTATGTGCCGCAGCCGTCCGGGCCACCTGTCGGAGCTGCCTCGCATGTTCCGCTGCCTTGCATTGGGGGGTGCCCCAGTCGGGCACGTCGCGGGGACACAGCAACCATGGGTCTAGTTGAAATTCCCTTGCGCCTCTGGGTACATCGAGTACTTCGACTGCCACGGCTCCTTCGCAGTGAAGCACTCCTCGAGGTTCCCCTCCTGCCCGACAGGCGTTCTCCTGTTGCGAAGGGAGGGTGGGGCGTGGTGCTGTGTGCAATGCTCATGGGGTGAAGTGAGTGGGGCGTGCAGATGCCTGGCAGGGAGGCTTCACAAAGCCGAACACCCCACAGCCTGCCGGGCATGTGAGGTGTCCGCAAGGGTGGTGCCGCACTGCGAAAAGCCCGCGTGGATGCGGGAGTTGGTTGGTCCGAACTGACAACCCACCCGCGTGGCAGTCCCATATAGGGGCTATTCTCACACTATAGTTTAGACAGTGATAGCAGGAATTCCTTTTGTGGTCAAAAAAGGTGCGGCTGTACATACGTGACGTCGCGTGCAATGCACCACCGTGCCCATTCCTCCTTCGTGTGGTCCTTGGTGGCCTTCCACCCACCGATAAGGAGCCCTGAGTGCCTGAGTGGGGTGGTTGTGAGAAGTGGTTGCCACAATACTGGCAGGTTCATTGCCCCCACAGGCGAGAGGGACATGGCACAAACACCCATGCACAGGAGGGCTCTGGTGCTGTCAGAGCACACAGGCGCAGCAGTTTCCAAATGCGAAAACAACAGCCCCACCCCCACCCCCCCCCACCCCTCACCGCACACACCGAACACCCCTGGCGTTGTGCGGCAAGCACCCACCAAACCTGCACCCAACCCACCAGCGCCCCCACCGTGACTCCGACATACTGAACAGGACGTGTCGCATCCACACTGCTGGGCTTGACAACATCGTAGTCGTAAAATGCTGCTGCAGACTGCTTCCGGCGGTTGACATGCCAGTGCTTCTTGAGGTCAAACCCGTGGAAGTTCTGGTAGTGGGGCTCCAGACCTCTGTCCTGCGCATCGCGCCGCGCCTTGGCCCTGTCATCCGCACGGGTCACCGTCCAGTCCACACGGGCCGCACGGAGCTCGATGTCCTTGTTGACAATCTTCCCCAGAACCCGGTCGTAGTCGCCTGCCTTCGGCACCGCTGTGGAGGGGCTCTCCATCCACATATCGAACAGGGTCTTCGTCTTGACAAACTCGTCCAGGTCGTCCTTCCTCCCCGTGGTGTACGCCACATTGTGGTCGCCGTAATCATCCTTCATCAAACGCCCAGGCGCACCGCGCGCCCGGTTCTCAGGCAGACTCTGCACATAGCGCTGCCCTGCCGTGCTGCTCTGCCAGCTCCAGCCCTCCTCTGTCTTCAGCCAGTCAGCCTCTTTCTTGTCCATCGCCTCCTGTTTGCTTCCGCGGTTCTCCCACGAAGTGAAAGGGATTGTGCGATGGATGTGCTCCGGCCGAAGCCACGACGGTGCCAAGATGCCCGCCGGCGTCTCCACAGCGTCCTCAGGAATGGTGAAGAACTCCGGGTTGTCTCGTATCCCGTGGAGCCAAGGCTTCAGGTCACGGAGGAAGTGCCCGTAGACCTGCATCTCCGCGTCCTGCATCAGGGCACGCCCCTTGCGCTTCGCCTTTGACACGGCGCTGACGATGAGACTTTTCTTGTGCTCCTCAGGCATGTTGGCCACGGAGGGGTTGAGGCGCACCCGCTTCACAAACCCCGTCGGGGTCAGAACCGCCTCGACCTTGCCCTGCAGCTCGTGCCCCACCACCTCCATCTTGTCGAAGCGCTGCTGGTATTCGTACTTCATGGAGTAGACAAACCCGAGCATCTGCTCCTTGTGTCGCTCGGGGAGTGTCTTGTTGAAATGCGCGGCGAGCGCCCCGTTCACCCGCATCAAAACCCGCTCATAATAATTCATCTTGCCGGGGGAGGGCGGGGGGGTAGGGTGCACGCGGCGCGTGCGCCCGAAGCCCTCCTGGGTGTGGATGTGCGGTGTAGGGCAGCCGTGTACTGAGAGAAGAACGGGGGCGACTCTATGTGCAGGGCCAGGTCGCCGGTGGATGCCTGTTGAGGGAGATCTTAAGGTATCCCGCTTGGGATACGTATACGTCTCCCAAGCGGGGATAGGTGACCTCTCCCGTGATCGTGAAAGTTTAAGGCTGATCTTGTTCCTTGCAACCTTTTCAAAAGGATCGCACAATGCCACTCGAAGCAAACGAGGACAAAGACATGTTCGAGCTCACCGACCTTCCTGTCGAGCAAGGGACTGTCGGCGAAACTATCGTCAGCAAGAGCCTCGCGCCCACGGATCTGAACCCTCCCCTCTCGATTCAAATTGCAGGCGCGTGGATGGGTGGGTGTGGGGGACGTAGGGCATGTGAGACGGGGGTTGCAGACAGCGTGGCCACAGCCAGCCTCTATTCTCTCGGATCTAGCATGCCCTCAGCAGGTTAGGTGACGAAAAGGGTCGGGGAGAGGGCCCTTCCCCCCTTTTCAAATCAATAAACGCCTCCTTCCCACCACCCGCAGTGGGGGGGGGGGGGGGTAGGGGGGGTCAAATGCCCCCCTTTTACGTGGATAAACACGATTTTTCAAAAAACCGGCGCAGAGGCCCCAAAGCCCCCGTAAACCCTCCAAACCCCCCCAGATCGGTCCGGAAACCCATCGAACCCCACTTTTCCACCATTCCGGGCACCTCAGGTGCCCGAATTGGGGTACCTAAATTTTGTGCCACCGTTTGGTACCGTACAGTGCCACTGTGTGGGAGGTTGGAAAAGAAAATGCCCCAACACACCACATCTGAGGGTTGCAATGCATGTTGCTTGCCAACCACGTCATCCGGTGGGTGTCAGGCGCTATGTAGGTGGCATTAGCCAGGTCTTCGATGTGTTCTGGCTTGTATATGTACCTCCCTGCCTGCGGCACAGGCACTGCCTTTGTCCCCCACACCAGCCACAGAGAGCGTATTGTACTCGGTCCACGGTTGCTGATTCATTGTGATGCATTGTATCCTCGAGTGAACGTCACACACTAGTGGCACCACCACCCGCCATCCGAGAGCTGTATTGGCTTTGCGCGCTTCCGTTGCATTCACCTCGCCACGCATATTGCACTGTTCAGTACCAGTGCTCCTGGGCCAGGCAAAGTAGACCGCAGCAACTACCAATTCTGGCACAATGGGTACCACGACAGCGCACTTCATGTGTTCCCGGAATGTACAGCTCGTGTTGCAACAGTCGTTGTCAACACATCCCGGTTGTGGAGCACTGCTGCACAGGAATCACACGACCATCTGGACTTGTTCCGTACCTACAGGCAGCTCCCGGTGCATGGTGGCAGGGAGGTATGTATACAAGCCAGAACACATCGAAGACCTGGCTAATGCCACCTACATAGCGCCTGACACCCACCGGATGACGTGGTTGGCAAGCAACATGCATTGCAACCCTCAGATGTGGTGTGTTGGGGCATTTTCTTTTCCAACCTCCCACACAGTGGCACTGTACGGTACCAAACGGTGGCACAAAATTTAGGTACCCCAATTCGGGCACCTGAGGTGCCCGGAATGGTGGAAAAGTGGGGTTCGATGGGTTTCCGGACCGATCTGGGGGGGTTTGGAGGGTTTACGGGGGCTTTGGGGCCTCTGCGCCGGTTTTTTGAAAAATCGTGTTTGTCACCCCCATTTGACCCCCCCTAGGGGCATAGCTTCCGATAAGCGGGGGTCGGGGGTCGCAGGGGTCGGGGGTCGGGAGGGGGGGTCGGAGGGGGTCGCCTTACTATTTCCTAAGGAATGTGGCCTGGATGGGGACCACCAATAAGGGGTGTGAATAGGCACCCCATGTCAAAAATGACCCCACTGCGATCCGCACAAACTCCAAATATTCAAAAGAACGGGTTTTTGAAAAACCCGAGGAGGGGGTCGGGAGGGTCCCGCTGGGTGGGTGGTGGGGGTGGCCTGTGTGCCTCCCGGTCACGTCCTCCCATGACAGTACCTGGACCAGACCCATGTTTCGTCGTTGAAGCTTGGTCCCAAGACCCACGAAATGACCCCACTACGATCCGCACAAACTCCAAATAGTCCAAAGAACGGGGTTTTGAAAACCCCGTGTGGGGGGTCGGGAGGGGGGACCACCCCATATTCCAACCCCTAGTTTCCGACCCCCATCGACGACCAAACGGTGGCACAAAATTTAGGTACCCCAATTCGGGCACCTGAGGTGCCCGGAATGGTGGAAAAGTGGGGTTCGATGGGTTTCCGGACCGATCTGGGGGGGTTTGGAGGGTTTACGGGGGCTTTGGGGCCTCTGCGCCGGTTTTTTGAAAAATCGTGTTTGTCACCCCATTTGACCCCCCCTAGGCATACAGTGCAAACGATAATTATTATCGCACATATACCAGATACGATAATTTTCGGAAAATTATCGCATACGATAATTTATTATCGCATACGATAATCCATTATCGTATGATGCGATAATCCCATTATCGTATACGACCGGATACGATAATTATTATCGTATGCGATAACATACGATAATCCCATTATCGTATGCGATACCCACCTGATTTTGCCCGAAACCAATCACCGAAATCTCCAGTTTACCACCGCCAAACGCCACCAAACCCCGCCAAGGGCCACAATCAGCCACAAAATAGAGATCACTACCATTCTCCCAGCCCCAGGAAGGGTAAGATGAGCCTGTGGGGTCCGGTGCTGCAGGCAGGGTACGCGTACTGGTCTGTGTCCGGCTGCTGTGGTCATCGACAAGGCTGTGTGGTCTGTCCGAAGGAGGTGGATGGTGGTCTCCCTCAGGTGGATCGCGTCTCTCCAATCCTGCATGGGCTCAGGTGTCTCCAGATGATCATCACCCCTTGCCTTGCTGTCGGTGAGGATGGCGCCCGAGCTCCGCCTTGTAGCGCAGCGGAGTCGTGCAGGTCAGGCAGGCTCCTTGAGGCCTCCGAGGTGATGTGCGCGCGCCACCCCGTGGTTCCTTGTAGAGTTGCAGACAGGTCCGTGCGCACGGTGGGAGCGTTCGTATCGCCCGTTCCGTGCCAGGTCCTGAAGAATACCTTTGGTTGAGTATTGCCTCTCTCGGGTTCAAACCCCATTCAAGGTCCTTCGCTATGTCATCACTGGTCGTCAGTCAGAGGGGAAGAACGGTGTTCCTCACTTTTTCACTGCTCACGGGAGCGAAGGCCAAGTCCAACATAAGTGGTAGCCTTGAAGAGAAATCTCCTGATCTCTCCAAACATTGCACCGAAGACCACACCTGCCTATCAGGTTCTTCCCCATCAGTCGAACAGTCTTTCTTGTTCATGTTCTGGGCAGGGTGCTCTGTCTCGGTCACCCCGACACCTGCTTCAACTAGGCTAGCCCAACGTCTTCCCTCAGTGTTCTCACAGGGGTGTCCTCAGTATCTGGGTCCCGACGGCAAGGCAGCGTACCAGTCGGCTTTGCGAACCCGCAACAGGCTGTACTGGTGGTTGCATACCGCCGCAAGTATGACCCTGTTGCTGCGTAGTCATGTTTTCCATGAAGTGGGGTGGCGACAGGGTGTAAGTCACGAGGGGAAGGGCATGTGGAACGGCCACTGCCCAATCCCCAGAGTCCTCTCCGCCCCACTGTGCCTGAAACTTCTTCAGACAGACATAGTGATGTGCATGTCATGGCACTATGTGTGTTGTGTCTCTGCTACCCATTTGTGAGGGACATTCTACACTTCTGAGTGAAGCCCCCCGTCACCAATAATTCAAAGAAGCAAAAATGGCAGCTTCCGGCTCCACTTTTACCACTTTTTCAATGTGCTCTGGGCTGATTTCTGGTTTTCCGAAAATCTCAAAAAATTATCGCACCATTATCGTATATTATCGTATACGATAATATACGATAATGGGAATACGATAATAATTATCGTATGCGATAATAATTATCGTTTGCACTGTATGCCTAGGGGGGGGGGGGCACGAAGACACCACGCCCCCACCTCCAGCAGCGGCTGCAATCGCCTCTGCAAAAAGAAATCATGTGTAGGCCACCACCACCACCACCACCACACCCCGCTGAGAACCTGGCCATAAACACACCAAGCCCCCACACCCCCCCCCCCTGACGGGCCCCCTCAGCTCATCCACCTCCACCCCCACTCCCCGGCACTAGATCGAAGGAACCCTGCCAGAGAGGCGATCCTCCAACGCAGCGAGTCGGTCTTCCAGGGGGGCGAGGTGCTTCACAAGAAGCGATTCGAACTGCGCCGACATCGCCTCACACACCTGCGCGGCGACGGCAGCAGCCAGGCCCTCCCCTGCTGGGGCACCGCCACCGCCGCCGCCACCACGATCCTCAGGCACAGTTGTGCACAGGATCCCAGCCCTGCGCACCCCAGCACCCCTGTTGGAGAAGAAAAACCGCCCCTCGTTGTCCGACGCATCTTCTTTGGGGTCGCTGGGGCGGGGCACACCCGTGACTGCCAGCCAGGATGGGGCACCCCCGGCACTCCCAGAGAAGCCCCGCCCGGCCCGCGCCAGGCACAGCACATCCAGGGCCCGCCCATCTGCTCCGTGGGACGTGAGGGCGCGGGCGGACCACCCACCCCCGCCTCCTGTCGGCCCTTCAGGGTTTGCTGATTCTGCTTCGAGGAGGTGGAGTGAGTTCACCGCAACCACCAGGCGGCCCGATGTGAGGGGCAGGCAGTGCAGGGTTGTGCAGGGGTGTGATATGTACTGCTCGGCCCACAGCTCCTCACAGGATGCCGGGGGGGGTGAGGGGGGGGCGGGGAGCCCCGCAGGGGGCGCCGCGGCGGAGACGCGGTGCACCGCAGCCTCGCGGTGGAGCACGGAGACAACCTCTGCTGGGAGGGCAGAGATCGGGCACCCCCCGCCACCCCCCACCACGCAGTTCAGGGGTGCTGTCCTGTATTCCCGGACCCCGCTGGCAGACCCTGAGAGGAGCTCCGCTGGTGTTGGGAGGGGTTCCGAAAAATCGAGCAGCGCCCGGGAGGGCAGAGGAGAGGTTGCCTCTGCCGCTGCCGCTGCAGGCAGAGCTGCCTCCTCCGCATCGCTGCCATCCACATCAGCGAGAATCTGCAGGATACCCGCCGACCTGCCTGACAGAAGATCCCCCGGGGAAATGAGAGGCATCGCAGCAACAGCAGTGTCACGAGGCACCGCGACAGACGCCGCTGCTGCCTGCGCCGGGCGCTCCGCCCGCCCGCAGATGGGGAGGGGCTGGACGGGTGCTGCTGCGGCAGAGATCTGGAAGGGGTCCGCATGGCGGCGCGGTGGCTCCACCTTGACAGGCCTGGTTGATATCGTATACACTGTGGGGTCATGCGCATCGGCAGAGGCGCTGCTGTCAGGTGCAGCCACCATCTCCTGTATTCTCCAACCGTCTGGGAGGGCGGAGCTGCGTGCCATGTCTGTGCCCTCCTGGATCTCATCAGTTTCCCAGGTGGATGTGGAGGTGGAGGGGGAGGGGGAGGTAGTGCCATCCCCATCACCCAGCGTGATCCGGTGTGCCGCGCCTGGGTCAACAAACACAACCCGCCTGCTGGCAAAGGCAAACGCGCAGCAGCGCGGTGTGGCTGCTGCATGCGTCGCCCTAAAGGTATCCTGCGCAACGAGGCGGGTGACCCTTCTCACAGAGAGGGATGAGGGGGCCAGCAGAACCATCAGGGCCTTGCCGTCGCGGCTGACCCCAGCCACCACGATGCCCCGGGGTGTGCGTGCGGCGGAGGCGCGTGTGAGTGGGATGTCATAGGCATGTGGCTCGGCAGCCCCGCCGGGGTGTGCGGTGGGGACGAGGGAGAAGGCAGTGCCGTCGCATGCGCACAGCACGCCCTCCTCCCCTGCGACACAGCTGAGGCTGGTGATGGTGCTGCCGCCCAGCCCGGTGGGTATCTCGTGACCCGAGGTTGCGAAGAGGCGCTTGCCGATGGCAAGGCAGACAGCCCCGCCTGTGGATGCCACCGCTGCGATGCCCCCTTCGCATGGCACCGCCAGCTGCTCGGTGCGCCCTAAGGCTGACACATCCCTCATGGGAGGGAGCGGTGTGTGTGTGTGGCACACCAACAACAGCCTGTGTGGTGGGGATGGTGTGGGTAGGGGTGGCACACAGACTGAAGTATGATAACCTTCTGCACGAAAAGGTTTGCAATGTGTGATGAAAAGCTGGCCGAGCCCTCGGCCATGCGTACGGCATGGAATACGCCAGCCTCGAGCTGCGCAACGATCTGCAAGACATATGCAGGAAGCGATATGACCTGTACGAACGCTACATGATTGCAGTGAACACTTCTTCCACTGTGAGATATAGCTATGATATCACGCAGTACATGACGGAGAGCGTCACTGTCACCACTGACTGTGACTCGAGATCGCAGGGGCGCAAGCTGCTCGACAGGGCAGCGGAGACCTCGGCGATAATATTGTGCTCCGATACACACATACCTGGCAGCACCATGTCCACGTGGGCATCATTTCTTTCGGAAAAAGCACCGAAAGGATGTGTCCTCCTCCATGCACCACGGTACGTACCGTGCGTATCCCGAGCGGTGGATACAAGTCCACACGTATAACCTCCACGCAGAGGAGGCGGAGTGGGGCGACCGCGACGACTCCGCCTTCTCGGTGTTTGTGAGGAAGGACAGTCCCGGAAGGGAAATTAACATGAACGACCATCCCCCAACAAGGAGGTCATTCTTCCTCAAGCCGAGGGAGAAGGGCTGTTGTTGTTGGAGCGGCCGCGGGGGAGGTTGGGGGGTGTGTGTTATCGGACTTTGAAGTGTGGGGTGGGTGGGGGGGGGGGGGTTTGTTTGGAGTGCTGGGAATGAGGGAAACAAAAAAGGATCACACCTGGGAACAGTCAGTGTTTTCCCGATCATCAAGAAAAAAACGGGGCTCATGATGAGGTACATTTTTTGGGGGGGTGTGAAAAAAAATTTTCTCGCGCTGATTTTGTAAGTATGCGCAGTGGTTTCCTGAAAATCCGTCGGGGGTCTGGGGGGTCTGGGGGGCGGAGCCCCCCAGCCGCCGGAGGCCACGGTAGTGAACATCTGTTGGGGTTGGCAGGTCATCCATGGCATGTAAATGTTGACCACAGGGTCCTATGAGCAGGCACTGCTGGTCGGAGGAAATACACCGCCTGCTTGATGCCTCTGTGCGAGGCCTGGCGCTCCAGTTCGCCCTTCTCTTTTAGAAGGTGTCGCAGTCAGTTCTTCGCATTTGCCCCCCTTCCACCACCAAAAAAACTGAGAGAGCTTTTTCTGCATCTAATAGCAGCACCCTGTGTGGGTGGCGCCTGTTAGGGAGGGGGGTTGTTCTGTGCGTGATGAAAAAACTGTCCCTCATCAGAAAAAGTGCCCCTGAAGACCCTCGGAGCCCCCAGGATTTTTTCCTAAGGAAAATCCCTGTTATGATGAGTTCATCAAGCCAATTTTCGGAAAAAATGAAAAAATGATGAGTTCATCATGGTTTTCATCATCGGGAAAACACTGGGAACAGTCCAGGCGTGCACCTTGGCAGGTGCATGAAAGACCCAGCCGGCGGAAAGGACCCTTCATTGCAAGTGGAATGGGATAAGAACCATAGTGTAGGGAACAAAGTCCACAGGCAGATGGAACCCGAATCGAGACAACAACGTCTCCGCCGCCACCTCGCCCCCCCCGCCCCGCCCCACCCCACCAGTGCTATTTCAGAATCACACAAAGTACCTTTGTTGTATGCTGTTACAGCTATACCATTTGTCTTCTGCATGTATCCTCGGCATTCCATCTCCCTTTCATCCAGGCACACAACACATACGCACATCGCGGAAAGCATGACTGCAGCGTCCGGCAGGTGCAGGCACTGTGATACATCCGAAAACCGGAGGGGAGGGGGTAACCTGGCCCTGCGTGTGGGGATGACGGGGGACACGGTGGGATCTTGTAAATTTTACATGTATAACTACAAGTATATACCGTATACGTAAATATTTTGGAACGTAAATATTATGGAACGTAAATATTATGGAACGTAAATATTTTGGAACGCTGGTGGGTTGGCGTTCCAGATTTTTTTCGTTCCATAATATTTACAGGGCTTTCTGCGACTCGGGGACTTGGACCAGGTGATCGGACGGCATACAGAGTCCCTGACGGGACCTACTCGTGCACTTTTCGCGCGATTCCTGACGCAAGCCGTCCTCACCACCGAGTCCCCAACTGGCCCTGTAAATATTATGGAACGTAAATATTATGGAACGGACCGGCCAAAAATGGGCCCGTTCCATAATCACGGTATGGTGACGATCGGTCCAATTAGCCTCCAATTAACTTTTTTCCACGATCGTGGGGAAAAAAACCACGATCGCCACGATCGTGGCTCCAATTAGCTAATTGGAATAATTGGAGGGAATTTTCCTTCGGAAATCCTTAGAGTTCATGTGACATCATGCAGCAGACACAGCCAAGACTGACTCGGGTGGTTGTGGTTCTTACCAGCCAGTCCAAAATTCCCGACCCGTGCGGGTTTCGGAGGCCAATAGGAACCATATCCTGCCAATACATACCCACCGTGGTCCCCTGAAAACCGTGTGGAGCTACGTAGGTACGGTCTATAGTGCATCGATGTACCTGGGACCCCCCGTGTATAAGCCCCCCCGAAAATCGCCTCCAGGGGGGGGCTTAACCACGGGAGTCCCAGGTATCGGTGGTATTCACGACTACACATAGTCCACCGGAGATACCGCAAACCCCCATCGAGCCACACCGCTGCGGCCTGCACAGCCTCCGGGGTGTAGGGAGTGATGCTGTGGCTGTTGGAGGGCGCCACTTCTCCCCGTTGAGGTTGGAGATGATGTCGTGGTCGTCCGCCAGCAGGATGTTTGATGCAGAGCGGAGGAGGAGAGAGAAGTCTGGGTTAGTCCAGGTCGTAAGGTATGCCTCCCTGTAGGCACGGAGGTAGTCCGTATGCCCCGGGGAGGGCCTCCCGTGGCGTTTTGCAGAATCCCTCGCCGCATCTGCGACAGAGTCTGCGTAGATCTGGTCCCCGATGTGGAGGTTGAAATCCGGCGGAGGCCATGCCGCAGAGAGAACCGGGAAGAACTCCCCATCCCATCTGCGACCAACCGGTTGCACGACAGGACATTCACCCTCGCAGGGAGGGATCCCGGAGACGAAGGGGAACACCTATTGCACAAAACTCGACAACCAGGATGGGTTCGCTCGGGTGGTGGTTTTGTTGTCGCTCTGCCGTCAGTTGTTGTGCACAACTCCGTCGGCAGACAATGTTACATGGTTACTGCACACGTTACATGGTGCAAATCTGGGCTGGTATTGATGTCGGATCGTCATCGGACTGATTCAGATGAGTACATCAATATGGTGGGAAAAGAACGGAGTGTGGTCATGTGCCTAAGACCACGATGTCTCTGTTTAGTCTCGGAGACGAGTAATTTGCCCATCGCCCAACCTGGTATTGACCGATGCCACAGGGATATCTACCCGTGATGTCGATTCGTCCAATAAGGCGACGGTGTGATGAGTCCGGCACATGGCATCGTGCGCGAATGTCACATGGACACATCACGGGGAAGTTGTCCCTCTGCCAGAATGATACACCAACCGCATAGTTGTTCATTGGTCAATGCCATACAACCCCATAAAACTGCTGGTGATCCAAGAGGTGGGGTTTGAAACAACTTTGCTCAGGTAGTCGCCGTGACGTGATATCATAGGATTAGAGACTGCAGGGTCGAAGGGAGGCACCCAGAACCACGGCTATCAGCCCCCGGAGGCCTCCGGTGCCACCACCTCCTTCCGGCTCCGGAGGGTGCGTACATTCACCTGCTGTGGCCCAGGCGCCCAGTTACTTGATTCTTGGAAGATGAAGGCGTCAATGACACGGTTCATTTTTGTGTCTCGGAGACTGCGCCACATTGGCCTCCAGAAGAGAGGGCTACGTCCCCACTCCATGTCGTAACACTGCGAAAAAGCACCGCTTTTCAGGGGCACCAGGGTATTTTCCAGCCACCGGTCAAAGCCGCCAAACATCGCTACCAGTGCCCGGTGTGCTCCGGAGTAACTCCAGAGGAGCATCCCCGACACTTCTACCAGGGCACGCCCTGGGATTCGGAATGTGCTTACTATTGGCTGATGGAATGATCCGGGAATGGTCTCATCCAATGGCTGAAAATCCCGGTTGCGCCCAAACCCAGATCAAAATCAGATGGAACAGCGGGGGAAGCTGATGCACTCACAGCCAACCAAGCCACTGGTTTCAGGTGTGGCACCCGAACCAAGGCTCTAATATCATCAGGCGGAACGGTAACCGTTCAGCGTTCAGCGGGTGCTCGCTCAGCTCTGCAGTACCAAGCTCTACCGAAGCTTGATCACCTCTGGGTTGGGGAACGTATACAATATCGGCCAGTGGGATGCGGCTTTGTGAAGGGACTGGCCTCATCCAACAAGGCTCTAACTTCAGCGGCTCGCGTGTTCAGCCATTCAGCGGTATCAATCCAGGGATATCCAAACTCGGGAAAATTTGGGGTGAACTTGAGCTGAAAATAGAGGGGTCTTCGCTGGTCGGTATGCCTCGTTATTCTTCGTCAGTTTTCACCTAGTTTCCTTGGGAAATGCACCAAAATGCACTGACGATCACCCCGTAGCCCCCTGTATCCAACAGCGGGCGAAAAAGTCGAACCGCTGACTACCGGTTGAAACAGCTCCCACCGGGAGCCGTCCTACACAGCTCCAGGCCGTACTCCAGGCCAACCACGGGGCTCTCAAGGCCCAGGAGTTAGCCTGCTTGACAGCCGACCCTGCAGAGAGGGCTCGATACCCGGAAGAACTGTGGTCCATCACATGGTTGACTGCAGAGATAGGTGGGCACTGGAGGGAAATCTTCGACCAATTAGCCACGATCGCCCACGATCGTGGGAATAATTGGAATATTTTTTTCACGATCGTCCAATTAGCCTCCAATTAAAACGATCGTTTTTTTTTCACGATCGTGGATTTAATTGGACCGATCGTCACCATACCGTGCATAATATTTACGTTCCATAATATTTACGTATACGGTACATGTATTATACATGTATAATACTTGCATGTCAACTATTATACATGTATAATACCGTAAACGGAAATATTGTGGACCGTAATAAAGGTGAACCGTACTATAGGTGGACCGTAAAAAAGATGGAACAAATGGGATTTTTCCGGAACTTGGAACATTTTTACGGTCCACCTATTTTACGGTTGGGATCGTGGACTTGGCGGTTTTTTTACGAGTTCCTTCGCGACGAAGTCGCGAAGGAACCAAGGAAATCGTACGACTGAAGCTGCAGGATTAACACCACAGGGCCTCAGCACAGAGTGTGCGCTCACCATCGTCCGGGAACTGTTCTCCCACAGTTACTGCAGGGTGTACTACACTAAAGGAGTACGATTTCCCTGAATTTTCCGGGCACTGATTCACGAATTCACATCTGGAGGGAGCCCGGTGGTCTCAGCTTCTGTCTGCGCGCCCTGCCGTACTGTGGCTGCTTTTGTGGGCTCGTGCAGCAGGTTCTACTTTTACTTCTACCGGAATGCTCCTTGCATGGTACTACACTTCTCGAGGTGTGGTGGTGGGTGAGTCTCGAGGTGAGTGGTGGTGATCGTGCCTTTTCCACACGCAGGGAGGACTTACTTCTCTTGCTGGTGTTGGTTGCGGTGGTGGAGGGAGGGTCCAAAGCTGGGAGGTCGGGAGGCCTACGTGTGGGTGTCTGCGGCGTGGAGGCCGCAGTCCGCGCCCCGCAACCCACCAGCCCGCGGGCGAAAAACGCATTGTCTTTTCCATATTCAGTCCCAATAAATGGTGGACCGTAAAAAAGATGGAACGTTTGGCCTTTTTTTGGGAACTTGGAACATTTTTACGGTCCACCCTTTTTCCGTTTACGGTACATGTATATGCCTGAAATATACATGTAAAATACATGTATATCAAGTAAAAATACATGTATAATACTTGCATGTCAACTATTATACATGCATTTTTACTTGATATACATGTATTTTACATGTATATTTCATGCATTTACCGTAAACGGAAATATTGTGGACCGTAATAAAGGTGAACCGTACTATAGGTGGACCGTAAAAAAGATGGAACAAATGGGATTTTTCCGGAACTTGGAACATTTTTACGGTCCACCTATTTTACGGTTGGGATAGTGGACTTGGCGGTTTTTTTTACGAGTTCCTTCGTGACGAAGTCGCGAAGGAACCAAGGAAATCGTACGACTGAAGCTGCAGGATTAACACCACAGAGCCTCAGCACAGAGTGTGCGCTCACCATCGTCCGGGAACTGTTCTCCCACAGTTACTGCAGGGTGTACTACACTAAAGGAGTACGATTTCCCTGAATTTTCCGGGCACTGATTCACGAATTTACATCTGGAGGGAGCCCGGTGGTCTCAGCTTCTGTCTGCGCGCCCTGCCGTACTGTGGCTGCTTTTGTGGGCTCGTGCATCAGGTTCTACTTTTACTTCTACCGGAACGCTCCTTGCATGGTACTACACTTCTCGAGGTGTGGTGGTGGGTGAGTCTCGAGGTGAGTGGTGGTGATCGTGCCCTTTCCACACGCAGGGAGGACTTGCTTCTCTTGCTGGTGTTGGTTGCGGTGGTGGAGGGAGGGTCCAAAGCTGGGAGGTCGGGAGGCCTACGTGCGGGAGTCTGCGGCGTGGAGGCCGCAGTCCGCGCCCCGCAACCCACCAGCCCGCGGGCGAAAATCGCATTGTCTTTTCCATATGCAGTCCCAATAAATAGTGGACCGTAAAAAAGATGGAACGTTTGGCCTTTTTTTGGGAACTTGGAACATTTTTACGGTCCACCCTTTTTCCGTTTACGGTACATGTATTTTACATGTATAATACTTGTCATGCAAGTATTATACATGTAAAATACTTGCATGACAAGTAAAATACATGTATAATACTTGCATGACAAGTAAAATACTTGCATGCAAGTAAAATACATGTATTTTACTTGCATGCAGGTATTTTACTTGTCATGCAAGTATTTTACATGTATAATACTTGCATGACAAGTATTATACATGTATAATACATGTAAATGCATGAAATATACATGTAAAATACATGTATATCAAGTAAAAATACATGTATAATAGTTGACATGCAAGTATTATACATGTATTTTTACTTGATATACATGTATTTTACATGTATATTTCAGGCATATACATGTATTATACATGTATAATAGTTGACATGCATGTATTATACATGTATAATACATGTATTATACTTGTAGTTATACATGTAAAATTTACAAGATCCCACCGTGGAGGGGTGGGGGGGGTGGGGGGGGGGGGGGGGGTGGGGCGGCGGGCACTCTGGACTCTCTTTACTTCCTGATGGCAAGGCTTGTGCCTTGCCGCAACCTCGCTTTCGGCTCACGCAGCAGTACACTAAATAGGGTTGCACGTGGGGGGGCAGTGCCAGCCATGTGAATACACATTGACGCATTCTATCGCCTTGTCATACACAACCTCTGGCTTCAGCACCGTGCGGTGCACTTCTCCCGAACAATTCCACGGTGCCAAATTGTGCGTGTTGACGAAACGGCGGCGAAAATGGCAAAAATGCGAAGTGGGGACACACAGCGTTCAGGGCTCCCTCCACCCCTCCCCTCCCTCCCCATCCCCCCCAGCGGGCCATTTTGGGCTTTCCATAATTTTTCTCTTCTCCCCGGCCTATTCTAACACAATGATTCCGGGGAGGGAGGGGGGGGAGCGAGAGTGGGGGGCAGGGGGGAAGGGGCAACAAAACCCCCCCCCCCCCCGTCCCCCTGTACACGACGCGCTGTCAGGAACAATATCGACCAGTCGAAATCGACAGACGACATGCGTTTCGACCGGTCGTTCGACAGTCGAAAATCGACAGGTTACCTGTCGAAATACCTGTCGAACGACCTGTCGAAGACAGGTCTTTCGACAGAGGTTTCGACAGGTCGATTTTCGACTGTCGAATTCGCAGGTATACCTGTCGAAATCGACAGTCGATTTCGACTGTCGATTTCGACAGGTATTCCTGTCGATTTCGACAGGTATTTCTGTCGATTTCGACTGTCGAAAATCGACAGTCGAAATCGACAGAAATACCTGTCGAAATCGACAGTCGATTTCGACTGTCGATTTCGACAGGTATTCCTCTCGATTTCGACTGTCGATTTCGACAGGTATTTCTGTCGATTTCGACTGTCGAAAATCGACAGAAATACCTGTCGAAATCGACAGTCGAAAATCGACAGTCGATTTCGACAGGTATTTCTGTCGATTTCGACTGTCGATTTTCGACTGTCGAAATCGACAGTCGAAATCGACAGAAATACCTGTCGAAATCGACCCTTCTGAGAGAAGGCCGGTGTCGAATACAAAGGAGAGAGACCCTCCTCCCCCCCCCCTCCCCAGCCGAGAGAATATTTTTCTTCTGGCCCTGCATCCAGTGTTGCCTGCCTATGTGTTGCCCCTGTTGTGTCTGCGCCTGTGCCTCCCTGCCCTGTATTTTTTTGCCCTCACGGGTATCACGATACAGGGCAGTCCCCCCCCTCCTCCCCCCAAAAATCGTTCGCATCATCTTGGCGCCCATTCCGTCCACTTTCTGTGGATGTGTTTGGTATTTCCGAACGGAATTTTCCAGCGTCAAGACTGATACCTCGCCGTTTTAGAGTCAGACACTTCTACCGCCGCTGCGATTTGCGATACGGTAGTTGTGCAGAAATGCTAACATTTAATTTGCTCTGTGGAACCTGGACTGCACCTTCTGGGCTGTGAGTCTGTAGATAGTTGGACAGTTGCGGAACCCATCCTTTGTGTGCCTCCGACTTGAGGAGCTGTCGACTTCAGAACCAAGGTTCAGAACGAAGATGACGACCTGCTGTGAGCTGCAAACCTTCTTGACACACCTACCGTATCTGCATTACACTCGTGGTAATTCCATACCCCTGGAAACAGGAGACCGCCGTCTGTTCACAGATGGTCTTGAGCGTGGTAGCCATCTTTGCTATGGAGTCACGATTAAGTCTTTGTGGTCACGTGGGCCCATGAGCAGCGGATACACTTGGAGTGGAGGGAGGGGGTGCGGTTCTGGAAAAGCGGGTCTGAATCTGGTCAAGGACGACTGAGGGCTTCAGTTCGAGTTCAATGTGGGTCCAAGGGTACACAGGAGATCACTGCTTCATATTCAACCTGTTTGTCATCCTCTGGTTACTGTTCAACGGCTCGAACTCCTCGACTTTCCTTGGCTGACTGAAATGAAACAATACGTAAGTGCTGCTATTGTGTTGTTCCCCTGACAGAGGAACACAAGGGAAGGGAACTGCAGCTGTCCACGAAGTGGCTCGACGTAGCCACCTCACGCTGCCTAGAGGGTCGGTTCAGGTTGAAGCAGAGCAATTAAGTGTTAGGGGGATGCCTTTGGTCAAGGCCTTTTCTAAAAAAATTGACCCACGGCGCCTGGTTGTAGCTCGGTCTACGCCAGGTTCCACACCCCGTCATCGCAAAACGTACACATACACAGAGGCAACCCGCAACGGGCCTCTGTGGTACGGGAGCCTGACGGGAGGAAATTTTGCCTTTTGGTCACAAAGGCGTCTTTTTTTGGAATAAATTGACCCGCAGGGTGGCTGAGTCTTATCAGACAGGCCGACCTACGTTGAACAGTGGAACCACACAACCTGTTCAACCTGCAAACCACCGGGGTGGCGGCTGAGTCCTCATCCCTGCCGTAGCATGCGATAAGCCTACGTCGACCTCCGCTACGGTCTCTCAACAACGGTCTTCACCAGTTGAACCCCGCGCGTCCGGGAAAGCCTGATCGTTTGGATCTTGTCCCTGTGATTCGAAGAACTGTGGGGTTCAGAACCAAGGATGAGGAACTGCTGTGAGCTGCACACTCTCTTGACACACCTGCACGTATCTGCGTTACACTCGTGGTAACCCCGAACCCTGTATTTATACAGGAGACTTCCATCTGGGACAGTTTCTGTTCCAGATGAGCTTTGACAGTGGTAGCCATCTTTGCTATGGAGCCATCGTCATTGCTATCGTCGTCACTCGGACCCATGAGCAGCTGATACAATTGGTGTGGAAGGAGAGGGTGCGGTTCTGGATCAGCAGATCTGAATCTGAAACTGGTAAAGAAACCCACGGGTCTGAGATGACTCAGTGTCTGAGTGACCGGGTCAGGTCACTCAGGCTGTCTACCGGTCAGTGAACCAGTATCCGACCTGTTGAAGCTGTCGACAGGTATAGCTGTCGAAATCGACTGTCGACCTGTCGACAGTAAGCTGTCGACAGCTGTCGACTGTCGACAGGTCGAATCGACTGTCGATCGACAGCAAAATCGACTGTCGACTGTCGACGGGTCGACAGTCGAATCGACAGTCGACCTGTCGACAGTCGACAGTCGATTTTGCTGTCGATTCGACAGTCGAAGACCCCGACAGCGCGTCGTGTATATTGCTCCGGATCACATAACGCCACTTCTCTCTCCGTGTTCGAGTGGCCTCCAGTCCTGTGGAAGGACTGAACCGGATTTTATCAATTATGCGCTGCATGTGTGCATGCTGCATACGCCGGAGAGAGAGAGAGGTCTTGGCCAAACCATCGTGACGAGGGCTCGGCTTTCAGGAGAGAGAGAGGGGAGGAGGGGGGGTGGGGCAGTGTTGTTAGAAACCGAGTTTTAAACATTTTAAACGTTTTAACCCTTTAAGTCCCAAGGCTATTTTGGGCCATTTTGGCTGATTTTTCTCCTTGGACACCAACTTGCTTCAATTTTCGTTTTTCTGCCCGA
Source organism: Rhynchopus euleeides (assembly GCA_963210315.1). Lineage (NCBI taxonomy): Eukaryota > Euglenozoa > Diplonemea > Diplonemida > Diplonemidae > Rhynchopus > Rhynchopus euleeides. The sequence goes on from OY723272.1 coordinate 1,095,613, forward strand.
CCCTGGCCGTAAATGAACGCGTTTGACTGAAAGATTACACGATGGCCATTTTTTGGCCCCGAAAAAAATGTCTCTTTTTTCGCACGGCCAACAAACAGTGAATTTGAGGGTGAAAAAATGGCAGATTTTCGAAAGCAAAATTTTTTGGGTGCCGGGGATCCCCAAAAAGTCATCCGAAGATGGCGTTATTGGAAAGAACGAGTCAAATTGCATCGACGAAAAAAAAAGTTCGGCCAAAAAGACTGAGAATGAAGCCTCTGAATGGGCAAGGCGGTTTTTGCCTATATTCAGTGCCTATTTTCCCTTTGAAACGGTGGGAAAACACCCGAAAAGGGGTTATTTCCTCAATCACTCGCAGGAAGTCTGTCTCAGACGGCTGCAAGGGCAACTGTTGTGCTTCGCAGCAGTGCTGAGCCAGAGAGAGTGTTCGCAGAGATGTCGCCATGCGCTCGCTCTACTACCCCGGGATGTCGCCACCGATAGCCAGTGTCCGTCTACCCTCTCCTCTGAGTTCTCGACCAGATGTCGCCGCAGAGAGGACAGCACCCCTCGTCTCGTATTATTGCAGACTACTCGGTGCTGCAACTGCGCACGGAAGAGAGAAGCGCCTCGAATATGTTCTCCCCAAGTAGATCAGACACTCTTCTGGTTTAGCTTGGCTCAATCTGGCACGGCCCAAAGCCAGGATAAGATATCACCCAGACCTGGGACCCCCGTGTATAAGCCCCCCCTCCCTTTCCCCCGTGTTTAAGTCCCCCCCTGGGGGTCTGGCAGGGGGGGAGCTTAAACACAGGTGGACCTAAACACGGGGTGGCCGGTCTGGAGGGTCATCAAGTGGCCGCGAGGCCACCTGGTGCCCTCCAGGTGCTGTCAGAGTCGAAAAGGGGGGTGCCAAAAGTCCATCCGGACCAGAATCACCCCCCCCTACGACGGAAGCGGAAGAGGTCTTCTTGGTCTCCACCGTGCCACCCCCGTGTTTAAGCCCCCCCTGCGTTTAGGTCCGCCCCCCCCGTGTTTAAGTCCCCCCGGCCGAAAATCGTCTCCAAGGGGGGGGACTTAAACACGGGGGGTCCCAGGTACATTTGACAGGCGAGGAATTGACAATCAGGCACTCCCTTGCCTTCAGTTGACACGTGCATCACATCGGGGTATATCTGGGCGGGTCTTGATTCCTTGGAAAGGTTCTCGAGTCCCCTTTACCAGATAGCCAGGGTCGGGCACAAAGACCCCCGGCAAAGTATGCCAGACCTTGTTGGGGTGTGCACAGAAAACCAAGGGCCCAGAATGCTGTTTTCACCTGAAAACCCGACCTGGGTCCAGATTCTCAGGGGTGACGGCGGGCAACCGACAGACAGATATCTCGTCGATTTTTGTTGTCTTGAATAGAACTGTCCAAACCCTTTTCATGGTGCCCAGGGTTTGCCAAAAAGACAAAAATGCGTGATAACAAAATGTGAACCGAAAGTGTAGGCGCAATATATTGCGCCTTGGGACTTAAAGGGTTAAAGTTTAAAACGCCGTTTGAACGATTTTGAACGATTTTTGGCCGTGCTCGTAGCATTCCCCGTTGAGGGGGTCGCTATTTCGTGTTCTCCTGGCCGCACGGAGGCATTGCCTTACGTCGCCTCTTCCTCTTTTCCTTTGGTGGTGTGTTGGTCTGGCACAGAGGGCGGGACCGTGCTGATATGCACAGTGACGACTCTCCCTTTTGTTTTGTGCCCGCCTCCACCGAGATTCGGCTGATGCCTCTCAGACTGGGGGCGGGCGGTCGCCGACGCTGACGCGCCTGGCGGCCTGTGGTAAGTGACGTGGGGCTGGGATGGGGGGGGGGGGGTGCTGGGAGGTCGGGCCGAAGCCCTTGTTCTCTGATGATGTTATTTGGTTCACGCGTTCAGGTAGTCCTTCTCGCCGTGCTCCGTTTTAAATTACCGTATACGTAAATATTTTGGAACGTAAATATTATGGAACGTAAATATTATGGAACGTAAATATTTTGGAACGCTGGTGGGTTGGCGTTCCAGATTTTTTTCGTTCCATAATATTTACAGGGCTTTCTGCGACTCGGGGACTTGGGCCAGGTGATCGGACAGCATACAGAGTCCCTGACGGGACCTACTCGTGCACTTTTCGCGCGATTCCTGAGGCAAGCCACCCTCACCACCGAGTCCCCAACTGGCCCTGTAAATATTATGGAACGTAAATATTATGGAACGGACCGGCCAAAAATGGGCCCGTTCCATAATATTTACGTTCCATAATATTTACGTATACGGTATTTAAAACGGGGTTTAAAACGGCAAAAAACCCTGCAAAATATAGGGGGAGACTTTTCGATTTTTTTTTCTGGAACCCAAAATTGATCGTTTTGGGCCATCTGAGGCCATCTTCGGCAAAAAAATCCAATTTTGAGGCTCCCTGGGGGTCCCAAATGGGTGAACAAATTCCCTGTGTGAAATAGCCTATTGCAGGCCTTTTGAGCATGATCAGGCAAACACAGCTGTGTGGCAGGGCTTTCTGCGAAAATTCGCCTCCTGGTGAAGTGGGCTACTTTTCACCCTCCATTCACCCTGGCCTCAACCCGTTCCTCTGCTCACCCTGACGCAAGCTCATGCCCTCATCGTTGACAATCACCCAGAAAAGATTCAGGATGGTACAGTACAGACTCGGGTGCACGAACGATCCAACGGTGGTGCCTGTTTGACTTGCTGGTGTATGGTTGATCATTGCTTGTTACGTACATGTCGCTTTCTCAGCGCCCCCGCCTTCACCGAAACCCGATGCCCAACACGAGCGGTGTGGCGCCCGTGGTACTGACCCCTTCGGACCTTAACTCCAGCGGTAGCCGCCGGCTTTCTTCAAAGAAACTCATCGATGACGTCCCCCCAGAGTGCAGGTTCCTGCTGCCTACCCACGATCATTAGGGCGCCGAGAGAATGGCTAGGTGATCAATAATTGTCCCAAACACTAGCTTGGCAACAGCCAGAGCAACCCCAGGTGGGGCGCAGCCGAGTGCTGCAACCATCGTTCTGACAGCAACAACATCACCTGGCTGTCTTGTTGAACACAGCCGTGATGAAGCTGGCTGCACTTCCTGTTTGGAGTTCATCGGGATCCGTTCTGCAAAAGTGAAAGTTGGAGGCAAAGAATACATGACGAGGATGGTTACGCCTTTTGTAGGCTTCTCTCGATCAGAGAAGTCGGGCGTCCATAGGAGAGTAAAGGGAATACAGATATGCTCCTCTCAAAGAGGGGCAGGCCAAAGGTAGGCTCCAGGTGGCAACTGGAACTGTGCAACTTTTCCAGAAGGTGCTTCCAGGACTGTCGAAGGAGCTGGTGGAGTTCGCTGGGTCCATTGCCATCCCCATCATGGTGATCCGGCCTTCAACCTGCGACTTTGTATCATGGATTCAGCTCAAAAGGGTGCACATCGAGTGATGCAAGATGAAGATTCGACACTCCAGAAATATGCTGATGTCAAACTGCATTATTCCTGAGAACAACGGAGGGGGTGTGCCAACTGATGCCGGTGCGATTGATGCAACCCTCACCACAACGTCAGTGCCACCTATTTTCCACCAATAATGTGTCCGCTGTGACAGGAATGCAGGAATAATCACCCAGAATATGAGCTGGGGGGCCTCAGGGGGCATGGAAAAAAAATTTTGGCCGAATTTTTTTTTTGGTGTGAAAACACCACAGAAACGCCCTGTTTTAACCCCCGTTTTAAACTCCGTTTTAAATTAATTTAAGGAGGATCCTTGAAATCGGTAGTGGACAGTAGCGGACAGGGCGGACATTTCCTTGTGGAAAAAGTGCCCGAAAAAAAAAATTCGAAAAGGTCCCCCTTACAGAATTAGCCTTTTTTCAAAAAATCGGAAAATTTCGGACCGCAATTTGTACCCAAGAAAGTGCCGAATTTTCGGACTTGGTCCGATTTGAACGATTTCCGTGCCTCTTGCAACCCCCATGAGGGGGGGCTGCTGTTTCGGGTTCTTCCGGTGGTACATGCTGGGGTGTCAGGACAGGGAATCCTGCTCGCTGTACCCGGTGATCCCTGACGCAGCCAGGAAGTGGAGAGCCTTGGAACCCTGGTTGAGGCCTGTAACACCCGGCCTTCCTGCCACTTCTGGCATTGTGGAGTGGAGGTGGATATGGAGAAGGTTCTCTCTCCGTCCGGTCGAGCACAACCGTCCTCTCCAGCCAGGGGCCATCTACTTTCCAAACAAGGGCCAGGAACATGCTCAAACAAACTAATTGATCAGAAAATCTGGCTAGCCGTGGAATCATTGAGCAAAATTTGGGGAGTGATTGGTGCCCCATTGCTGCATATGACATGTCCATTTTTGACGATTTTTGGGCAGAATTTGGTGCGTGGGACCTTTCGATTTTTATGATTTTTTCGGAATTTCGTGGGGACCGGTACCCCATTTGAGGGCCAAAAATCTCATTTCCGAGGCCTGGGAATGGTCGCAGTGGCCTCAGATGTCCAAAAACGTTCAATTGACCTCTCCTCGAAAAAAAAATTCGAAAGGTCCCCCCTACTGGCACCCCGGATTAGGACATGTCTCTGGGGGTGTCCGGGGGGCATTTTTGGCCCATTTTTGGCTGGGGAAAATGGGCCATTTTTCACGGTTTTTTCGGTTTTTTGTCCGGACCGGCACCGCATTTGAGGGGCAAAAATCTGATTTCCGAGGCCCGGGAATGGTCGCAGTGGCTTCATTTGGCCAAAAACGTTCAATTTACCCTTCTCCAAAAAAAATTCGAAAGGGTCCCCCTACAAATCGCCGGTCTTATGGTGCCCCTGACGACCCCATATTGCGTAGTTTGTGCGTAGTGAAAAGGGGGGGGGGGGTCTCATTTTTTGATTTACTCAGCCATTCTCTGTCTCTATGCCGGGACCCCAAACTCAAGGAGTTCTTGCTGTTCCGGGGTCAGTGAGGGTGCAGGCGCTTCAGGTGCTGCAGGTGCTGCAGGTTCTTCAGGTGCTGCAGCGCTGGCAGCCTTCGGTGCGGGTTTCGACGCAGTCTTTGCAGGTCTCTTTGGGGGTGCCCTTTGGCGCGGTGCCTGCTTCAGCTCGTCGGGTGGAAGCATCAACGCATCATTAAGCGGTGCCTGCTTCAGCTCCTCCGGGTGGAAGCGTCAACGCATCATTAAGGAAGAAGGAAGCACAGTTGCTACGCTTTTTTGCAGCTGCAGGAAACGACACCATACCCAACAACAATCCCCAGACCGTCGAGGGAGAGTGGGCGCCTGGATCCCGTGACACAGATCTCTAGTGCCGTTGTGATCCCCTCGGATAACGTCTCCTGGACGTTGTCAGCGGAGGTTGCCTGTGTGGCGGTGACCTCCGTATACCCCGCGGGATCCAGTGCCAGTAGCGCCTTCTTCAGCTTTTCGTCGACCCCTCGGCCGACGCTCTCCTTGATGTCAAGGGCCACCTTCAGGGTGGCACCTCGCAGCGCCCTGAAGGCTGTGATCGTATCATCATTCACAATCTCGAGGGTGTTCTACGCGGCTCCTGGAACTCACTTCCTTCTCAGGTGTTTCTGGGCATGGGGCAACCTTGCCCAGGTGTTTCTGGAGTCCCGCCCCACATGTCGTGCGTTCTTTCGTACGGTGTATAGTGAGTTCTGGCAATAATTTTTTGCTCGGTCAGCGCAGTGCCTCCAGTCCTGTCTCAGTAGCCACACAGAAAGGGGGACCAAAAAAAACTGGGGGGGGACCAAAAAGCGAGACCCCCCCCCCCAGATTGCGTAGTTTGTGCGTAGTGAAAAAGGGGTAAATCAGGGGCACCATCTTAGGAAAATTTTTTTTGGGCACCCAGATTTCAAAAATTTTCAAACTATTTTCTGGACCAAAAATCAAACTATTGAGGTCCTGGCCGGACATGTCCGGGGGGGGGGGGGGGGGGGGGGGGGTCAAAATTGGATTTCCCGAATTTCCGGGTCCGGACATGTCCGCCCGGACATCCGGACACCAGAAAATGTCCGCCCGGACATGTCCGGATGTCCGGGCGGACATGTCCGGGCGGGAAATTCGGGAAATGTCCGGGGGGGGGGGGGGGGGGGTCAAAATTGGACCCGGACATCCGGACACCCGGATTTCCGGGTCCGGGCATGTCCGCCCTGTCCGCCCTGAAATCGCCTAAGGGGCCGGGGGAAATCCAGGAAATTCGGGAAATCCAGGAATATGAAGAATCCTCCTAAAACGCGTTTTAATTTAAAACATTTAAAACATTTAAAACGTTTAAAACGTAAAGTTTTAAATGGGGGCTAACAACAATGGGGTGGGGGGGGGAAGCGCGTTTTGTTCCACAACCGTTGATCCTGGCAAGGTGTGCCAGGGGAGAATATCGCATTGGAAGGCTGGAACTGCGACGGGGAGAGCGGTGCCATTCACACATGGCATAGCTTGCTGCTGCCTGGAGGGGTTTTCCGGGAGGGCAGGCGCCGCTGGCAGCACGCTGTCAAAAGCATTTGAGAGAGTGGGAGAAAGAGAGGCAGGGGTAGAGGAGGAAAGAGTTGAAGGAATAACAAGACAGACACCACAGATTACAGCGAACAAACAGCGTGTTGAAGTGAGGCAGAGTAAGAGAGACAGAGGGAGTTAAGGGAGATCTGATCACAGGGCAGAGAAGACAGCCAGCACGCCAGACAGAGGGAGGAAACACTGTGTGCCATGTCAAAATGAAAACGGGGGGAGGAGTGGGGGGGGGGGGGAGAGGGGTCGTCGAGCAACACAGGGAAACAGAATCGACATTCCCTCCCCAGTTCACTCTTCCGACGAAAATGGAGGGGGGGGGGGGGTGGAGAGGGGGGGGGAGGGGAACAGGGAGTTTTGACCAATACATTCACAACGGATATCATCTATGCATGAGAGTCTGCCACTTTTGTCTACAGGGGTCAGGGGGAGTGGGGGTGGTGGGGGAGGCGATGGAAGTGCGCAAGATGTGTCCATTTTTGAGGTTTTTGGGGGGAAGGGGGGGGGCTGGTCAGGGAAATCTAAGACCAACACCTCATCGCGTCCATCCGTTCTCCACTCTGCACACACGTGAATCTTTTTTTTGGAGGAATGGAGAGCACACCAATCACATGATCTTGACGTGACCGACACTCCACACTCCACACACACACACACACACACCTCCTATTATACGACGAGTAGCTAGCAAGGGGGAGAGAGAGGAAGAAGAAGGGTGTGTCGACGAACAAACAACAAGGAGCAAGGCGACAGGAACAGGGGGGGATGATGAGAGAGAGAGTAAGAGAGAAGGGGCCTCTAGGGGGGTGCCCCCCCTTACGCTGCACATGTGGAACGTATGGATTTCCATACGCAGGGTTTCCCCGACGTGGCTATTTAGCCATTTGGGCCAAATTTTAGGATTTTTCGAAAATCCGGCGATGGCTAAATAGCCATGGGGTATTTTTTTAGGATTTTTCGGAGGTGGGCCACTAGGAGGGGGTCACAGAGGAGGGGTGGTCTAAAGGACTTGGGTAGGTCAGCCTGACGGAAGACGACCGGGTAGGTTTTGCGTTGGCCGGAGGTATTTTTTGCGCACGCCACCTGTTGTACCACACGCCACGTTCATTCCTATCATCATGCACCCTTGCAGACGCACACGAGTACCTACTGTCCTGGTGCTTGACTGTCAACATGCCTCCAGAAAGCACGCAAAAGGGTCTTGCGAGCTTTGGCTTTGCACCGAAGAGCAACAGCCGCGTGCAACTCTCCACACTCCGATTCGACTACGGAGCGTACTCAGGGGACCAGGCTGTGTTGCTTGCACAGTGCAAGGCCCGGAACCTGACATGGAAGAGGCAGTACGCTTCCCGTGCTTTTATGCTCTCTGAGATCAAGGCGTCGGATCTCTCGAGCCAGCGGGTGTTGGCTGTGCCTCCTCCTCAAACGACGCCCCTCCGACGCCCAACTTCTCGTTCTGCTTCCCGTCACGAAAAACTGATCATTTGAATTCTGGAGAGACGAGGTAGATAGAGCGTAGCGCCTCATGTGCGTACGCACAAATTGGCCGAGGCCGAGCGCGCCGAAGGCGCGCGAGAAATTTTTTTTAGGGGGGGTTGCAGACCAGACTGTTTTTAGCCACGACTTTTGGCCTCGGTGGCTATTCGGGGAAACCCTGTCCATACGTTATTTATTGAACGATTTTGAACGATTTTTGGCCGTGCTCGTCGCGTCCCCCGGTGAGGGGGGACGCTGTTTCGTGTTCTCCTTGCCGCACGGAGGCATTGCCTTACGTCGCCTCTTCCTCTTTTCCTTTATGGGCGGGTTAGTCTGGCTCAGAGGGCGGGACCGTGCTGATATGCACAGTGACGACTCTCCCTTTTTTGTTGTGCCCGCCTCCTGCCGAGTCGTGGCTGCTGCCTCTCAGACTGGGGGCGGGCGGTCGCCGACGCTGACGCGCCTGGCGGCCCGTGGAAAGTGACGTGGGTCTGGGGGTGGGGGGGGGGGGGGGGTGCTGGGGTGTCAGGCCGAAGCCCTTGACCGCTGTTGATTTTTGCAGGTTTCACGAGATCAGGTAGTCCTTCTCGCTGTGCTCCGTCACCCCTGCCTCAGCCAGGTAGCGTAGGGCCCCCTTGCAGTTGTGCAGCAGCAGGTTGTGCACGCTTGTGGCTGTGAGGTGGTGTCGGGCTGACGCTGTCGCGGGACAGCCGAAGAATAGGTGCTTCAGCGAGACCCCAGGCGGGGGGCTGTCCGGCGCAAGCTTCAGGCAGGGTTTGCACGGTGGTTGTGCGCTGCCCGGGACGTCGTGGTCGTACACCAGGCGGTGGTGGTCGGCCCGGAGGCGGCGGATGGTGGTTTCCCCTAAGCGGGTAAGGCCCTCCATGCGGAGGTCAGGGCGCTGCAGTCGCGTCTCCCCGATTCCTGACCGATACGCGTACACGCTGTCTGTGCGGGGCAACGTGGTCCCGCTGTATATGTGTCGGCGGAGGGTGACACGGGCCGACGCGAGGCTGATCGGCTCCATCTGGGGCTTGAACGCACCGATCTGCGCCTGCTTGTCAGCAAGTTCGTTCCCTACCACCCCAACATGCGACGGGATGTAGCGGAGGTGGGTGGTGACATCGTATGTTTGGGCGAGCTTGCGCAGCCTCTGCCAGATGTCCCATTCGGTGGACCCCCTCGCTCGCTGGGGGCCGCTCAGCAGTGCATTCAGTGCGCTCTGCGAGTCGGTGAGGATGGCGACCGTTTCGCCTTGGGTTACCACGGTGCATAGGTGGGCGAGGGATTCTCTGATGGCCACCAGCTCTGCCTGGTAGCTGATGCAACGGAGTCCTGCCGGCCAGGCGAGCTTTTTCTTGAGGCGGCCCTCCGGCATGCTGTACACCGCTGCGCCCGCGCCGCCCTGTTGCTGCCGCGATGTGGAGTTGGAGACTGACCCGTCGGTGTAGACATGCCAGGCGCACGTCGGGAGGGCCTGGATGGTCTGCTCTGCCAGGTCCCGGAGGGTGTCTTTCGGGGTGGCGGCCTTCGGGGCGGTGAGCCCCGGCAGCGTCGCCAGGATGTGCACTCGTGGCAGCACCAGGTTCCATTCCCAGGGGGGGATGGGGTGTGCTGCATGCAGGGGGGCCAGCAGGGGGGTGCGCCCGTCGACCTTCGAGGATTTCACCAGACTCCGTGCCTGATGTAGCCAGCTGCCTCCCGTGTTCCCGGTATTTAGTTGCGCCCGGTATCCTGGGGAGTGGGGCACGCGGCGGAAGCGTTCGTGGTCTGTGCACACCGCAACCTTGAAGTCGAGGTCGAGGTCTCGTAGTTTATTTTGTATTTTTTTGACCCACATGTGGAATCCATACGTACTCCATAGGTGAAATCCATACGTACTCCATACGTGTTTTTTTTCCAGGGTGGGTATCAGGTGCATTTCTAGTGGGGGATGAGGATGAGTCCTCCGGGCATCCGCCCCTTTTTCGGGTTTTTTCCCAGCCAAAATCTGGTTTTTTCCAGCCAAGAGCCAGACGTCCACTACCGTGGCCTCCGGCGGCTGGGGGGCTCCGCCCCCCAGACCCCCCTGTGGCGGATATCTCGTACCCAAGTCCTTCGATTCCCATCAGGTCAGGGAATCCAACAGCACCAGTAGCCTCAGGAGGACGCAGCCAACTCACACAGAATCTGTACGCCCACAATGAACAGATGTTCACTACCGTGGCCTCCGGCGGCTGGGGGGCTCTGCCCCCCAGACCCCCCGTGTAGCGTGTCTCTGCCCGTCTAGTAACCGCAGCAAGTCCTTGGGCTGTTTCAGCTGTGGCATATCAGGGGATCGTCGGAATAACGGTCCCGAAAGCCGTTTTCTGGGGTTTTCCTCCAGCACCCGAGGATGGCGCGAGCGAGAGGACTCGTGGAAGGAACCCATTTGATACAAGACCAAGGGCCCCACACTGGGGGGGAGGGACATTGGGTGCCATTTTTGGCTGGAAAGAATCGGGGATGAATCGGGGATTAAAAATACACCTGGTGGGTATTTTCCCCCAGGGTGCCCTCCCCCCTTCTACAGCCAAGCAGGGCGCAGTCGGGGTGTTCAGTACGCACGACCGAGTTGGCCGGACGAGGGCGACGGATGCTTCCGATCTCCCCCATTTATTTTTTTTGTAAGAAACGTACGTATGGATTTCCCACAGGTAATTAATTCAGGCGCACCCGGGCTGCGTAAGCGGTGGGGGGTGCGAATAATATTGTATTTCACGGGGATATTCACACTTTAAGGTTGCGAGAGTGAACGGGAAGTGAACGAGTCAGAGGGAAGGGAGGGGAGGGGGGGAGAGGAGAAGCCAGCAGCGGGGTTGACTCTGGAGGCGGGGTGGAGTGAAGGTGTGTCCTTCACCAGTTCACCCCCCCCGAAGCACCTCACCAGCCCCCTTCTCCCCCCCCCCTTCCCTTGGATAGACGGTTGCTTTTTTGTGCGCCACAGCAATCACGCGGGGGGGGGGGGGGGAAGGGCGTAACATATGCAGCACGGGTTTTCTCTCTCTCTCCGTCTCTCGCGTTCTACCCACGTGGGTATGCCCGGCCCCAACACACTCCCACCCCACACCTTTCTCCCAATCGTTGTGGTGTACATTGTCCCCTTTCTCGATCACTTCGCCTTTTCAGCAGGTTGGGGGGGGGGGGGGGGCTTCCTTGCGCGGGGCTGGGGCAGGTCCTGCGCACCCTGAAGGCCCACAGGAAAGGTGAGCTGACTCACCACCCTACACCAGCTGACTCTGCAGTATAAGCCGTTTCAGCTTCTCGCAATTTCTGTTTTGGCCTGTTTTCGGGGGCAAGCCTGAAGGCCTTGTGTTCTGTGCCAGGCAGGCTTGCAACAGAGGACTTGGCAAATCCGTGCCACACTACACTGTAGGGCCCATGCTCAGGATGAACGCACAAAAGGCACCCACCGCTGGCCTCTGTGGCTTCGGCTTTTCGACAATCACAGAGTGTCGGCTTAGACGTAGCATGGACTGGTTCTGTGGCTGCCCCCCCGAGTTGATTCTTTGTTTATAATTCCCGCTTCTTTGTCAAAAAAATGCGTGTGGTGGCGAGAGTGGGTGGGAGGGTGGTGGGGTAGAGGGAGGGGAGGGGAGGGGTGGTACAATGCGGGGTGTGGGTGGAGGACTAGGGATCTTAGAACTCAGTGGTCACAAACTGCGTCTCGGCAACGGAGTAATCCGACGCAGACGCATGGCGCGTCTTCATTGCGGTGTATGAGGGCTGGTGGTTGGCGTGGTATGGGCGCTCGGGTGCCACTGGGCTGATGGAACCGGACACCAGCGGCCCCGCCCCCGGCCCCGCCGCAGTGCTACTGGGAGCACCGCTGCGCAGCTTCAAGCGTTCCCTGTGTGTGGGGTGGTGTGCAGAGAATCCAAAGCGAGAGGCTTTGTCATCTAAAGAAGTATCCTGAGGGGCTGTTGTGCCTGACATTGTGCCTGACACACACACAAGGCGGGCAATGCGAACTCTAGCCTGCTCGGGAAGACAGCGTCCCTCCAGCGTATGGGGGTCTCACTGGCGGAGGCTGTCGGCCAGCCAACGGCAGTCACGCAGGCCTCGACTACACCCACAGACAGGCCTCGACTGCACCCCCATGGCTCCGCTGTTTGGAACCCCCACCCCACCCCACCCCACCCCATCCCCTCCCACCATACCGGTAGATATCATCCGTCAGACGTGCAAGCTCAGCGTCCCTCTTGGCATCGAAGGGAGGCGCTGCATCTGGCGAATGCGGCGGCAGCAGATAGCTCGGCGCAACACCACCAGCACCTGGGTGCTGCGGTGCAGGCACGGGCGGCGCATGCAGGGGCGGCAGGCGTGTCGCCTCTGAGGGCCCATCGAACACCGCACGGTCTGCCGGCAGCGCGGTGAGGGATGATGCGTGGGACATCGGCACAGGCTGGTAGGCAGGATACCCCACTACGGGCCCCGGGGGCGAAGGGGCTGGGATCGCTGCAGGCGGGGCGTAGCGTCCAGCCATGCTGTGCGGCCGTGGCGGGGATATCGCGGGGCGGTAGTTCCCCTGGGCCTGGCCCTGACTCTGCCCCAGGGCTCCGCCCTGCGCACGCTGCTGCTGATGTTGCTGCCCCTCTGCGTTGGGATCATCCACGGGGCGGACGATGCGGATCTTAGTGATATCCGCGACGTTCTTATCGATGTACCTCTTGTAGGCAAACTTCGTCTTCCCATCGGAGAAGCCGTAGCTCGAGGTGAAGGCAGAGAACAGCGCCATCGCAATGTTCTGCTGGCGCTGCGCGTCGCGCGCGCGGATGCCATAGTCAACCTTGAGGTTCCACTCCGCATCGACAAGCCGAGGATCCACCGCATCCCTCGCGTCGTGGTCGTCGTAATGCAGCACCACAGTCTTGATGGCACCAGGGTACACACGCAGGCGGATGTCCTCACGCCGCACGCCGTTGCCCACCTCTGATATCACATCATCCTTGATGGCGTCGAGGAAGGCCTGGGAGCGTTCCGGCACATCTTTATAAGACTCATACTTCGAGTAGTTCACGCCCTCGATGTGGAACGTCCCGCGCACCACCGAGTCATATGTGTCGAACAGATCGCTGATGCTGCCGCGCCCCGACAGGGGGCGGCACTGCTGGTTGAAGCGGTCCTCCGGAGCCCTGTCGTTCTCATCGAACCCCCGCACAGGCATGTAGTCCCGCACGACAACCTTGTCATCGCGCCGCTTGCTGCGGGAGGACTTCTTGGAGCTGCCACCCGGGCTCTTCTCCCTCTCCCTTTCGCGCTCCTTGCGGTCCTCATAGTAGTCGCGTGCGTACTCACCCCCACGCACCGCATAGTAGGAATTGCTCTTCCGTGACATCTCGGGCAGTGCCTCGCGCAGTGCCGGTCAACCGACACACCCCCACCCTTCCCGGAGGAGTGAAGCGGGTGAGCGAACTGCGCGAGCAGCGCAAAGCCCAAGGCGCAGAATGAATCCTGAAGAGAGGTGGTGGGTGGGTAGGGTAGTGTGGGAGCTGCGTATGGCGTGTGTCCCGCCCCTCGGGTCTGTGAGGTGGCCCAGTAGAGGCAATAGCGGAGGGGCTGGGGAGGGGGAGGGGGGAGGGGGAGGGAGGTCGGGGCGACGGCTTCAGCGATTTCGTCCTCAGAGCGGCTGCCAAATGTGCGATTGCTGTGCGCGGTCAGGTGTGTATGTGCTGTCAAACAGTTCTTCTTTAGCAGTAAACTGAGACGGTGGAGGGGGGGGGGGGGGAAGAGGGGAGGGTTGCAGCACAGCAAAATGTGGCAGCAAAACTAAATGACTGCCTCCTAAAGGAAAGGTTTAAGGCAGATCGTCCCTCCTCCCACCACCCCGTTTTGTGCACACACACCTCTCAGGCCTGGTGAGGTGCGGCGTGATCGTGGTCCCAAGATCCAGCAAAAAAAAATGCACTGGATGTTTCCCTCAGTTGGAAACCACCAAATATATAAAGGGGACGTGGTTTCGCTGCCAACCTACCAAATGGGTCTGGCACGGGACAGCACTCTCCAGAGGGGTAGCGGGTGGGGCGCATGAACGTATCTCACAACCTCAGCAGGACTGACAGGGCTAGTATCGCACGAGAGGCAGAAGAACAGCAGGGTGCAGGCTTTCGCTCAAGTCGTGCAGGAAAGTGAGAGGTGCCTCAAGAAATAGGCACAAACTGACACAGTACTCTTTTTGACGCAGAGTGAAGACCCACCCACCCACCCCCCCGAGCCACCAAAATACAGATACAAACTCTCACACATCAAGACTGAAGAAACAGGGAATAGAGGGGCGGTCAAGAGACGCGCTCTCTCCTTACGCAGGGGAGGTGTGGTGTGCGGACACAGCTGCAAGCTCAAACAACCCTGAGGAGGGGCTGAATGGGGGGGCGGGGGGCTAAAAGGCAAAACTGCGACATTCCACCACAGCACCCCCAGCAGAGAACGGTGGAGGTTACCCGAATCGCGACTCGGATGGGGCATCGGAACACGGGCAACTTGATAGAGGTGCAGCTAATGGGGGGGAATTGGGGGAGGGGGGGGGGGGGGGGGGTAGGGGGGGTCAAATGCCACCCTTTTACGTGGACAAACACGATTTTTCAAAAAACCGGCGCAGAGGCCCCAAAGCCCCCGTAAACCCTCCAAACCCCCCCAGATCGGTCCGGAAACCCATCGAACCCCACTTTTCCACCATTCCGGGCACCTCAGGTGCCCGAATTGGGGTACCTAAATTTTGTGCCACCGTTTGGTACCGGACAGTGCCACTGTGTGGGAGGTTGGAAAAGAAAATGCCCCAACACACCACATCTGAGGGTTGCAATGCATGTTGCTTGCCAACCACGTCATCCGGTGGGTGTCAGGCGCTATGTAGGTGGCATTAGCCAGGTCTTCGATGAGTTCTGGCTTGTATATGTACCTCCCTGCCACCATGCACCGGGAGGCTGCCTGTAGGTACGGAACAAGTCCAGATGGTCGTGTGATTCCTGTGCAGCAGTGCTCCACAACCGGGATGTGTTGACAACGACTGTTGCAACACGAGCTGTACATTCCGGGAACACATGAAGTGCGCTGTCGTGGTACCCATTGTGCCAGAATTGGTAGTTGCTGCGGTCTACTTTGCCTGGCCCAAGAGCACTGGTACTGAACGGTGCAATATGCGTGGCGAGGTGAATGCAACGGAAGGGCGCAAAGTCAATACAGCTCTCGGATGGCGGGTGGTGGTGCCACTAGTGTGTGACGTTCACTCGAGGATACAACGCATCACAATGAATCAGCAACCGTGGACCGAGTACAATACGCTCTCTGTGGCTGGTGTGGGGGACAAAGGCAGTGCCTGTGCCGCAGGCAGGGAGGTACATATACAAGCCAGAACACATCGAAGACCTGGCTCATGCCACCTACATAGCGCCTGACACCCACCGGATGACGTGGTTGGCAAGCAACATGCATTGCAACCCTCAGATGTGGTGTGTTGGGGCATTTTCTTTTCCAACCTCCCACACAGTGGCACTGTCCGGTACCAAACGGTGGCACAAAATTTAGGTACCCCAATTCGGGCACCTGAGGTGCCCGGAATGGTGGAAAAGTGGGGTTCGATGGGTTTCCGGACCGATCTGGGGGGGTTTGGAGGGTTTACGGGGGCTTTGGGGCCTCTGCGCCGGTTTTTTGAAAAATCGTGTTTGTCACCCCCATTTGACCCCCCCTAGGCATACAGTGCAAACGATAATTATTATCGCATACGATAATTATTATCGTACTCCCATTATCGTATATTATCGTATACGATAATATACGATAATGGTGCGATAATTTTTTTGAGATTTTCGGAAAACCAGAAATCAGCCCAGAACACATTGAAAAAGTGGTAAAAGTGGAGCCGGAAGCTGCCATTTTTGCTTCTTTGAATTATTGGTGACGGGGGGCTTCACTCAGAAGTGTAGAATGTCCCTCACAAATGGGTGGCAGACACAACACACATAGTGCCATGACATGCGCAGCACTATGTCTGTCTGGGGCATCCTGTCAATGAAGCTGGCACCGTTGGAAGAAGTTTCAGGCACAGGGGGGCGGAGAGGTTACAGGATACTGCCACGCACATCCGTGACACTCATTTGCGTGTGCGCTCTCGACCCGTGTGTCTATCGCTATGTTGTGACTGCATCGCCATCACCCTCCACAGGAAACACCAGGGATCAAAAAATGTCTCGTCGTCGTAGGATAAAAGACGACACAACAACGGAGGATGACGCAGAGGAAGATGATGACGGCGATGACGAGGAAGAGGGCAGTGATGAGGACGAGCCGGACCAGAAACGCCGTCGCGTCACGGGGGGGAAGGACAAGAAGCCCTCAGCGAAAAAGGCGGCCGTGAAAAAGCCACCCCCAAAGAAGCCAGCAGCGAAGAAGCCAGCCCCCAAGAAGACAGCACCAAAGCCCGCGGGAAAATCGGAGAGCGCGCAGAAACGCCTGGACACGATAAAACTCAGAAAAACGGTGGAGGAAGCCGCAGACGAGGCTGCTGCCAAGAAGAGGATCTCCTTGGTAACAGCCAGGCAGCGGCTGCAGCAACTGGCGAGGTACGACGCCACAGTTGCTGCGGCCTACACGATCAAGTCGGTGGAGGACCTCCCGTTCGAAACTCGCACCATGCTGCTTGATGCAAACCCCCCCCGGACATTATCGGACGAAGTCCTGTGGTGCAACCTCTGTAGCATCGTCGTAAAGCATGCTGAATCGACAGTGGCAAAGAAACACGTGACCGACACGAAGGCGCACCAGACCACATCGAAGGAAGCGCCAGTGCAGGCGGCCCCCTGTGTTTCAACCACGAAGAGCGATCCCACGACCACCGCATCATTTCAAAAGGCATGGGCACTTGCCCTTGTGATTGCGGGGATCACGCCTCACCAGGCGTCTATCCTTGCGCTGCCGATGACCACCCCTCTGCCGAAGCCCCGGACGCTGCTGGGCAAGGCCCCGCTGTTCGTCGCGGAGATCCAGAAGAAGATCCGCGACTGCATCACCGGCCGGCCGGTGGCGTTGGGCGTTGATGGAACAGGCCTGCGGCATCTTGGCTTTGCCATCATGTCGGTCGTCGCCTACGTGGGAGGCAGGGGAGTGCTCCTCCTGTCGAAAGTGCGTGGTGACGGCGAGGTGCACAACGCAGAGGACGTCGGGGATGTGCTTGACGAGGTGCGGGAACTGTACGGCATTACCCGCAGTACAGTTGTCGCTGACTTCGGGTCGGTGAACGTCAAGGCGTTTGGCGACAAGAAGGAGGAGGGCATCTACTGCCTGGGCCACCACCTCAACGCAGCGTTGAAGCGAGCAGTGCGCCAGTCATACCCCCGGGCGTATGCCTTCTGCACGCTGGTGTCGCAGTTCTTCGGGTGCAAGTCGCGCCGGCACCGTTGGAAGAAGTTTCAGGCACAGGGGGCGGAGAGGATGCATGATGCTGCAACGAACATCCGTGACACTCATTTGCGTGTGCGCACCGCTCTCGACCGCGGAGCGGTGCGTGCGCTCCGCAAGCTTCTCCCATCCGTGAACGTCACAGATACCGATGCGGTGGTGCTGGAGCGGGCTGCCGCCTTTGTGGCGGAAACAGACGACACCCACGCCGCCAATGTGGAGGTGTCCAGCCCTCAGCAACCCGCCTCTACTTCGGACACTCGATGGGCAGCGATGTTCGACCTGACAGTCCACCTGCAGACCCGGTGTGCGATGCTGCTGCAGTTCGTCAGCGTGGAGATGGCGAGGAAGAAGAAGCCACTCACTCTCAGGCAGCTCTCTGAGCACATCCAGAAGGGAACATGGGAAGAGCACGTCAGCGAGACGGTGGCTGTGGCTGAGATGGTGGAGCCGGTGCTGTGGCTCGTGCGATGGGTGCAGAACCCGGAAGCCCGTCCGGGGCACATCAAAGTGCGGACTATCACGGAGGAGTACCAGAAGGTGGTGACGAACACCAGTTATCCTGCTCCTATCCGCACCTTGCTGAAGGATGCCTGGGAGTCTTGGCCGTCGAAGGCGAGGTTCGAGATGGCGCTCATCTTCGACCCGGAAACCGTGCTGATGGCTGACTTCGACGACTTCCCCGACATCACAAACCAGCTGGTGTGGGCCGTGGATTTCCATGCCCTTGCTGACGACGAGTGCTGGGCGGAGTTCACACAGTACCTCAATGCCCCTGCCGAATCCCTGCAGACCGACACCCCGATTGCGTTCTGGCTGGAGAAGGGGAGGAAGCTGTTCCCCATCCTGGCGCCACATGTGGTGGCTTGGCTCCGCACGCCTGTGTCGGTCACACAGGTCGACAGTGTGTTTTCGACGGCAGAGTCCCGCAAGTCCAAGCGGGGGTCGAACATCTCGACGAAGACCTACGCGGATCGTCTGTTCTTGCAGCGGAACGGCGACCTCCTCGGCTACTTCGACAAGAGCAACCGGTTCGCAGAAGCCCTCGAAAGGGACTATGTCTCTGATGATTCCTCTGAGGAGGACGAATCCGAGACTGAGATGGATATCATTTAGAAGGGGGGATGGGGGGGGGGGGGGGCGGCGTGCCAGGTCGTCTGTCCGTGATGTGGTTCCTGTGCTGTTCGGTGGGCGGGTGGGGGGGGGGGGGGATGACGAATTCTGTCTCGATGTCTGATGACATCGAGGGTGTTGAAGGGACTGGGGGGGGGGGGGCGATGAATCCTGATGACGGACGAGTATGTGAAGGAATCTGACGAGGGCAGTGGTGTTCAAGAATAGTGCAACCCAGTAAGTATCGCATACGATAATCCCATTATCGTATACGACCGGATACGATAATTATTATCGTATGCGATAACATACGATAATGGGATTATCGTATGCGATAATATACGATAATAATTATCGTATCCGTTCGTATACGATAATGGGATTATCGCATCATACGATAATGGATTATCGTATGCGATAATAAATTATCGTATGCGATAATTTTCCGAAAATTATCGTATCTGGTATATGTGCGATAATAATTATCGTTTGCACTGTATGCCTAGGGCAGTGAAGATACTATTCGCGAATAATTCGTGATCTCCGATTTTCAGAGTTACATATTCGAATAATATTCGTATTCGAATACGAATAATGGCATTATTCGCGAATAAATGGCCATGTGTTATTCGGTCATTATTCGTGAAGTTTCTGTGGGTTTGTGTAGGGGCAGAGGGCGCCAGACCACGTGTATTCCAGTGCAAACCGAGGGAAAGCGCCGCAGAGCGCCTCAGGCTTTGCTTTCCTCATGAATCATCACACGTATGTCTGTCCGTACGGCACACAGGTGTGGTGATCCCTTTGCATCGGCAGCACCTCACTCACGCGTGGAGGTCTCCACCACAGGGATCTTGAAGGAGGCAGTTGCTATCCTGCCAGTCACCAACTGCACAACAGGAACAGCATAAAGCACGCACAATGTATCCCAGGTTCGGGCACCGGGGTAGTGCTTCCACCTTTGAGTGACCCAGGTGGTTCTGCTCCCTCCACGCAAGTTTGGTAGGGATCGCGGATGACGATTTCCCCATCAGGTACAGCCCCGTGGATGCAACAGCGGCCGCCTGGCACCATAATGGTCCCACCAGCGCGACGGTGCCCACTTCCCTTAGCGCTTGGTGTCTTCAATGCACGGTGCAGCGTACCCCTCCAGGCACTGCAGATGATGATTCTCGGCCTCGCATCTTCACAATGTAGTGATTGCATGCCCCCTCAGGGCACACTGGGGTCGTGGGCTGCGCCCACGACCCCAGTGTGGGCAGTAGGTCCCTATTCCTAGTAGAGAAACCCCAGTAAAACCCCACGAATAATTCGCGAATTATTCGTGGCGAAAATTTTTCGAGAAATTATTCGAATAATATTCGTATTCGAATAACACGAATTTTTAATCACTGCCCTAGGGGGGGGGGGGTCGCCTTTGGGCGTGAGAAAAGTGAGCGTCTGAATTTGGGGGCAATCGCAGAGGAAGGGGTCATGGGGCGCGCGGCGTATTGCCACTGTCCCGGGCCAGACAACAAGCCCCCAGGGGTGGATCCCCCACCTGGGGCGTGTCCCTTCATTGGGCAGGCCTGGACACAGCCTCAAACAGTTTAAATCCAGAGTCGCACGGGATCAGGTCCCACGCCTGATGGGCGTGTGAGCGGGAAGGGCGGGAATGGCTCACCTCCTTTGACGGCCCAAAAAGGTTCAAGAGTTTTCCCCCGGGTAGCCGCATCTATCGATGATCATAATAGAGGGGGGGGGGGGGCTAGCACCAACCAATGCAAATAGAACCCGGCAGCGGGCTCCTCCCCCTCATTGTTCCTATTGAGCAGAGGCTAGCTGGGGTGAGGTCTGCACAAGTCACACTGCTATGCTGCATGTATGATGTGTCTTTTGTTTTGAGTAGCTTGGGCCAAAACAAGGGGGGTTGGGGGGGGAAGGGGGTTTCGTTCACAGAGAGAGATGATCAGATATCGCAGATCTTTCTGCACCGCGCAGTTTCAGGAAAAAGCCAGCCCCATACCAAATGAAGTACAGAAAAACCGCAGCTTTTAGAAATCGTTGTGGTTCGGTTGGTGGTGAAGCCCTTTTCTTCAGGAGGGGAACCTCCCTCCCTTAAATCTGCACAACACACAAGAATAACCACAGGGCATACAAACAAAAACACCACCTTTCCCCCACCCCCACCCCGGGCATTTTACGCCTATTCCCATCTATACACCCCTCCCCTCCCCTCTCATTTCTGGACACTGTGCCGCCAGCGTGCTACTCCTCTGAAGCTCTACCCAAAGACAGCACACCTCCTCTACTCTCCTCCCCACCTTCAGGCACCGGCACCCTTTCGGAACCCCGTTTGTTTTTTTGAGCGTATCTCAGACCACACACAGGATCCGTCAGGTGGATCCCCCGACTTGGGTGCGACCAGGTGGGCAGGGAACCTGGGGTGTTCGTTTGCAGGTCGCGCGGGGCGAACTCTGATGCTGCTGCCCTCCACTGTGTGACACTCTGCCACACCCACAGCTTCATTCTACGACACAACGCAAGACCGCTGCTGATGCGGGCGGAGTATGGCCTCGGTGTGGCTGTCGAGAAAGTGGAGTACGATCCTCTGCTCCTCCGCCAGGTCGATGTACCGCCTACTGCACGAAGAACGCCAGGTCCAAATCTCAACGGGAATGCGGTGCCGCAGCGCCTGCTGGACTGTCTGCCAGATGGAGCACGGCCTCCCGTCGTTGTCATTCGCATCGCCCGTCACCAGCACAAGGGTGGACCCATCCCCCGTGATGATCACATCTTTTGCAGACGCAGCCAAGAGCTCGTCGACGTTAATCTCAGTGTTGTCATGGCTCAGCGGGGAGAACACCGCGCTGTGAAACCCCGCCCGCTTCCACTGCCTCTCCAACGCCATGCCGTCGCTCCCTCTCCCATACGACCCAAACGCCCCGGAATGCACCACCGGACGGCCCCCCTTCACAACCCTATACAGCCCCGCGATGTTCAGAGCTGCACGCAGCTCCCTCAGGGGCATACGCACGTTAGACACATCGACATAAATATTAACACATTCAGCCATCCCACCCATAGAACACCCCCTATCGGGCGACACACTCGACTGCCGACGCGACTGCGAGGCAGGGCTGTGGGGGACGTGAGGGGGTGTGCCTGGCAGCGGTGCAGAGGTGCCTGCCTTGGGTGCTCCTACAGCTTGGAGGAGGGTCAGTGCGGCGATATGCACGGCGCTGATGGCGTTGGAGTGTTCCGGGGAAAACAGCCACATTGCCAATGCGGCAATCACAGTGGTGCTGAGCTGGAAAGACCGCAGCGTCGCCCTCGCCTGCTTGCCCCACCTGTGCGCGCGGGCCTCTCCGAAGAAGGACAGGGCAACGGCGCCCAGCAGCGCGGTGCTGAGGGTTGCCTGCAGGTCCCCCTGCATCGGGAGGGAGAGCGCCAGGACGGCGCCCACCGCACAGCTGCTGATGCAGAACAGCGCATAGGAGAAGCGCTGCAGCACAACCCGCCCGGCTGCCAGCAGGCCCATGGTGCAGCGGGGGTCTGGTGTATGTGTAGACGTGGGCCTGGGGGCCTGGATCGAGAAACCCAGCCCACAGCCCTGGGTGGTGGGCCTGTAGTGGTGGTGTCGGTGGAGGTGGTGGGTGTTCCGGGGAGGGGATAGGCAGGTGTTGCCCAGTTGCTCGCGCTGCTGGCCTCCCCAGAGGGGGGGGGGGTGGGCAATGCGATGCCAGTTTTGATGTTCAAAAGCCTGTCAGTCCCCCTGCTGGATTGTGAAATGGCGAGCAAAGCGAGACAACAAAACCAAAAACTACAAAACGGCTTGGGGTGATGAGAGGGGGTGAGGGAGGGGGTGGGGGGATCTCCTCTGGGCCTTGGTAACACGGCACTCCCGCACTCCCTATCTATTCCACGAGATCTACATTATTTGTATTCTTCCAACTTACTAATCATTTCTTCCCCCCGACTTGCCCCTGCTAATTTCGGGTGTGAAGGGGGGGGGGGGGCCAAGGCTGGACAAATGCTGCATTTTAAAAATAAAAAACATAAAATAAAATAAAGTGCAATAAAATGCAGTAAAGTGCAGTAAAATGCAGTAAAGTGCAATAAAGTGCAGGAGAGCGTGTTGTAGGGGTGGCTCGGCGTGACGGTGGGCAGGACGCTGACCTGCCGTGCCAGGGGACCCTGATCCGCCCACTCTGGCCAACACAAGGCCACCAAGGCAGTACCCCCGCCAGGCCCGCCCTGCTGCTGTTCGGCATGCTTGATGCTGCTTCCGAGCGCCGGGGCCAATCAGGCAGCAGGCGCACCCCAGCACCGCAGGCGCAGCAGGGCGGACCAGCACGGCGGTGTGCGGTGGGCAGTCCACCTTCCTCGGACGTTGTACAGCTGAGCTGATCTGGCGTACGGGTTCTTCACCATCCCGTTCGGGGAGGCTGGACATCAGAGCGGACTGAAAGCACTCAAAGCAGGACTGAAGCCAGGCGGAGGCCGCACCGATCAGGTCCTGCTAACCCACCGACCCAACATAGGCAGGGCACATCCATCCCGGCCTGCATTCTCTGCCGGAGCCTTGGTGCGTCCCTGTGACCTTCAGGAGAACCTCCGTGCAGGAGCGGTACTTTTTGCCATCTTCTGCGGGTTTGCGGCTGTCCGCAAACTTGCAGACGTGGCTGCACCTCTGTAAAGTGGGTGTGACTCCAGCATTTGGCCTGTCCATAGTGGTCCTCCCAGCTGTACGTATGCGAAGCCCAAGGCACCACTCAGGACCATGCACTTTATCCAAAAATCCGGAAAATAAAATACAATAAAATGCAGTAAAATGCAGTATAATAAAGTGCAGTAAAGTGCAGTAAAAATTTGCTGCCAGCCTTGGGGGGGGGAGGGGGGAGAGAGGGGGGCCGATGGTAGTGGTTTGGTTCGTCATATTTTCGTTGAAAATACTGTCGTCACCCACAGAGTTCCTCTAGTCTGAACTAGATGCGGCGTGGATATTATTGCATTTTCTTGTGGGACAGCGGTAAGCCTGCTCAAGCAAGGCGGAGGGCATGGCCCCGCCAAAGCGATGCCTCTTCACACCCACACGTGAATATTTGTACAGCCGTGTCGAACACACATTGAGCTCCCCTGAATTTGCTGCGATGCTCACAGCTCACACGGGAAGAAGGGTGCTCGCTTTGGTATCGACAATCACAAGCCCAGCCCGACCTGCCCCACTGACGCCCCGAGAAGGGCATCCCGTATGTTTCCAATCAGCACTGCGGTGTGTGATTGGGGAAGGATTGACACGAAACTCCCCTCGCCACCTTTTGCTGGGCCGAGCAACGAATGAAAGCAAAAAAAGAATAATCTGCAGAACGCGGCAACAAATCAGCCCCATTGCAGAGATGCCTGTTCTGAACGGTTCACCTGCCAGGATTTTCTAACCCGACGCACCGAATCTTTCCGAACTGGAACTAGGTGGACACCCCCCTCCTCTTCCATGCAAATACTGTTTGCTGGCACCGACAGCCACCATCGTATGTGCATGGAGGAGGGGGGCAGGGCGGGGGCGGGGGTGGGGGGGTAACGATGTAGAGAAAGGTGAGAGAGAGGGGCAGGGGTAAGGAGGGGTGTGGGGTGTGTGTGTGTGTGTGTGTGTGTGTGTGAGGGGGGGAAGCAAAGTAGTGCAGGGAGAGAAAGAGAAGGCAAAGGGGCCCTTGTGACCCACCTGTTGCTCTTCTTGGCTCCCCCACACAGCTCTCTTGGCAACGTGTTGCAGCACGGCCAGCACGAACACCACTGGTGGGTGGTCCACCTTTTGGTGCCGACAGCCACAAGCTGTGCTGTTGAACTTGGCTCGACCTGCCCCCCCCCCTTATTTTCCTCACCCACCCACTCCCACCCCGCCGCCTTGCAGCCGGTTGAAAAAAAACAAAAGTGTGTCATCTACGCCCGATCTAAGAGGAAAGCGAGAGAACGCGGGGGGGTGGGGTGGTGGGGGGAACATTTTGCTGCATCGCAAGGTGACCCTCTCTGCTAGACCGCCTTTCTTTGGCGGGGTCTTCACTCAGAGCGTGGCCTGTGTGTGTGTGTGTGGATACGGCCCTCCGACCCCTCTATATCCCCTCCCCACGCCCCCCTTGCGCGCACCCTCCCCATTGAGAAGGGTTTTGCTTCGCTCTATCCTTTCTAAGTTTGTCAAGCCCATCGCACAGTGGCATCGTCATCATCATCATCGCACACACACCCCACGTTAATCTTGTTCTTGCTTGAGTGCAGGTCACACCGAGCGGATCCCGAATGCGGCCACCACCGAGATGCAGCTTCTGTCACCTCGAGTTCCCGTGGCGCTGTGTCCATCCACTCCCCAACCAACTCCAAACCCGCAGACGAGAGACTTTCTAATCCCGGGTGGAATGAAGTGATGCAGCAGCACCTGCAGGCTCTGCCAGATCTGAAATCCCCTCCCCCGCTGCACGCCGAACCTTCAGAAGGTTCAGGAGCTGCAGAGAAACATGCGGATCTGCCTATTGTTGCTTCCCTGACTTCCGATGTTATATTTTGACGCCGGCAACCCCGGGCGCTGCGAGAGCTGGGCTCCTGCACAGACCCTTTTTTTTGGTTGTGTCTGGAGGGGGAGGGACGTAGGTGAGGGAGGGGGACCCCCCCCCCCCCCCGCGTGTGCTGCCACCCGTCTATTTTCCATGTTCTTTTTTCCCGCGACCCGGAGGGGACAGATCTCCACGAGGGATGGGCGGGGGGAGGGGGTTTTTTGTGAGGGAACCCCATCTGTGCCTCCCTCCCTCCCACCCACCCACCCCCCCTTCCAGATTCCTTCCCGGTTGGGCTGTGCCAAATAAATCCAAAAAGATAAAAGCTCTATCGGGCACCCCTCCCTTCCCCTCACCCCCCCCCTCCTTCCCCACCACCACCACCCTACCACAAACGCGGCATGACATGTGGACTATTCGTACGATACAGTGACGAGGTGCGACGCCCGGACCCCCGTCTGCTCGGCGTATCCGCCCGAGGCGTGGTCCTCCCCGACGCGGCAGCCCAAGAGGCATGCTGCGGGAGTGGCGAGGTCCGCTTTGCAAGCGACCCCCTCCGGGTCGGCGTGTTGTGCCGCGACGACGCGCTCCGCCCCCTCGCCTGATGCGGCTGCCCCACCGCACCCCCGCCCGCCGCCACCGCGCCCCCCGCCGCGCCGGCATACGCCGCAGCCGCCGCCTGCCCCGCCCCACCCATCATATAATCCTGCTGCTGCTGCGCATACCACGCATAGTAATACTGGCAATACTGCCTATAATACTCCTGCATGTCTTCAGGGCTCACCTCCCCTTCATTCGGCTGGCCCCCCGCTCCTTGCATCTGCTGCCAGTGCTGCCACTGCTGCTGCTGGGAGGGGTGCACGTTGTAGGAAACCGGGGGAATCCCAAGCGCCGCCGCCGACACGGTGCTCCGGGTCTGCGCGCTGAGCGACCTCCTCGGGGTGTTGCTGCTGTGCCTCTGCGTGCTGCTGCTCCGCTGCCTCCGGGAGGGGGTCGCCGCATCGCTCCCCCCCGCCAGATCCTCACCCGCGTAGGCGGGGTTGCTGTTCACCACGTCATGCTCCAGCAGCACCCCAAGCTCATAACCCTTCGCCTCATAGCTCAGGTCTTTGATAAACGCCTGGATCTGCTGCCGCAGCTCGACTATCTCCGGCGACGCCTCGTCATACCTACCCGAGGCAACCATGGCAGACAGATCCTCCTGCAGCTCCTCAATCTGCTGCCTCCTCGACGCGATGCTCGCCGCCTTCGCCTCCGTCAGCCTCGCGAGCTCCACCTCCGAGGCAGCGTCATCCCCACCCCCCTCGGGAGACTCCGGCATCGGCTGCGACTCCACAACAGGCTCAAGCGGCTGCCTCGCCGGCGGCGTGCCCTGCTGCAACACCCCCCCACGCGCCAGGGTGTTGGTTCCCCCACTGCTGCTCCTCCTAATCCCCTTCCGAAGGGGCACACCGGGTGTCGGAGCCAGGAGAGACCCACCATCGACACGCGACAGAAGCTCCGATATATCCATGTCATTCGACGCGGCGGCGGAGACAACAGATGTGGGGATGGCGTGCACATCGCCCCCTCCTTTGGCCTGCTCCGCAGGCCCCGAGGGGGGTGGGGCGGTCTTCTGGCAGAGCTGCCTGCGGAGGGAGTCAATCTCGTCGCGCTGCTCCTCTTTCTCATGCGCGAGCCTGTCGAGGGCCTGCTGCATCGTGGCAACACTCCGCTGCAGCGTATCAAGCATCGCGGTGGATGCCGCCCCACCCCCACCCACCCCAGGCGAAGCCGGGGGGCGCGGCCCCCCGATGTGATGGCTGAGGTTATGCCCAGCCCCCCCTCCGCCGCCTCCACCGCCACCACCACCTCCAACAAAGGAGCCTCGCTCCGTCGGGGCAGGGTGGTGCATAAAGGAAGAGCCCCCAACAGATATCATGGATGCATCGGGAGGGGCGAGGGAGATGTTCTGCGCCGGGAGTGGAGGGGGCGGTGGTGGTGGCGGGGGTGCAGCGGCGGCCCCCCCGGGGGGGTCGAGCCTGCCGAGGGAGGGAGAGATCCCGCCGACCGATGCGATGTGGTGGGGCAGCGGAGCGGCGCCTCCGCCGAGCTCGCGGGTGGCGTACGACGCGGAGGGGGCGAGGAGCGGGTCGACCTGCCCCAGGGGCTGTCTCGATACCCTCTGTGGGGGCTGCTGCCCTCCCCTCCCCGCCATCGACAGCCGGAGGCGGTAGTCCCGCGACGGCGCCAGCAACGCCAGATCCCCCTCGGGCAGCGGCGGCTGCCCCCCCTGCGGGCTCCCGGTGCTACCCCGCCCCTGCGGGGGTGCAGGGGGCGGCATGTCGTATTCGTCATCGCTGACCCCCTCCGGGGGGATGATGACGGCGCTCTCCCTCTGCCGCGGGGCGAGGAGGGGGTCGGACATCGGGACGCTCATCCGCGTCGGGGGGGGTTTGGTCCCCCGGCTCGAGGGGGACTCCATGTCGTCGGCATAGGAGCTTGCATCCTCGGGGGGTTCGAACTGGGTGGCGGACTCCACCACCATCACGGAGGGGCGGCGCGCCGAGGTTCCGGCGGAGGTGGTTGTCGCGACGCTGGAGCTCGCCTGGCGTGTCGTGGGGGAGGCGGACGCGGTGGGGCGCCCGGAGCTCGGTGCGGGGGAGGGCTCGTCAGCCGCGGGGCGGGTCACCTCTGAGGTGTTCTTCCGGAGAAGGGGGTGGTCCGCCTGCAGCTGCTCCACTCCGTCCTGCCGGCGTGGAGGGGTGGGGAGTCTGGCGCGGGGTGGGGGTGACACGTTACGCCCGGTGCGTGCGGTGCGCTGCGCGACGACGCCGCGGATGTCCGGGAGGGGGGAGGCCTGCTGGACCTGCTGCCGCCTCATCCGCGCGATCTGCTCCGGCTGGAGCGTCGGGACGCTGAGGAAGGGGGGCCGGAATGCCTTCGGCTTCGCCATGTTGAGCGGCGGGCTGAAGTCAGCAGGCTTCTTCTTCCCGGAAGAGACCTCCAGAGCCCAGCTCTGTGTCACAACCTGTGCGCTGCTGGAGGACTCGTGTTGGTAGACAACCTGCAGGATGTTCAGGAGATACCCCAGCTCTGCCCCGTGGTTATCCGCTGGCAGCTCAAACAGCAGGTCGTATTGGTTCTGCGAAGGCACCCTCAGCGCGACAAGCCCATCTGGGCTGTGCACCACCTGGCTGATATCCCGCACCGGGATGCAGCGTTTGACAAACGCGTTGAGGTCTGTCAGATACACCGCCGCGTTTGAGATGAGAAGGACACGGGCCTGCTTCTTCCCCTTGCTGCTCAGCTTGTTAACCCTCCGCATGTAGTGGATGATGGCGTGCCCCGTGGGCTGGTTGAACAGGCTGATAAACTTGTCCCGCAGCTTCGGGTCAGGAGGCTCCAGTAGAATCCCCAACCCCGTGTCCATCGCGCGGACCGCCCCACCGGAGGGGTCAGCCGCCATGCCGACCTGCACTGCGGCAGGCGGGACTGCCGGATGCGGGGCGTCCTGCGCAGGCGCATCGCTGCCAGCAGGGGCGCTCATGGTTGGCTAACACGCAGGGCAGCGTGTCCAGCCCTTTCCCCCCTTGGGACCTGCAGAGGTGATGGAGTGTGCAGAGGCGTTTCCATGGTGGCTGAAGGGTGGGCACATCACAGCAGCTGCAATTCAAGTCAAGGCGGGGAGTGTGGGTGTGGGGATGGGGAAGGAGTTTGCTCCAGGAGAAGGGCTGGCCAGGTTGGGGGGGGGGCTAGGCTGTGCTATACGTTCCACCCCCCCAGCGTATAACGTATTATACGTATTATACGTTGAGCGTATTATACGTTAGGAGGATCCTTGAAATCGGTAGTGGACAGTAGCGGACAGGGCGGACATTTCCTTGTGGAAAAAGTGCCCGAAAAAAACCACCGTGCAAACCCTGCCTGAAGCTTGCGCCGGACAGCCCCCCGCCTGGGGTCTCGCTGAAGCACCTATTCTTCGGCTGTCCCGCGACAGCGTCAGCCCGACACCACCTCACAGCCACAAGCGTGCACAACCTGCTGCTGCACAACTGCAAGGGGGCCCTACGCTACCTGGCTGAGGCAGGGGTGACGGAGCACAGCGAGAAGGACTACCTGATCTCGTGAAACCTGCAAAAATCAACAGCGGTCAAGGTCTTCGGCCTGACACCCCAGCACCCCCCCCCCCACCCCCAGACCCACGTCACTTTCCACGGGCCGCCAGGCGCGTCAGCGTCGGCGACCGCCCGCCCCCAGTCTGAGAGGCAGCAGCCACGACTCGGCAGGAGGCGGGCACAACAAAAAAAGGGAGAGTCGTCACTGTGCATATCAGCACGGTCCCGCCCTCTGAGCCAGACTAACCCGCCCATAAAGGAAAAGAGGAAGAGGCGACGTAAGGCAATGCCTCCGTGCGGCAAGGAGAACACGAAACAGCGTCCCCCCTCACCGGGGGACGCGACGAGCACGGCCAAAAATCGTTCAAATCGTTCAAAAAAATTCGAAAAGGTCCCCCTTACAGAATTAGCCTTTTTTCAAAAAATCGAAAAATTTCGGACCGCAATTTGTACCCAAGAAAGTGCCGAATTTTCGGACTTGGTCCGATTTGAACAATTTCCGTGCCTCTTGCAACCCCCATGAGGGGGGGGCTGCTGTTTCGGGTTCTTCCGGTGGTACATGCTGGGGTGTCAGGACAGGGAATCCTGCTCGCTGTACCCGGTGATCCCTGACGCAGCCAGGAAGTGGAGAGCCTTGGAACCCTGGTTGAGGCCTGTAACACCCGGCCTTCCTGCCACTTGTGGCATTGTGGAGTGGAGGTGGTTATGGAGAAGGTTCTCTCTCCGTCCGGTCGAGCACAACCGTCCTCTCCAGCCAGGGGTCATCTACTTTCCAAACAAGGGCCAGGAACATGCTCAAACAAACCAATTGATCAGAAAATCTGGCTTGCCGTGGAATCATTGAGCATTGGGGAGTGGTTTGCCCCCTTGCTGCGTATGACATGTCCATTTTTGACGATTTTTGGGCAGAATTTGGTGCGTGGGACCTTTCGATTTTTATGATTTTTTCGGAATTTCGTGGGGACCGGTACCCCATTTGAGGGCCAAAAATCTCATTTCCGAGGCCTGGGAATGGTCGCAGTGGCCTCAGATGTCCAAAAACGTTCAATTGACCTCTCCTCGAAAAAAAAATCGAAAGGTCCCCCCTACTGGCACCCCGGATTAGGACATGTCTCTGGGGGTGTCCGGGGCATTTTTGGCTGGGGAAAATGGGCCATTTTTCACGATTTTTTCGGTTTTTTGTCCGGACCGGTACCGCATTTGAGGGGCAAAAATCTGATTTCCGAGGCCCGGGAATGGTCGCAGTGGGGGTCTTCGCTCCATCCGCCAAAAAAAACCAAAAAAAACCGGAAAAAACCCGTGAAAAAGTCGGAAAAAAAGAGTGTGGGGAGTTGGGTCCAGTTTAGCAAAGTGAGCTTATTTTTCGAAATTTGAAAAATTGGGGACACCAAAAGTCCCCAGAAAAATCTTCGACTTGGCCCGCAGAGAGATTTTTTTTGGTGAAAAACGATTTCAACAGTTGTCCAACAGTTGCTGTACAAGACGGCACACCGTTCTCTGCGCATGGGCTGCTGCACGTGAATCATTTGGATGTCCGAGGGGCTATCGGAACGAGGAGGGCCACGAGCCTGAACTACCCGCCAGCAGTGATCCCGTGCCAGGGCTGGCAGGGGGCCGCGGCCCCACCTCCCTTTTTCTGTAATTCTTTGGGAGGGTGGGCCGCCAGGGGTGGCATGGCCCTACCCTCGGCCCTACCTCCCGGGTCAGATTTTGGGGCTTTTGGGTTCGGCCTTGTGGCCGAGTTTTCATGCACCGCAGCGTATGAAAACCCAACGGCATGCTGGGGGCTTGATGGTGTTCATCGAAGCGCCCCTCATCATGTCCCAAGCGAAGGACCATCTCCGCCTGGAATGTGCAACAGCACCAACCGGTGTGGGGACTCGCCTTCGAAGACTTTCAGGATGTTCACTACCGTGGGCTCCGGCGGCTGGGGGGCTCCGCCCCCCAGACCCCCTGTAGGCTGTCTCGCGACCAAGTCCTTGCGTGTATGGGATTGATCATCGCACACCATCCACAAAGCGATGCAAGCCATGAGATTTGCTGCCGTTCCTGAACACTAGCTGGCAAAGTTTCTCGGGATTGCAGTTTTGCAAGTACTCAAAGGCAATCCAAGATCCCCTGGATTCCTGATTTTTGATCCAGCAGGCGACGACCAAAGGCAGCAACATCCGGTGCCTCTCGAATTGGGGGAAAATGTTCTGTGGTCGTGTATTCGATCCTGTTTGCATCATACCACGGGAAGTCGGGGCGGGGTTGGGCTGCACCTTTTTTCTCGCGAGCTCGGCCCACCCTGTGCCCTACCTCTTTTTTGGTTTGCCCGACCCCCAGCGAGATCACTGGCAGCCAGACCTTGTTCAACATAAACAGCAGACAAGAGAGCATAATGGAGTGCGGGGCAGCTGCCGTGTTCCCATAAAAACATCGCACCTCTGGCGCTGCCTGCACGAAAGGGACGGGTAACCTGCAGGTCACCCACAGCAGCCTACTGCCTACGTTTTATACAAGATCGGCGCCGACGACACGAAAGACTGTTCGATCTGCGGCGCAACAAGAACCTCCGGTGGGAACAGAACTGAGCGGCAACAGGATGCAATGCAGGCCCACCTCCGTTGCCCTGCGGCAAGAGCAGTCACATCGATTTCGTTGACAGGGCCTGCTCACTGGTGTGTGACCACAGCAGATGGTGAGCTACCCCACGGCAGAACACCTGGGACGGGGGATGGCTGCGACTGGGCATTACCAAACTCGTCATGATGTAGGACTGCGGACAATTGGTCACCGAGAGCAAGTATGGCTCCCGCTCAGCTCTCACTGAAGCTGAACCAGATGCAAGTGGTGGGGGGAGGAGGGGATCCCAGGGGAGGACACACCGGTCGGCAACCCACGAGGACTGCCCGTCCCAGTCAACAGAAGAACAAAGCAGGAACACCGACGCACCTAAACGTCATACTGAAGTGTGGGAGGAGGAGGCGAGCACAAAAGGGCGTCGGCTACCGCACGCCCTTTGGCCGCAGCCGACGACGACCGAACCGGCCCCCGGCCGGGAGGTGCGTGTGGCGTGGGGGGCGAAGCCCCCCACGCAAGGGGGGTCCGGGGGGCGAAGCCCCCCGGAAAAAAAATTGGGGTTTTTTGGCCTATTTTTGGCCATTTTCCGCTGCATTTGTTTGATTTTGGGTCGGGAAAGGTATGGCCAGGAAGTGGGAAAAATTGGGGAAAAAGTCGGAAATTTTCAGGTTTGCCCATATAAACCATGGGTCACAGATTCCGATTTTTGGGTCAGACTCCAAGTTTGACACAAGGGAAAATAGGCAAAAATTTTCACCTATTTTTGGTCACCTAAGGGGGGGGGCTTCGCTCCGGGTCACTGACCCAAGCTGACCCAGATTGACCCGGAGCGAAGCCCCCCATTTTCCTAAGGTGAAAAACCCCAGGGTGACCCAAATTGACCCAAGTTGACCCAAATTGACCCGGAGCGAAGACCCCCATGTTCGTTCCCATAGGAAAAAAATTGGGGTTTTTTGGCCTATTTTTGGCCATTTTCCGCTGCATTTGTTTGATTTTGGGTCGGGAAAGGTATGGCCAGGAAGTGGGAAAAATTGGGGAAAAAGTCGGAAATTTTCAGGTTTGCCCATATACCGTATACGTAAATATTATGGAACGTAAATATTATGGAACGTAAATATTATGGAACGTAAATATTATGGAACGCTGGTGGGTTGGCGTTCCAGATTTTTTTCGTTCCATAATATTTACAGGGCTTTCTGCGACTCGGGGACTTGGACCAGGTGATCGGACGGCGTACAGAGTCCCTGACGGGACCTACTCGTGCACTTTTCGCGTGATTCCTGACGCAAGCCGTCCTCACCACCGAGTCCCCAACTGGCCCTGTAAATATTTTGGAACGTAAATATTATGGAACGGACCGGCCAAAAATGGGCCCGTTCCTTTTTTTTTTTTTTTTTTTTTTTTTTTTTTTTTTAGGAGAGGGGGCCCGGTGCCTGCGCGCGTCCTGTCGTACTGTGGCTGCTTGGTGGGGCTAGCGCAGCAGGTTCTACTTTTGCTTCTACGGGCTCTTAGCACTGTAACATGAACTACACAAACAACAAAGCTCTAGGGCAAACAAACCGCGCACTGGCCGGGGTTGAGCTGCGTGGGGCTCCGTGCTGGCGGCATGAACAAGGGGCTGTAGGCAAATCTACCATTCACAAGGGGCAGCCCGCTGGTGAGGGGAAAAGGGGGCGAGGTAAAGGGGGGGGGGGCAGGGGGGGAGAGGCGAAAGCGACTGACAGCGAGGGCGTGGACCGACTCCGCTGGCGCATTCACCGGAAGAAAGGGGAAGGGGGCACGGGGGTGGGGAACGGGAGGGGGGGGGGGGGAGGGGCGAAAGGAAAGAGGGGGGTAGGGGGGGGGGGGGAGCCGACCTACGGCTATCTCGCTCCCCTGGCGGCCCTACTCCCCTGGCTCTGGGACCCCTGGGAACTCCGCTGCGAAGACCCCCGCGCCCCTGGCCGGCTCGCCCGCGCCCGCTTGCCTGCCCGCGCCCTCAGACGACAACAGACCACGTTGTACGCCTCCGCCTGTGAGGCCTTGTCATCCCCCAACTCGGCCCACCAAGCCTGAATGGCCCGGAGCGCCGCCTCCTGCTCCTCCTGCGGTCGGTGCACGTCGGGGCAGAACTGCTCCTCCCACTCCCCCACCGTCGTGGCCCCGTCGTCCTCATCCATCTCCTGACCACGCTGCGGCGATGCCGACTCCCGCTTCCGCTTCGGCTGCGACGACATCGAGGTGGCTGGTGCTTGCGCAGGGTTGGAGCCTTCCTCTTTGGGCCCGTTCCATAATATTTACGTTCCATAATATTTACGTATACGGTAAACCATGGGTCACAGATTCCGATTTTTGGGTCAGACTCCAAGTTTGACACAAGGGAAAATAGGCAAAAAATTTCACCTATTTTTGGTCACCTAAGGGGGGGGGGCTTCGCTCCGGGTCACTGACCCAAGCTGACCCAGATTGACCCGGAGCGAAGCCCCCCATTTTCCTAAGGTGAAAAACCCCAGGGTGACCCAAATTGACCCAAGTTGACCCAAATTGACCCGGAGCGAAGACCCCCAGTGGCTTCATTTGGCCAAAAACGTTCAATTTACCCTTCTCCAAAAAAAATTCGAAAGGGTCCCCCTACAAATCGCCGGTCTTAGGAATTTTTTTTTGGGCACCCAGATTTCAAAAAATTTCAAACTATTTTCTGGACCAAAAATCAAACTATTGAGGTCCTGGCCGGACACGGTGGGATCTTGTAAATTTTACATGTAAAAATACCGATTTTTACATGTATTATACATGTATAATACTTGCATGTCAACTATTATACATGTATAATACATGTATATGCCTGAAATATACATGTAAAATACATGTATATCAAGTAAAAATACATGTATAATACTTGCATGTCAACTATTATACATGTATTTTTACTTGATATACATGTATTTTACATGTATATTTCATGCATTTACATGTATTTTACATGTATAATACTTGTCATGCAAGTATTATACATGTAAAATACTTGCACGACAAGTAAAATACATGTATAATACTTGCATGACACACGGTGGACTCCAGCGGGGGTAGGGTAACCCTTTTCGGGAGTCTCAACTAGCGGGAGTCTCGGACTCCCGCTAGCGGGAGTCTTTAGCCTAAATTAGCTGGAAAATAGACTCCCGCTAGCGGGAGTCTCCAGTACATACTGCAGAAAAAGACACCCTCTCAGACTCCCGCTCCCAGACTCCCGCTAGGGTGGCTGGAGTCCACCGTGCAAGTAAAATACTTGCATGCAAGTAAAATACATGTATTTTACTTGCATGCAAGTATTTTACTTGTCATGCAAGTATTTTACATGTATAATACTTGCATGACAAGTATTATACATGTAAAATACATGTAAATGCATGAAATATACATGTAAAATACATGTATATCAAGTAAAAATACATGTATAATAGTTGACATGCAAGTATTATACATGTATTTTTACTTGATATACCGTAAACGGAAATATTGTGGACCGTAATAAAGGTGAACCGTACTATAGGTGGACCGTAAAAAAGATGGAACAAATGGGATTTTTCCGGAACTTGGAACATTTTTACGGTCCACCTATTTTACGGTTGGGATAGTGGACTTGGCGGTTTTTTTTACGAGTTCCTTCGTGACGAAGTCGCGAAGGAACCAAGGAAATCGTACGACTGAAGCTGCAGGATTAACACCACAGAGCCTCAGCACAGAGTGTGCGCTCACCATCGTCCGGGAACTGTTCTCCCACAGTTACTGCAGGGTGTACTACACTAAAGGAGTACGATTTCCCTGAATTTTCCGGGCACTGATTCACGAATTTACATCTGGAGGGAGCCCGGTGGTCTCAGCTTCTGTCTGCGCGCCCTGCCGTACTGTGGCTGCTTTTGTGGGCTCGTGCATCAGGTTCTACTTTTACTTCTACCGGAACGCTCCTTGCATGGTACTACACTTCTCGAGGTGTGGTGGTGGGTGAGTCTCGAGGTGAGTGGTGGTGATCGTGCCCTTTCCACACGCAGGGAGGAC
This sequence comes from Rhynchopus euleeides, assembly GCA_963210315.1. Lineage (NCBI taxonomy): Eukaryota > Euglenozoa > Diplonemea > Diplonemida > Diplonemidae > Rhynchopus > Rhynchopus euleeides. Next base: position 1,131,311 of record OY723272.1, read on the forward strand.
TTGCTTCTCTTGCTGGTGTTGGTTGCGGTGGTGGAGGGAGGGTCCAAAGCTGGGAGGTCGGGAGGCCTACGTGCGGGAGTCTGCGGCGTGGAGGCCGCAGTCCGCGCCCCGCAACCCACCAGCCCGCGGGCGAAAATCGCATTGTCTTTTCCATATGCAGTCCCAATAAATAGTGGACCGTAAAAAAGATGGAACGTTTGGCCTTTTTTTGGGAACTTGGAACATTTTTACGGTCCACCCTTTTTCCGTTTACGGTACATGTATTTTACATGTATATTTCAGGCATATACATGTATTATACATGTATAATAGTTGACATGCAAGTATTATACATGTATAATACATCTAAAAATCGGTATTTTTACATGTAAAATTTACAAGATCCCACCGTGGACATGTCCGGGGGGGGGGGGGGGGGTCAAAATTGGATTTCCCGAATTTCCGGGTCCGGACATGTCCGCCCGGACATATCCGCCCTGTCCGGGGCGGACATTTCTGGATGTCCGGATGTCCGCCCGGACATGTCCGGGCGGGAAATTCGGGAAATGTCCGGGGGGGGGGGGGGGGGGGGGGGGGGGGTAGGGGGGGTCAAATGGGGGTGACAAACACGATTTTTCAAAAAACCGGCGCAGAGGCCCCAAAGCCCCCGTAAACCCTCCAAACCCCCCCAGATCGGTCCGGAAACCCATCGAACCCCACTTTTCCACCATTCCGGGCACCTCAGGTGCCCGAATTGGGGTACCTAAATTTTGTGCCACCGTTTGGTACCGGACAGTGCCACTGTGTGGGAGGTTGGAAAAGAAAATGCCCCAACACACCACATCTGAGGGTTGCAATGCATGTTGCTTGCCAACCACGTCATCCGGTGGGTGTCAGGCGCTATGTAGGTGGCATGAGCCAGGTCTTCGATGTGTTCTGGCTTGTATATGTACCTCCCTGCCTGCGGCACAGGCACTGCCTTTGTCCCCCACACCAGCCACAGAGAGCGTATTGTACTCGGTCCACGGTTGCTGATTCATTGTGATGCGTTGTATCCTCGAGTGAACGTCACACACTAGTGGCACCACCACCCGCCATCCGAGAGCTGTATTGACTTTGCGCCCTTCCGTTGCATTCACCTCGCCACGCATATTGCACCGTTCAGTACCAGTGCTCTTGGGCCAGGCAAAGTAGACCGCAGCAACTACCAATTCTGGCACAATGGGTACCACGACAGCGCACTTCGTGTGTTCCCGGAATGTACAGCTCGTGTTGCAACAGTCGTTGTCAACACATCCCGGTTGTGGAGCACTGCTGCACAGGAATCACACGACCATCTGGACTTGTTCCGTACCTACAGGCAGCCTCCCGGTGCATGGTGGCAGGGAGGTACATATACAAGCCAGAACTCATCGAAGACCTGGCTAATGCCACCTACATAGCGCCTGACACCCACCGGATGACGTGGTTGGCAAGCAACATGCATTGCAACCCTCAGATGTGGTGTGTTGGGGCATTTTCTTTTCCAACCTCCCACACAGTGGCACTGTCCGGTACCAAACGGTGGCACAAAGTTTAGGTACCCCAATTCGGGCACCTGAGGTGCCCGGAATGGTGGAAAAGTGGGGTTCGATGGGTTTCCGGACCGATCTGGGGGGGTTTGGAGGGTTTACGGGGGCTTTGGGGCCTCTGCGCCGGTTTTTTGAAAAATCGTGTTTGTCCACGTAAAAGGGTGGCATTTGACCCCCCCTAGGGGGGGGGGGGGGTCAAAATTGGACCCGGACATCCGGACACCCGGATTTCCGGGTCCGGGCATGTCCGCCCTGAAACCGCCTAAGGGGCCGGGGGAAATCCAGGAAATTCGGGAAATCCAGGAATATGAAGAATCCTCCTTAAAATACGTATTATACGTTCAGGCAATATTGCACAGGCATCCACGATGCGACTCACACCGGACTTTGGGTTCGTGGCGTCGTTCGTCAGCACTTCGACAGCGTCCCACGCCTTGTCGGTGCGGTTGCGCTTCTCACCTGATATCGTTACACACCCACAGGCACTTCAGCTGACTGGGGATGCAGTGAGAGTCACACTCAACAAGGATATCAAGGTCACACTCCAAGTCCAGCCACGGACATCCACTCTGTACGGTGTATGCAAAAATGGGGTGAAAATCCGGAGCGTATAATACGTATTATACGTATAGCGTATTATACGTATAGTGCAGCCTAGGGGGGGGGGGGGTAGGGGACCAGATGTACTTGAAAAATTTGTAATAAAAATTTTTCCGACCCCAAACAAGGGTTATTGGCACCTAAAATGGGTGTACCCGCCTCAAAAATATGTCTGGGGACCCAATGAAACCGGTTTGTCACACTTAGTCGCCCATTTTCGGCCCGAATTTTTGAAAAATCGGTGAAAAATGGGGGTTTCGCCCATTATGGGCAAAATCCCGATTTTCATGAAAAAATGACAAAATCGGGGCAACTAGACCCCATTTTGGGTGGTTTTCGGGTGAAAAACGTACCCTAGACATCCCTGGGGTACATTGTATACCCTCCAGGGCCTCTAGGACCAGTAGAATCACGTGAAAATGTGTTTTTTTACCCAAAAAAAGGACCCTGCAACCACCCTGCACACACCCTGCACACATCCTGCAACCATGTTGCAGGCACACAATAACCCAATAACCACCCAGAAACCACTGAGCCTGCCCTATAAGGGGTGTATGGGCCTGTCGGAACAGGTTTTCTACACCGAGTTGCCCAAATTCGGTCCGAGAATTTGAAAAAATTGTGAAGAACGGGGAATTTGCCCGTGTGTGGTAAAAGTCCTAATTTTTATGAAAAAATGACAAAATCGGGGCGACTAGACCCCATTTTGGGTGGTTTTCGGGTGAAAAACGTACCCTAGGCATCCCTGGGGTACATTGTATACCATCCAGGGCCTCTAGGACCAGTAGAAGTGTGTGAAAATGCCTTTTTTTTACCCAAAAAAGGACCCTGCAACGATGTTGGAGGACCCTGCACACATCCTGCAGCCATGTTGTAGGCACCCTATAACCCTATAACCACCCAGAAACCACTGGGAATGCCCTAAAAGGGGTGTATGGGCCTGTCGGAACAGGTTTTCTCCACCGAATTGCCCAAATTCGGTCCGATATTTTGAAAAAACTGTGAAAAATGGGGGTTTCGCCCATGTGGGGTAAATGTCCCAATTTTACGAAAAAATGATAAAATTAGGGCGACTAGACCCCATGTTGGGTGGTTTTCGGGTGAAAAATGTACCCTAGGCATCCCTGGGGCACATTGTATACCATCCAGGGCCTCTAGGACCAGTAGAAGTGCGTTAAAATGCACATTTTTACCCAAAAATGACCCTGCAACCACCTTGCACAGGACTCACCCCAGAAAAGCGAAAAAAATGCCAAAAAATGGCCAAAAATGAGGGTTGGTGGGCCCAAAAGTGGGTAAAAACCTCCGGAAATTCATATCCGGAGTGGGTTTGGGGGTGGGTTGGCACTGTTGACCTCCAGACCTGGATATTTCAAAAAAATTACAGTTTTTCTCAAGGACATCTGGGGGCCTAGGGGGGGGGGGGGTGGGGGTGGCGTTTGAGTGAATGAGAGATATGGAGAGAGAGGGAGACAAAGGACTGCCACCGCACGAGCAACGGGCAAGCAGGCGGGGCAGACAGACGCATACCGCATGGGGGGGGATGGGGGGGGATATGCCGTGGGTATATCCACGGAACAAGAATATCGGTGGGGGCGGGGGGGGGGGGTTTGATTGTGTCGAGAGTGGATGGAAAAGCAAGTCTCCCAGCACCTTCTCGCAATGTAAGTCATTTTTGTAGTGCCCCCCCCCCCCCTAGGGCAGTGAAGGCAAAATACGCGTATTTTTCAGAATCCCGATTTTAAAAATACGTTGAACGTTCAAATACGTTGAACGTTCAGCGTATTTGAACGTTTCTCACATTGCCTACCGTCTGCAGGGGCCACCAGTCACAAACCCACCTTTCCTCAAGCAGAGCAAGGGCGAGTTGGTGGCACCACGACAACCGTGCGGAAGACGTCCTTGGAGCACGATTTTACAGCGACTTGCTTCGCGATGCAGTCGACAGCATCCCTTGTCCTTTGCTCCATGAAGCGGGCTGGTGCAGTTGAGGTGAACCCCTGCAGGTGGGATATCCCATACGGTTCTCCCATGCGGGATATCCCACGGTTCTGGCAAGTCACGTATGTCTCTAGACTGGGTTCTGGCTTAGAGGCGTTCAGCCATAATCCATCCAGTGGGAGCATCACGGCACTGTCCGCTCGGACACGTAGATACCAGGGACTGAAATGGGAGTTCCCCATATTGCTGTCGACATACGCCGGCTCGAGGTGTTCTCTCTCAGTCGGGTAAAACCACCCTGTCTCACGACGGTCTAAATCCAGCTCACGTTCGGCCATCCACTTCCTCTACACGACGGACTCCAGCCGGTCGAGTGGGGTAAAACTGGGAGATAGGTCGAGAGGGGGTTGGTACCCCCGCTTTTCCGGAGTTAGTCAACCCTGAAAAGAGGGGGTACCAACCACCCCTTTCCGGGTTCATGTGTAGAGTGCACCCAGTGGGTGAAAACGCCCAAAAGCCAAAAAAACGTTCAACTTCGACGCATTTTTTTAAAACCCTGTGCCTGGAATTTTGACCGAGTTAGATAAAATTTTTAGTGCAATCCTTCAGCACCTCCCCCCTAGATTTTTAGGTTTTCTTGACCCAATGGTCGAAATCTGCGACATAGTGGAAATCCCGGGGACATGTCGAATTCGAAATTTTTGGGTCAAGAAACCCCAGGGGGGGACCCTTTGGTTTCACCCCCTGCTGGGGGGCCTGGTGGGCGTTCAGGTGTGCTGAGACCCTTTGGGTTCTGACAGAGTGCAGCAATGGTAATCAACCGTCGTGAACGTACTTTCGTGCCGGCATGGCTATCCATGCGCACCGTGGCATGTCGCCGCATCCGTTCCGATCAACAAGTGCCAGAGGTAAATCAGGAGTCCTGGTCCAGTGCAGGCACCTGCGCTGCAGATACCCAAGGGACTGTTGTCCACAAAAATGCACACGCAAGGACATCAACTGACCGAGGCAATGCACCTCGCAGCCTATCGATTCGATTCGGGGCACCAAGCCTCACGAGCTGGTCACGCGATACCAGGTTACTCTGCGTGGCATATTCCGTGCAGCCGAAATGGCTTGGGCAGCAGTGCACAGGAACTTCTGCTGCACTGCGACAGGACAACCCAAGCACCTGCCGCGTACATCCGGAGGTGAAGTTGGATGAGGAAGATCAGTGGCTTCTGGGAGGAAGAGGGCGACCGCGTCCACGTCGCGGATACCACACTCAGCACACGAGCGGGCGTTGCCTGAAATCCCCCATGTGTAAACAGGGGAAATCGGCCTTTGAGGGAATCCTGGTCAGGAATAAAAATTTCCACACATATTTTTCGACTTCCTGAGGCCAAAAACCGGTGTTCCTGGACCCAGATGTGACATCTGGATGACATAATAAAAATCCAGAGTGCCTTAGAGGCGCGCGGGACATTTTTTTGGGGATCGTGGCTGGGGACCCCCTATTTTGGGGGATTTCCCGTAGGTGGAAAATGTCGATTTTCCAATTTTAGATCATTCTGGGGGCACCTGCGGGGCCATATTTTGCATTTTCAGACAGGGGACCTATACCCTACAAACCCGATTTTCGGGTTTTTTGACCATTTTTTGCCTTGTGCGAAAACGTGATATTTTTTGGACAAAATTCCAGGCACAGGGTTTAAAAATACGTTGAACGTTCAAATACGTTGAACGTTTTTTACGTATTTTCTATCACTGCCCTAGGGGGAGGTATATATACAAGCCAGAACACATCGAAGACCTGGCTAATGCCACCTACATAGCGCCTGACACCCACCGGATGACGTGGTTGGCAAGCAACATGCATTGCAACCCTCAGATGTGGTGTGTTGGGGCATTTTCTTTTCCAACCTCCCACACAGTGGCACTGTACGGTACCAAACGGTGGCACAAAATTTAGGTACCCCAATTCGGGCACCTGAGGTGCCCGGAATGGTGGAAAAGTGGGGTTCGATGGGTTTCCGGACCGATCTGGGGGGGTTTGGAGGGTTTACGGGGGCTTTGGGGCCTCTGCGCCGGTTTTTTGAAAAATTGTGTTTGTCACCCCCATTTGACCCCCCCTACCCCCCCCCCACACACATCGGTGAGGGGAGGGGGGGGGGGGGGTAACATAGCGCTGAACCCTCGCGCCGACAGGCACACCACACACCGCACACTCAAGTGGGTCATGCTCTGTCACGCCCCCCCCGCCCCTATTTCAGCACCGCACCCCACCCCCTTCGACCATGGCAAAACTGTGAGGCTAGTCATCTGGAGGCTTTGCTTTGCTCAGCGCTGGGCACACAGGAGAGATGGGCATGCCGCGTGTTAGCATGCTGTTGGGTGCGGGACACCTTCCCTTTCCGTGAGTCAGTGTGGTGCGGTCCATCTGTGGCAGGCAGGCTGCCCTCGAGGAACTGGCCTGTGCACAACACGTTAATCTTTTTAGATTTTTTTACACCCACGCCGCGCCACTCACTCAGATGCCGCACCAACACACGGAGACAAGGCTGTTGCCCACCCCAAGACCCACCCAGCAACATCCCTTTTTGCTTCAAAACCAGCCCCCACCACCCCGACGCAACTACGCAACAGGCGAATCTGCACGAGACTCACTGCTCATGTCCCTGAGGTAGCTTCTCCGGCAGTGCGCTGGAATAGGCTTCTGCTCCCTTGCGATATCCTCAGTCTGCACAATGTCCATTGTCAGCGCATCGGGAAGCACGTCGTGGGGCCGCTTCATGCACAGTGGCGGGTCAATTTCCCCGCCCTTCCGCTTGTGCGGGCCTGGGGGGAGCTCCACTACCCAGCTGCTAGGAGGGGGTGAGCTGGCTTGATCTGTGTATACGGTGGTCAATATTTCAACGATCTTCAGCAGCTCCCCGACAGCATCCCTCTGTGGCAGGAGTAAAAGCACATCGCTCTGGGCACGCCCCGGAACCCGTAGCGCCAATGTCCCGGTGGGACTGAAGAGGACCTGCTGGATGTCCTTCACAGGCACGACACGGCAGAGCCCACCCGAAGGCTCTGCCGTGCAGACCACATCGCCGGTGATGAGGAAAACCCGGTGTGCAGAGTTTCCTTTGTGATTTACCTCATCGACACGGCGCATATAATACATCACGGTGTGCCCTTTGCCAGATCGGAACAGGCTGAACGCCTTCTCGAGCTCCATATCAGGCGCAAACAGAACCAGGGGCAATCCGGTGCTGACCATGCGCACGACACCACCAGACTCTACCGCCCGAAACTCCCGGCCAGGATCACCGGATGCGGTCTGTGCCATGGCAGCGGCTCTGCTGGGGTCACACGTGGGAATGGGGGGATGTGTGGCTAGCTCTCGTGCCACAGGACGGAGGGTGTTGTGCCGCCGTCTGGGGGTGGTGGGGTGGTGGGAGAGGCTTCCCCACGTGTTGTGTCAACGTCCTCTGTTTGCGGCGGGGTGCTGGAGGTTTGCACGGGGCAAGGGTGGGGTGGTGGAGCTGCAAGGAGAGGGGGGGGGGGGTTAGGGGGGGTCAAATGCCACCCTTTTACGTGGACAAACACGATTTTTCAAAAAACCGGCGCAGAGGCCCCAAAGCCCCCGTAAACCCTCCAAACCCCCCCAGATCGGTCCGGAAACCCATCGAACCCCACTTTTCCACCATTCCGGGCACCTCAGGTGCCCGAATTGGGGTACCTAAATTTTGTGCCACCGTTTGGTACCGGACAGTGCCACTGTGTGGGAGGTTGGAAAAGAAAATGCCCCAACACACCACATCTGAGGGTTGCAATGCATGTTGCTTGCCAACCACGTCATCCGGTGGGTGTCAGGCGCTATGTAGGTGGCATTAGCCAGGTCTTCGATGAGTTCTGGCTTGTATATGTACCTCCCTGCCACCATGCACCGGGAGGCTGCCTGTAGGTACGGAACAAGTCCAGATGGTCGTGTGATTCCTGTGCAGCAGTGCTCCACAACCGGGATGTGTTGACAACGACTGTTGCAACACGAGCTGTACATTCCGGGAACACACGAAGTGCGCTGTCGTGGTACCCATTGTGCCAGAATTGGTAGTTGCTGCGGTCTACTTTGCCTGGCCCAAGAGCACTGGTACTGAACGGTGCAATATGCGTGGCGAGGTGAATGCAACGGAAGGGCGCAAAGTCAATACAGCTCTCGGATGGCGGGTGGTGGTGCCACTAGTGTGTGACGTTCACTCGAGGATACAACGCATCACAATGAATCAGCAACCGTGGACCGAGTACAATACGCTCTCTGTGGCTGGTGTGGGGGACAAAGGCAGTGCCTGTGCCGCAGGCAGGGAGGTACATATACAAGCCAGAACACATCGAAGACCTGGCTCATGCCACCTACATAGCGCCTGACACCCACCGGATGACGTGGTTGGCAAGCAACATGCATTGCAACCCTCAGATGTGGTGTGTTGGGGCATTTTCTTTTCCAACCTCCCACACAGTGGCACTGTCCGGTACCAAACGGTGGCACAAAATTTAGGTACCCCAATTCGGGCACCTGAGGTGCCCGGAATGGTGGAAAAGTGGGGTTCGATGGGTTTCCGGACCGATCTGGGGGGGTTTGGAGGGTTTACGGGGGCTTTGGGGCCTCTGCGCCGGTTTTTTGAAAAATCGTGTTTGTCACCCCCATTTGACCCCCCCTAGGGGGGGGGGTTGTGGCTTAGTTAGCCCAACACGGTGGTCTTATGCAGAAAATGCATATCATTTTGCTAATCAAATTTTTGCATATCAAAATTTTCCGATTTACATGGGGGTCTTCGCTCCGGGTCAATTTGGGTCAACTTGGGTCAATTTGGGTCACCCTGGGGTTTTTCACCTTAGGAAAATGGGGGGCTTCGCTCCGGGTCAATCTGGGTCAGCTTGGGTCAGTGACCCGGAGCGAAGCCCCCCCCCTTAGGTGACCAAAAATAGGTGAAAATTTTTGCCTATTTTCCCTTGTGTCAAACTTGGAGTCTGACCCAAAAATCGGAATCTGTGACCCATGGTTTATATGGGCAAACCTGAAAATTTCCGACTTTTTCCCCAATTTTTCCCACTTCCTGGCCATACCTTTCCCGACCCAAAATCAAACAAATGCAGCGGAAAATGGCCAAAAATAGGCCAAAAAACCCCAAATTTTTTTCCGGGGGGCTTCGCCCCCCACGCCACACGCACCTCCCGGCCGGTGGCCGGTTCGGTCGTCGTCGGCTGCGGCCAAAGGGCGTGCGGTAGCCGACGCCCTTTTGTGCTCGCCTCCTCCTCCCACACTTCAGTATGTCGTTTCATGTGAGTCCGTGTTCCTGCTTTGTTCTTCTGTCGACTGGGACGGGCCAGTCCTCGTGGGTTGCCGGCCGGTGTGTCCTCCCCCGGGACCCCCTCCTCCTCCCGCCACTTGCATCTGGTTCAACTTCAGTGAGAGCTGAGCGGGAGCCATACTTGCTCTCTTGGACCATTTGTCCGCAGTCCTGCATCATGAAGAGTTAGGTAATGCCCAGTCGCAGCCATCCCCCGACCCAGGTGTTCTGCCGTGGGCCAGGTCACCATCTGTAGGTCACCCCGTCACACACCAGTGGGCAGGCCCTGTCAACGATATCGATGTGACTGCTCTTGCCGCAGGGCAACGGATGTGGGCCTGCATTGCATCCTGTTGCCGCTCAGTTCTGTTCCCACCGGAGCTTGTTGTTGCGCCGCAGGTCGAACAGCCTTTCGTGTGGTCGGCGCTGATCTTGTATAGAACGTAGGCAGTAGGCTGCTGTGGGTGACCTGCAGGTTACCCGTCCCTTTCGTGCAGGCAGCGCGAGAGGTGCGATGTTTATGTGTGGGAGCACGGCAGCTGCCCCACACTCCATTCTGCTCTCTTGTCTGCTGTTTATGTTGAACAAGGTCTGGCTGCCAGTGATCTCGCTGGGGGTCGGGCAAACCAAAAAAGAAGTCGGGCACAGGGTGGCCGAGCTCGCGAGAAAAAAAGTGCAGCCCAACCCCGCCCCGACTTCCCGTGGTATGATGCAAACAGGATCGAATGCACGGCCACAGAACATTTTCACCCAATTCGAGAGGCACCGGATGTTGCTGCCTTTGGTCGTCCTGCTCGATCAAAAATCAGGAATCCAGCCCCCCAGCCGCCGCCACGGTAGTGAACATCCTGAAAGTCTTCGAAGGCTAGTCCCCACACCGGTTGGTGCTGTTGCACATTCCAGGCGGGGATGGTCCTTCGCTTGGGGCATGATGAGGTGCGCTTCGATGAACACCATCAAGCCCCCAGCATGCCGTTGGGTTTTCATACGCTGCGGCGCATGAAAACTCGGCCACAAGGCCGAACCCAAAGCCCCAAAATCTGACCCGGGAGGTAGGGCCGAGGGTAGGGCCATGCCACCCCTGGCGGCCCACCCTCCCAAAGAATTACAGAAAAAGGGAGGTGGGGCCGCGGCCCCCTGCCAGCCCTGGCACGGGATCACTGCTGGCGGGTAGTTCAGGCTCGTGGCCCTCCTCGTTCCGATAGCCCCTCGGACATCCAAATGATTCACGTGCAGCAGCCCATGCGCAGAGAACGGTGTGCCGTCTTGTACAGCAACTGTTGGACAACTGTTGAAATCGTTTTTCACCAAAAAAAATCTCTCTGCGGGCCAAGTCGAAGATTTTTCTGGGGACTTTTGGTGTCCCCAATTTTTCAATTTTCGAAAAATAAGCTCACTTTGCTAAACTGGACCCAACTCCCCACACTCTTTTTTTCCGACTTTTTCACGGGTTTTTTCCGGTTTTTTTTGGCGGATGGAGCGAAGACCCCCCATATGTAAATTTTGGAGTTTACATACCGTATACGTAAATATTATGGAACGTAAATATTATGGAACGGGCCCATTTTTGGCCGGTCCGTTCCATAATATTTTTTTTTGCTCCGCGTATCCGTCAGGTGGACCACCGGGTGGGGAGAGATCCGGTGTGAGGCACTTGGGTCCGTCCAGGTGGGCAGGGGGAACCTGGGGGCGGGGGGCCTCAAAACCCGTCTACCAGTGCCGCTTCTAATATTTACGTTCCAAAATATTTACAGGGCCAGTTGGGGACTCGGTGGTGAGGACGGCTTGCGTCAGGAATCGCGCGAAAAGTGCACGAGTAGGTCCCGTCAGGGACTCTGTACGCCGTCCGATCACCTGGTCCAAGTCCCCGAGTCGCAGAAAGCCCTGTAAATATTATGGAACGAAAAAAATCTGGAACGCCAACCCACCAGCGTTCCATAATACCGTAAACGGAAATATTGTGGACCGTAATAAAGGTGAACCGTACTATAGTTGGAACGTAAAAAAGATGGAACAAATGGGATTTTTCCGGAACTTGGAACATTTTTACGGTCCACCTATTTTACGGTTGGGATAGTGGACTTGGCGTTTTTTTTTTACGAGTTCCTTCGCGACGAAGTCGCGAAGGAACCAAGGAAATCGTACGACTGAAGCTTCAGGATTAACACCACAGGGCCTCAACAGTCCGGAACTGTTCTCCCACAGTTTCTGCAGGGTGTACTACACTAAAGCGAAAGGAGTACGATTTCCCTGAATTTTCCGGGCACTGATTCACGAATTTACATCTGGAGGGAGCCCGGTGGTCTCAGCTTCTGTCTGCGCGCCTTGCCGTACTGAGGCTGCTTATGTGGGCTAGCGCAGCAGGTTCTACCTTTACTTCTACCGGAACGCTCCTTGCATGGTACTACACGGAACAATGTTCGGGGCCCGTGAATTCCAAATCTCCGTTGGAATTCGTAAGTGAGGGGGTTGGGGCGGACTTACAGACGACAACGTCGTCAGTCTCCCGACAACCGTGGCGTGTGAGTTTGGGGTGGTATCTCGAAATATGTCTCGTTCGGCCTTGAGAGACTCCAGATGCTAGTCACGCGCTCGCCCCCGCCCCCCCCCCTCTCCATGTCCCTCTCCGTTGCCGCCTCGCCTTGTTGTTTTCGTTGATCTTCCCGCTGTCCTCACGCACTTTCCCCCAGTTTGCAGGGACACGCACACACATGCCTCCAAAGCGTGAACCGAAGCAGAAGAGCATGTTGCTCTTCACGGTGCCCCGTGCAGCGTACACCCCCGGCAGCAACGGCGCTTGTCCGATTTCGCGGGCTGAGGCTGAAAGTGTGACGCGTGCAGTGCGCGACCAGCAGGCATCCTCACAGGGGCCTACCGGCGGTGGTGACTGGAGCCCGGCCGAAAAGCTGGAGATCGGCCGGAAGGTGGTGGAGGGGAAGCTCTCGGCAGTCGTTGCCGATTGGAACGCCCCTCTCGCAGGACGGAGGAAGCTCTCGAAGAGCTCCGCCTCCCGTTTTGCGACCCTCTACCGGGAAGAGCTGGGCAAGCGGAAGCGTGCCGCAGCTCTTCTCGGTGAGGTGACAGAGGAGGTGGTGCTTCCCCCCCCGCAGAAGCGCGGCCGGCCCGCAATCCTCACCGACAGCGAGGAGACCAGGCTGATGCAGTTGTTGCGCGCCCTGAGGCGGTGCGGGACGCAGGTTTCAGCTGAGACTGTGTCCGCCTCCGCGCGAGGCCTGGTGAGTGCCAGCAGTGATCCAAGCAGGATTGATTCTGAGACAGCTCTCGGCACGGAATGGGCTCGGAAGTACCTCGCTGCGCAGGGATGGACCTTGCGAATGCGGACAACGGCGGTGTGCCACAGTCCGGGTTTGCTGGAACGGGCCAAGGCTGAGTTCGAGGGGGAGGTGCAACGTCTGAGGGCACAGCACAACATCCCAGATGATTTGGTGGTGAATGTCGACCACACTGCCCTTCCCCTCCTGCCAGGTACCACAAAGACCTTCGACAAGAAGGGCGCGTCATACGTGCCGCTCTCGAAGTCCGACGAAAAGAAGGCGATTACGGGTGTATTCGGCGCCAGTGCGACCGGCGATCTCCTCCCTGTCCAGCTGATATACGGTGGCCTAACTTCCCGCTCACACGGACGCTTCGAGGAGGAGTACCTGGAGACGTACGGGGAAACCTGGCACTTGACTGCCAATCCGAAACACTGGGCGTCCGAAGCAACCACCCTCGAATACATCGAGAAGGTGTTGGTGCCATACCTCACGGGTGTCAAAGAGACCAAGGGGCTCGGGGAGGAGCAGAAATCCTTGTTGATCATCGACAAGTTCACGGGCCAACAGACCGAGAAGGTTGCTGCAGCACTCGCAGAGAGCGGCATCGTGACTGTCGATATTCCTCCGGGGTTTACTGCTTTCTTGCAGCCGCTGGACCTGGGCTTCAATGCCTACATCAAGAAATACCTCCGCGAAAAGTTCTCGAAGTGGTACACCGGTGTCTGCACCAAGCTGTTCCGGCGTGACGAGAAGAGGAAAACCCGTGCCCTTGCGAAAACTGGCACCCCTTTCCTCTTCGCAGGGATGGGGTCGCATGAAGTGATGGTGTACGATTCGTCCGTGAAGACAGCCGCCTTCCGCAACGCAGTCCTTGCCGGCACAAGGGCAAGCATCGTGGTGTCTCCGGGTTGTGCGGACTGGGTTCACCCTGGGGACAACGCGAGTGGGTGGTACGCCCTGCGTGCTGTGGAGCTGTGTCTCAACAGCTACGGCGTGCGGAAGGCCTACCTCCCGAAGGTCAAGGATGCTCTCAACCTGCTCGAGAAGGTGATCCCCACTGACACGGAAGGCATTCCCGGCGCACAGGATGCTGTTCAGCAGGTGCTGGAGGAACTGCGTTCTGCGAATGGTGACGCTGCGCAGTTCACCGAGGCACAGCGCCTCCCATACCCCGCCGCCCAGGCTGCTGTGGGCGCACTCAACCGGGAGTACTACACCAGTGTGAGGCTGATCACCCTGTCCGAGGTGCAGTGGGCCGCGACCCTCACGGAGATCCGTTCCGGGCCGCTGATCGTGTTCGACGCGGAGAACCTGCATTTCGTGTCGTTCGTCGCCCAGAACCCTGAGCTCGACGACCAGGAGTTGATGGCTGACCTGGCCAGGACGACGAAGGTGACCGCCGCGGACATGCGCGACCGCCATCTCGCCTGGCTGTGCCGTGGGTTCAGCAAGGTGAAGCCGAGCTCCGTCGTGAAAACGTTCGTCCGCGCTGGCATCATCGCCGACCCCGGAACGCTCGCAGCAAGTACCGATGATGCTGTTGCTGACTACGACCCTCCAACCGAGGTGCACCCGGACGCAGCGCTGACGACCCCCGCAGAATTGGCAGAGATGGAGAGGATCCTGTCGTCACTCGACTTCAGTGCTGAGTGCTGAGCACTGTGCCACATCCCCTCTCTCTGTTTATGCCCCTGTAAATGTCCCGCAAACCCGTCACCCTCCCTCTCTTGATGTCCCTTTAGATACTCTGTCTGTATAACTTGTATGTAATGTCTTCTCGAGGTGTGGTGGTGGGTGAGTCTCGAGGTGAGTGGTGGTGATCGTGCCCTTTCCACATGCAGGGATGCCTTGCTTCTCTTGCTGGCGTTGGTTGCGGTGGTGGAGGGAGGGTCCAAAGCTGGGAGGTCGGGAGGCCTACGTGTGGGAGTCTACGGCGTGGCCGCAGTCCGCGCCCCGCAACCCACCAGCCCGCGGGCGAAAATCGCATTGTCTTTTCCATATTCAGTCCCAATAAATAGTGGACCGTAAAAAAGATGGAACGTTTGGCCTTTTTTTGGGAACTTGGAACATTTTTACGTTCCACCCTTTTTCCGTTTACGGTATTTACGTTCCATAATATTTACGTTCCAAAATATTTACGTATACGGTATGTAAATCCGGAGGTTGCATATGTACCCCCGAGGCAAAAATGAGCGAACGGGCAGCATGCCGCCGGGCAGCATTCCTCTTTTTTGCCTCGTGAGAGGTTCCCCCCCCACCAGGCAGGTGAAAAATGAAGAAACGGGCAGCATGCCGTTCTACATTTTCCCTTGCAAGGCAGGGAGGGCGCCCCCCATGCCAGACAGCAGCCACCCCTGGAGGGGCAACAACTGACGGGCATGGGGGAACGAGGTGGGTCTGGACCCGACACCGCCACCACACGCGCAGTGCACCTTTCGGATACACTGTCGTGAGTGGGGTGTGGGCAGTTCCCCTATCCTGTGAGCTCCTTTCGGACGAAGAGGTGCAGCGGTTATCTGCAACCTTCGTCCTGGACTTGCCTCGGGGGGAACGCCACGGTTTACCGCGGGTCCCGACGAGGGCACTCAGGCAGGATCTTCACGCCACCCCGCACCGAGGTCCCTTCTCACGCGGCGTGTCTCCCAGGTTCATGGCGGCGTCATCAGGTCAGGCTTTGTAGTCTCTACACCATCAGTAGTAAGGGAAATCCTAAAACCATACATGAAATCCACCTTTTGGGCCGCTGGTGTACGAGGCTTGTTCCTCCAATTGAATCATGTTTGCTGTGTCAGGCAATATCAATACAGCCGCTGAAAGAAGTCGAGGTGTTGTGGATCTGCTGCTCACAGGAAGGATTCAGGGTGGATCACAAGACTGACCACCCTCTTTCCTTTGTCAAGTACCCTGTAAAACATCAGAACACCAAGTATCTTTCAACACTACATGTTCAAGAGTGGAATCAGTGGAATCGGAAGGGGTCACCTACCACACGGACACAGTTCCCGCGACTAATAAATGCCGAGAGTTCCGGTGTCCGACCACCTGGTATTACTTGGCTCCATCCACCCAGTCATTACGAGGGGGCGTCCCTTGAAGCCAGTTCCGCAGAACTCAGACCCCCCTTAAAACCAATGTCCTGTGTAGACAACTACTTAGCCTGCCTGATGACGACACCAATTCGCTGGGAGAGACGCCGCGGTCCAGGACCCCAATGGGGATGACGTGGCATTGTTTGACCGAATCGGTTGTGTAAGTGTGTAGCCCCCTCCGCCCTCTGTCCCTCCCCCCAGGGTGGTGTGTGGAGGCGAGAAGCGCAAACAGCAGCAATGCAGGCATAGCAAAAAGTGGATCCCTGCAGGTAGACCCTCGGGGTACATCCCTATCATCGGGTCACCTGAAATTTCCCAATTTGAAAATCTGCAACAATCAAGGCAACACGCGATGGGACGGGGCACATGACCTTGCACAGGGGTGGGGGGGGCAGAAGGCAGGGGGTGGGGTTGCGGTTGGGGTAGGTATAGCGTTTGAATACTTGAGTTTTGTCTGAATTTCGCACAAGAGACGACCCGAACCTCAATTGGCCGATTTTCTCCCCACAACCCCGATTTGGAGGCAACCCTCATTTGCTTGATTTTTGGGGTCGCATGAGGGAACTCGGGGTGGAAACTCGAGATTTTCTCACGACTGTCTTCGAAAATGGACAGTTCCAGACCACCAGGACCCGATTTTCGTCCCAGAAAATTTTGGGTCAATATTTTGGGCGAGATTTGGCCAAGGCCAAAAATCAGCCATTTTCGGGACCGGTTTTAACGCGTTTTAGGGCCCAAAATAGGCTCAAAACTCAAAAGTTCCTTCGAAATCGGCCTCAAACGTCCAAAATAGACCCACCCCGGAAAAAAAATTCGAAAAGGGTCCCCCTATAAATCGCCGGATTTTACATATGGGTGCGTCCATAAACCCCCCCCCCAAATACCGTAATCTAGGGATTTTTTCAGGTTTTCGCCCATTTCCGACCATCTACGCCCCTCTGTCACCCGCCAGACACCCACAAAACCCATACCGCACCTCCGGATGTGGTCTCAGAGGGCATTGGCACCCCCCAGTGGCCATTTTCTACGGATTTCCTGTCATTTTTGACCCCTGCCAGCCACCTCGCATATATGGTAGTAGAGCCGGGAGGTTTCTTGGTACACGGTTTGAGAAGCTTGATGGCAAGGTCATCACACAAGATGCCTTGCTGGCAGAGCCCAGCACTCTGGCCCACTCTAGCAACCTGCGACTTCGAACCAGAGTGACATGGAGGTGCAATGGATCTGTGCAGGTGGCGGCTGTCTCAGAGCCCCAGAGTCCCAAGTCGGGTAGGCTGGTGGTCGGTGACGACATTCTTCCTCGAAACACCAGAGAACCGAGTCGAGCCGGGTCAGGTCAGCAATGGGTTGCACCCCCCAGCTCGCCGACAGACAGACCGAGGCTGCCCTTATGCCGAGCCATTGGCAGGGTGGACCACGGGATGTGTACTATTGTGGAATATCTTCTTCGGTAGGAGCATTGCAGGTCAACTTTCTTGGGCCTGCAGCAACCACCCCGATCACATGAAGCCCCCCGTTCCTCAACACGGTGGAACATGATGTGAGCCCTCTGTTCTTATCGCTGCATGTGGCCTGCCCCCGAAAGGGCCCTCGCCCGATTTGATTCCCCTGAGACCATCGTGGCCTCGGTGTACTGTTTCAAGAACAATACGAGAAGGGCCCTCTTGATGTGCCCCTGTACAGTGGCTGCTCGGTGACACTAAGCTGTGAAGATGATGCGGTGCTGACACCACACACACCGTTGTCTCCGAAAGGGGCCCAGGTCGCAATGATGAAATCAGCACTTGTTGCGCCACAAGGGGCCCCTTTGAGGCGGTTCTGCGGGGTGGCTGGCCAGGGGTCGAAAATGACAGGAAAACCGTAAAAAATGGCCACTGGGGGGTGCCAATGCCCTCTGAGACCACATCCGGAGGTGCGGTATGGGTTTTGTGGGTGTCTGGCGGGTGACAGAGGGGCGTAGATGGTCGGAAATGGGCGAAAACCTGAAAAAATCCCTAGATTACGGTATTTGGGGGGGGGGGTTTATGGACGAGGCCATATGTAAATCGGAATTTACATATGTAAATCCAGATTTACATATGTAAATCTGGAAGTTGCATATGTAAATCCCAGGTTTACATATGTAAATCCTGACTGTCTTATGTCAGCCCGGGATTTTCATATGCAAAATGATATGCAAAATGATATGCATTTTACATATGTAAACCGCTGTTTAAGACCACCGTGAAGGAGTTCGCGCATCGCTCATCATCCTCTTTTTGGATCACGTCGTGAATCACGTCGCGATGCAGTGATCACAACATTGCCGCGATATGAAGAATCGCACTCATTCTTGTGACCTCAGGTGAGAGAATGTAGGAGGGGAAAGCTGGCCTATCCAGTTCCCACTCCCAGATAATTGACAGTCTACCACAGTGCACAGAGCTCACCACTCCTTGCGGGCGTGGAGGTGAACGAGCTCGCTGCCACTGCCTCCTCTGAAACGACACACACGTATCATGTCACTGGTGACGTTTCACCAGGGGAAAATGATAAGGCAGCCGTTTGCGGCAAACCCGGGGAAAAACAAAAAGATCGGACGTTGTTTTGTGCGCCAAACCCGGGTGAACAAACCTCACATGGTTTGCCTGATGAAGGTTGGTGTGAATGTGCGCACAGTCATAACAACAAGGCAAGGTAGATTGTGTTTGTCACCCAAAGCGCTGCCAACTATCATGTTCACTGCGAAAAAGCACACGACTAAACATTCAAAATTATCCAACGGCAATCACTAGTTCTCTTCAAGACGATCTCCACTGCACTTCGGAGCTTCTGTGCAAGTCCCACACAATGTGAACCTTTGAAAAACACAATAAATCGCACTTTCAAATAATGGATAGGGCAAACCCGACCTGGGGAGGGCAGTCGCAACCATGGCTCGCGGCATGCAACCGATGTCTGTTGGGTGTGCACTTGGTGGGAGCTAAAATGTAGACATCGGTTGATACCGCGATCTTGGTCCGGTTCTGACCTTGCGCTCAGCCTGGCCTGATGATGATTCCGTAGACTCGTTCAGCGGATATTTTTTTAACTTCATTCCCCCCCCCCCTCCCTCGTTGTGCACTACGTCGTTGTAGTGTTGGCCCCGTGTGATTCTTTTCCATAGGAAAGTTCCCAAGGATAGCGCCCTGTGTGGTGCCGTTATTCCCGCATGGAGCGCCTGAAACAGCGTTGTTCAACTTCTGATAATGTGATGACATGAAGGGGCCTCAGGCGCCAAATTTAAAGCCATTTTTTTTGTGAGACGTCTTTGCCTGATCTGGCAAAGGTATTGTTTGTTGAATGAGTTGAACGATATTTGGCCGTGTTCGTAGCGTCCCCCGGTGAGGGGTCGCTGTTTCGTGTTCTCCTTGGTGCGAGGTGCCAGGTTGTTTTATTGACCCTGTCCTGCCGCGCCCATCAGGGTGCGTGCACAGGGCTTGTTCTGTGTTTCCTTCGTGTCCCGTGCTATGTGGAAACCCGCCCCTGGACGACAAGCACGATGTGCTGCACGGTCACAGGCTCCACACGAACAGGGACCTGTCCCCGCCAACGGAAACAATCTTGCTGCTGTCGGTGGTGAAGGCAATCCTGTAGACCGCCAGCGAGTGGCCCCGGAAGGCACGGTGCTTCCCTGTCTGCACGTTCCACACAACCACCTCCTGGAGGCCTGCAGCGGCGATGTGCTTGCCGTCAGGCGAGTACACCACGTCGAAGAGGAAGCCCGAGGGCATGCGGTACTGCTGCTGGTCGCCCGCCTTGCTCCACACACGCACAGACCCGTCAACGAAGCCATACAGCAGCTCTGTGCCGCTGGGTGAGAAGGCCATGGCGCGCATGTCGCCCAGCACCTCGGGCAGCTCTTCCCTGCGCGCACCGTTGTCGGCATTCCACACCTGCACGCGTGCATCGACACTGGTACCCACCGTCGCAATGGACTCCCCGTTCGGTGTGAAGACAGCATCGCGCGTGTAGCCCTGGATCACAAGGACGACACGCCCGGTGGCGACCTCGAACTTCTGCACAGCCCGGTCGCTGCCAGCGCTGATGACGTACTGTGCGTCGGTAGAGAAGGCCACGCGGCGCACCGGCAGCTGCCCCTGGGCAGGCAGCACAGACACTGTGATCCCTGTTGCAGCCTCGCACACGATCAGCTGCCCCTGTGCGCCGCCCGCAGCGATACGCGCCCCGTCAGGCGAGAAGGCCAGGTCGTACGCCACAAAGTCCACACAGGCAAGGCGCGAGAGGAAGGCACCGGTGTCGGCCCTGAACATGCGCACCACCCCGTCATCCCCACCTGTCGCGATGGTCGCACCGTCGGGCGACACAGCCACAGAGCGCACGGCCTGCAGGTGGCGCACATGCAGGTCGCACTTGAGGCCTGCGCACGATACCACCATCGTGTCCGCCGGCGGGCACGCTGCCGGAACGTCCGTCTGAGGCGGTGTCGTGGGGACAACAGTCGGCGGCGACGGTGTCTCCGGGGCGGGGGTAGGGGGCGACGGCGTCGGCGTCGATGGCGCAGGCGTCGGAGGTGCTGGTGTCGGCGGGGCGGGGGCCAGTGGTGCAGGTGTTGGGGGCGACGGCGTCGGTGGCGCGGGAGTCATTGGTGCAGGTGTCGGAGGTGCCGTCGGCGGTGCAGGTGTCGGAGGTGCAGATGTCAGGGGCGACAGCGTCGGCGGCGCAGGCGTCGGAGCAAAAGTCGAACCAGGAGGAAGTGGGGTCGGAGGTGCGGGTGTTGTCCACAACCAATTGAACCTCACCTTCAAAGAGGCCAGATCTCCTTGGCAGACGTAATCGTGGAGAGGGCCTTGAGCGTAGGCAGTCATATGGGTGCGTCCATAAACCCCCCCCCCCCAAATACCGTAATCTAGGGATTTTTTCAGGTTTTCGCCCATTTCCGACCATCTACGCCCCTCTGTCACCCGCCAGACACCCACAAAACCCATACCGCACCTCCGGATGTGGTCTCAGAGGGCATTGGCACCCCCCAGTAGCCATTTTTTACGGTTTTCCTGTCATTTTCGACCCCTGGCCAGCCACCCCGCAGAACCGCCTCAAAGGGGCCCCTTGTGGCGCAACAAGTGCTGATTTCATTCATCGTATTCGTGGAGAGGGCCTCGAACGTAGGCAGTCACATCGACAGTGCAGGTCTTGGTCTCTCGCTCCTCATCGTTGCCGGGAAAACCAGTTCCAAATGAACACCTCGGATTGGTATCGTCCTCCCATGCATCATAGGAGATCACAAGCTCCAGATCGTCTCCAGCAATCGCCTGCTCACCGGACACAGCCCACCTCCCATTCAATAGACAGTCGGCACCTGCGAGATCGCACTGCAGGCAACCGAGGTCCCTCGACACACCGCCTGTCACCGAGATGTTCCCCAGCATTGTGTACTCTCGAGTAGAAAACCACGAACTACCATCGACAACCACCCCTCTGGACTTCTGCCAAACTTGGACAGACTCAAATGCGTATACACGGTCGGCACTGACCCCGCTCCGGAGAAGCACCAGAACTAGGCATATGGTGGCGTGCTGCTGCGACCAACGTACCACCCCCATCGTGTCCTTCAGAGGCCTGACTACCCCAACACTCCAGGATTTCTGTCGGGGGATAGCAGAGGGTGTCGCGTGATGGCTGCAGATCTCCCCCACCCCCACCCCCGTTTACTGTTCCCTGCTCTGCCCACAATATGCGCTATCGTCACTCCAATAACATTCACATCTGTGGAGGAAGTCCGGTGGCTGCCGTGTCCGAAATCGAGTGCTGTGCTCGAAGGGTCGCAAAGTGGGCTGGAGGCGGCACTAGAGGGATGAGGTTCCACGTTATTCATACGTTGTTATCGCAGAGCTGTTCGTTTGTCAAGGCACTGTAGCACCCAGGGGGGAGACAATGTCGGCCCACACAACTACAACTACGGATTGATACTCTGGGTGCAGAGGGCACGCAGAGAAGAATTTGCGTCCACTGTATGGCTTCTCCCTTTGAGGAAAAAATCGTATTCCTCCCGCTATGAGACAAGACACACCATGAGAAAAAATCGTATTCCTCCCGCCATGAGACAACACCCAGCAACTGCAAAAAAGGCAGCTCCGGGCTACTTTTTGTGAGCGCACACTCCTATGTCAAAGGCTGTGGAAGCCCCTGTGAAGTGGCATGAAGGTTCAGTTTAGCCCTACAGCATGTTGCGATGGAGGCTGACGCACGGAACTGCCCGAGATTGGGCCCTTGGGGTGGGGTAGAGGTACAATGCAAGACTGAAAGGCTCCACTAGGGCCTTGTCGTGGTTAGCACTGTGGGTCACCAGGAACCACTGCACAGATAAATATTCAGGAAAGGGGACGCGAACAGAAGGAGCACCGTGGGGTGGTCCTTCTGTTCCCCTGTCTGTTAGCGTGCCAAAGCCGGGGCAAGCAATCAACTCCCCGCAGCCCTGCTGTTGGGGTTGTCTTTTGTTGCCCGCAGCACTGCCCGCGATCTCACATTTCGTTCTTCACACGCACGGATAGTTTTCAACAGCGTCGAATATGCAACAAGCACTCGTTATATTGATGACCATGGGCTGCACTCGGGAGATTCTGTGCAAGTCCCACACAATCTAAACCCGAGGAAAGCATGGCCGCACTCACTTACAAAGTATAGACAGGGCAAACCCGACCTGGGGAGGGCAGTCGCAACCATGGCTCGCGGCATGCAACCGATGTCTGTTGGGTGTGCACTTGGTGGGAGCTAAAATGTAGACATCGGTTGATACCGCGATCTTGGTCCGGTTCTGACCTTGCGCTCAGCCTGGCCTGATGATGACCCTTCTGTAGACTCGTTCAGCGGTTTATTCACACATGATTACTTCACGCGTGATTCACACCCTGTTGCACAGTTTATGCCTGCTCAGAACTCGGCATTCAGTGTGCGAGTGTCACCTTTGTTTTACCTTTGTGCCCGTCCCCCCACGTTGTGCGCTACGTCGTTGTAGCGTTGGCCCGCTCGTGTGCTTCTTTCCGGGGTCGGGTCAGGGATAGTGCCCTGTGTGGTGCCGTTTTCTCCCGCAGTGCGGGTGGGTTGCCGTGCGTCGACACGAAGACACCTCCCCATTGAGAGCCAAAATTTTTGTGTTGAGACGTCTTTTCCTGATATGGCAAAGGTCCTGTTCGTTGGTTTCCCCCTGGCCTGCCGCACCCATCAGGGTGCGTGGACAGGGCGCGTACTTGTTTTCTTTCGTGTTCTGTGATTTGTGACCAACCCGCCCTTTGCCCCGCCCGGGTGAGGTCCCTACCCCTTCCCCCGTCTCGTCAGCAGTTCCTCCTCGGTCTCGTGGAGCAGGCCTTTTCTAAACAAAGAAATGAACGAACCCGAACACGGCTCAAATTCGTTTGAATTCGTTCAACGGAAAATATTACGGTCGTGTGTGGCATATATGTCATGTTCGGTGCATTTGGAATAGGCTCTGCCCTGGTTGCGTTGTCCTGGCTCGTGCGCCAGCAAGACAGGGTCGGGATCATCACAAACGTCAATCACTCACTCTGGGGTATCGCCCGGCATGCGGATGACGCCGTCCCACTTCAGGACTAGGTACCGCTCCTCTGGGTCCCAGATGTCGCTCAGGTCGCCCTCCAGCAGCGCAGCCTCCTCGGCAGTCAGTCCGCGCTGCACAGGCTCAGCGCTGCACTCTGTAGCAGGCAGCAGCGGGCATGCCACTGCAGATGTGTCGGTGCTGCCCTGATGTGCCAGTTTGGTCACAGATGGTTTCACATCTGCAGGGTCTATGATCCCATGCATCACGTCCGCGAAGCACAGCCAGTGTGCGGCAAACCGCATTGCGCCACGTTTCCCAGTGGTCTCACGCCATTCTGCGTAGCGGTCACGTATGAACATGGCAGTGCAAACGACGAACTGCACCAGCATGCCCCACGTCACGCACTCGGACACTACCTCACCAGCAGCCTCTGATGCGTCCTCTCCCGTCTCCGTGTGAACGATAGAGAGCACCACCACCACCAGCTCCCCCCCCAGCAGCAGGGCATTCGACGCGTTCTCGAACAGTGTCAGGAAGGGGCGGCTGCACACGACCTTCGCAAGCAGCACCAGCACAACGGCACCCACCCCTGCCGCACGCCCCAAGCACGCAGCCTCGCTGTGTGCCTGCACGGTCTGCAGCCCACCGAGCACCACCGCAGCCGCTAGCTCCCACAGCAGGAAGTAGCGGCTGTCCCACGTGTAGGCGTCGAACACGGCGAACCACACACCCATCCACGCCTCGTTGTCTGCCTCCTTCCCTTGGTCGGTACGCGCCATCCACTCCTGCGTCCCGCTGAACATACGGAACCACAGCGTGTGTGTGCCCTCAACAGGCCTGCAGCAGCACCGCTGCGAGGCGACTGTCACCACCGCCACCACAAACAGCCACAGCACCGCAAGCACAACCAGCAGGAGCATCCCTGCCCATTTGTATGTGCTGTGCAACGCAATCATGAATGCAGATGGCAAAATCGATGCGTAAAGGAAGGCGAAGGGCACGGCCAGCCACCCGATACGCGAACGCCCCAAGAGGCGCATGTTCTCGATGCGTGTCGGGTGGCGTCCTGTGACGTGCCAGAAGTACCGCCGCAGGGCTGCGTACACCCCTGTGACCAGCAGGCACAGCGACCCGCATGCCACAGCCACGAACACCACGGCGCCCAGGTGTGCGGCGTACGCACCAGGACCCACACGCTGTGTCAGTGGGTTCACCACAGGGCTGACCTCAGGCACACCCTCCTCACAGCGCCGCGACAGATCCACAGCTGAGTAGATGCTGACCATGGCGCCTGTTGATGTGGACCCCACACTGCCAGCGAACCCGACGGTTGCGACTGCGGTAGCGACAGCCAGCCTCCTGACGCTCGCTGGTGCGAGAGGGACAGCACTGATGTTCACCGGTGCTGGCATGTCGGGTGCTGCGGGAGTTCGAGGCAAATCTGTCGGCGGCACAGGCGTCGGCGGTGCAGAAGTTGCAGGTACAGCTGTTGGCGGTGCGCTAGTCGGTGATGCAGGTGTTGGCGGTGCAGGTGTCGGAGGTGCAAAAGTTGAACCAACAGGAAGTGGGGTCGGCGGCACAGGTGTTGGAGGTACAGCTGTCAGAGGTGCAGGTGCAGGCGGCGCAGGTGTCGGCGGTACAACTGTCAGAGGTGCAGGTGTTGGAGGTGCAGGTGTCGGCGGAACTGCTGTCAGAGGTGCAGGCGTCGGCGGCGCAGGTGTTGGAGGTGCAGCTGTCGGTGGTGCAAGTGTCGGAGGTGCAGCTGTCAGAGGCGCAGGCGTCGGAGCAAAAGTTGAACCAGGAGCAAGTGTCGGAGGGGAGGGTGTTGTACACCACCAATTGAACCTCACCTTCAAAGAGGCCAGATCTCCTTGGCAGACGTATTCGTGGAGAGGGCCTCGAACGTAGGCAGTCACATCGACAGTGCAGGTCTTGGTCTCTCGCTCCTCATCGTTGCCGGGAAAACCAGTTCCAAATGAACACCTCGGATTGGTATCATCCTCCCATGCATCATAGGAGATCACAAGCTCCAGATCGTCTCCAGCAATCTTCTGCTCACCGGACACAGCCCACCATCCATCCAATACACAGTCGGTATCGCGACTGTCACACTTCAGACAACCGAGGTCCTTCGACACACCGCCTGTCACTGAGATGCTCCCCCGCATTGTGTACTCTCGACTCGATGACAGCCCAACATCGCCAGACTCCCCTCTGAACTTCTGCCAAACTTGAACAGAGTCAAATAAGTATATACAGGCGTTGACCTCACTCCGGAGAAGCACCAGAACGAGGCATATGGCGGCGTGCTGCTGTGACCCCATTTGATTCACGAATACCCCGGATTCCTGTCGGGGGATATGTGAGGGTTGCGTCTGCATGTGTGGCATTTTGAAAGAGTGATCCATTGGTGGAACTGTGCCACACGCTGCAACCTCAACCCTTTCCACCCATGCATACCACAGCCGATAGCCTCGCAGGCAAGAGGAGGGTGTCGTGATGGCTGCAGATCTGATGAAAGGGCGGGTATACTGTTGACTGCTCTGCCGTGACATCGCAAGGCGGGGTATTCCAACCTGTTGGACAACATCTGAGCCGATATTTCGGCAGCCCCACCGAAGAGGCACACAAAGCTATTCAAAGAAAGAACCGCGAAGCGGTGTGGGAAAAGCAGCACACAGACATGCCAGAGGGGGATACAGAGGCTGCAGGGGTCAGGGCGTCACCAAGCACAAAGCGACGCACTCCCCTTGATGTGACTTCGGATAGGCACTGTCTACTGCGGCAAGGGGTGTCGAGAAGGGAACTGTTCTCATCACTTCTTGTGGAAAACCTGGTCACAAGGGTAACCCAGGCAATACTAACACAGACCAAGGCGTTGGGACAGGCAGTGTACCTTGTGTGCGGCCCACGGCAACGAGGAGATGGAATGCACAGTCAACCGGTGAGGTTAAGGTGAGTGCCAGGGCACCGGCCATGTAAAGCGATTGCGAAAGATACAGGAGGAAAAACGTGGCCACAGTGGCAGTGCTGCGCATGATCACCCTGGTGCGCTCGGCATACACCTGCCCTGGGCATCCCAGCAGGGCGGTGTGTGTGGCGCGTGTCAGGGGGGCGTCGCGCAGGCGCGGCAGGCCGTAGCGCAGCAGCTGCACCAGCTGCCGCACGTCGTAGGGTGTGGGGCTGTCGCGGAGCTGCGCAGAAGGCGGCACACTCACGTCGATGGTTGCTCCCGTCGAACAGTCCCAGCTCGCGCAGTGTGGCGGTGCTGTCGGCGGCAGTGCCCAAGACTGCAGCATCCGACGACAGGTCGCTGGCCCCCACCTCCACAGCTGCACGGAGGCGCAGCGTGGTGAGCACCGTGTCGGGTGGCACAGCCACGATGCGGGTCTGCGGCACCACCAGCGCGATGCGGTAGCTGCCAGCACAGTCTGTGTCTTGCAGCACCTCCGGCAGCACAGCAGGTGGGCTGTCAGGCACGACCGGGCAGCTGTCGTAGCCACTGGAGTCATCCACATCCCCTGCCGCCACTGCCTCCTCCCACCAGCGCTGGACTGCTGCCGTCGTGGCTGCATACTGCGAGTCCTCGCGCTTGAAGGGCACCAACGCCCTGTACTTTGGGACAGTCACCGACATCAGCAGGAGCGCAGGAAATCCCAGGGTGAACAGAGTGAAGGGTGCCAAGCAGGACAGCCTCCCTTGACCGTCGGGGAGAGCTTGCAGGAGGCGCAGTATCAAGCTGCACGACATACAGCAGGCGCCACACAACGCTGTCCAGCCAGACACCGGCAAGGGCACAGCCGACCAACACAGGCCGCACTGCCGCTGCCACAGGGTAGGCGAAGGTCAGAGTGGCCTGCAGCACAGCGAGAGCGGCCTCTGTCTGCTCAGCACCCTGCACCTCAGGGCACAGCCGAATCCTGCCGTCGGCAGTGGTGGTGTTGTCCCCAACCCACGTGCACTGCAGCCTGCCCGCGTCGTGCCAGTCTGCCTCTTGCGGCGTGGAGGATGCAGCGGCGCAGATGACCACATCCTCTGCCCGCGGGTGCCGCAACGTGTAGCAAGGTGCACCGTAGGACAGCAGGAGGAGCGGCGCCCCGATGAACAGCAGCAGTGCAAGAGTCGGGTACCCGCCCCCCAGCGACACCCATGCCATGCGCTGCAGCTCGCAGCCCTTGGGGAAGCGCATGCCAGGGGTATTCCTAACTTTCCAGGGTCGGGGGAAAACTGGGTCGATGGGGGAAAAAAGGGGGGGAGCTGGGCAAAGACTGTCAAAAAGGGGGGTAAAAAAATTTTCGCGCGCTTCGCGCGCGAAACGTGCGCGCTCAGCTAGCAGCTCCATGGTGGCCCGTGTTTTCTTCGCGCCCATTGCATCTGCAACTTCCTTGGGGTGCAGGACCTCCCCATGATTGACGGGGTGGGCAGCATGACAGACGATGACGTAGCATCGACCCACAGGGCTTGCACTTTTTGGGACTCCCCCTGAAACAGCTGCGTGATGAACTCATGTTCAAGATGGCATGACACGCAGGATCCAATAGGCTACCTTTCAAACGGGGGGTGCCTGTCCCTGCTGGACAAACATAGGGCACAGGGGGGGGTCTGGGGGGCTCTGCCCCCCAGCCGCCGGAGGCCACGGTAGCGAACATTTATTCCTGGCGGGCGCAGGTTCGGTGTGAAATGGGCTGCATCCTGAGTGGCCAGACCCTCCCCGATGTGACGATAAATTGTCGCGCAAAGACACGCCACAGGGGGGTCTGGCTGCTGGGGGGCGGAGCCCCCCAGCAGCCGGAGGCCACGGTAGTGAACATCTGTTCACAGGTTGACAGGATCCATGTCATGTCAAGCCCCTGACCAAAGTCGGTGGGTTGATGGGTCGACGGGGCGGTCCCCTCAACCCATCAACCCATCGACCCACCGAACCAGAAATTCGGTGGGTCGGTGGGTCGATGGAAAAAGTGGGGGGGGGAAACCGGTTTTTGGTGGGTCGATGGGTCGATAGTTAGGAATTGCCCTGAGCGCATGGCCAGAAGGTGGGGGGGGGGCGCGTGTGTGCGTGTGTCTGGGGGGGAGGGATGGCTGCAAGAGAGTCCTGTTCCAAAGGTGTTCGTGCGAGTCCGGGGGTCTGGGGGGCTCCGCCCCCCAGCCGCCGGAGGCCACGGTAGTGAACGTCTGTTCACAGGTTGACATGATCCATGTCATGTCAAGCCCCTGACCAAAGTCGGTGGATCGTTGGTCGATCGTTAGGAAGGGCCCTGCCTCCCTCTCCCCAGTGGGGAGAGGGGCGCCTGCAGAAATTCGGTGGGTCGATGGGGAGATAGTTAGGAATTGCCCTGATTCACATCTGTGGAGGGAGGGGGGGGGGGGGAGAGAGGGACTGCTCCTTCCAACTGCAAAAATGCCTGCTTCAAAGCCTATTGAGGGAGGGGGCCCCTGCACATTGCCCCTGGTCGGCTGTGCCTCGGGATAGCGCTGCCAGCAGAGAAAAGGGACATGCAAAGAGGGGCCGTATCTCAACGTTTGGAGACTCAGCCCCTCGTGCTGGAGGGGGGGGGGGGCGGGGACAGTAAAGCGGAGGGAAGAAGAAGAGAAGAAGGGACCAGCAGAGACGAGAGACGAGAAGATACGGAACCTGGTGGGAAGGGCTTGGCTGGCACACAAGGCCCCCCTCCACCCCCCAGCCTCCGTGCACCCTGCTGCGTGTGCGGCGCGAAAACATGTCATTCCAGAAGAAATAGGTCTGCCCGCAGTCCGAGGGGGGGGGGGGGGGGTAGGGGCCCGGATGTACTTGAAAAAATTGTAATAAAAATTTTTCCGACCCCAAACAAGGGTTATTGGCACCTAAAATGGGTGTACCCACCTCAAAAATATGTCTGTGGACCCAATGAAACCGGTTTTTCACACTTAGTTGCCCATTTTCGGTCAGAATTTTCGAAAAATCGGTAAAAAAAGGGGATTTTGCCCATTTTGGGCAAAATCCCGATTTTCATGAAAAAATGACAAAATCGGGGCAACTAGACCCCATTTTGGGTGGTTTTCGGGTGAAAAACGTACCCTAGGCATCCCTGGGGTACATTGTATACCATCCAGGGCCTCTACGACCAGTAGAAGCACGTGAAAATGCGTAATTTTACCCAAGGAAAAGGACCCTGCAACGATGTTGTAGGTCCAATTTCATGAAAAAATGTCAAAAATTGGGCAACTATACCCCATTTTGGGTGGGTTTTGGGTGAAAAACGTACCCTAGGCCTCCCTGGGGCACATTGTATACCATCCAGGGCCTCTAGGACCAGCAGAGGTGCGTTACTGGGGGGGGGCAAATACAAGAGTATATTGGGGTAATACCGCCTTGGCGAATTCACAGCGTCTCCCAAAAACGAAGAACAACGCCCCAAAAATTCACAAAAATTCACAAAAACCGCGCTGCTATTTTTTGCGACTTGAAGGGCGACCTGACCTGGGGTAGTGACGTATACCCAGACTACACCGGGATTAACAGAGCAGGGCGTGCCGCAGCGTGGGAAACCCCCGGGCCTGGACCGACCCGTAGCGCCTCTCCAGTGCTTGTACCTGATCACCTGGCCATACACGACAAGACGCGGGTCTGCAACGCGCACTCAAAACCTAGGTGCGACCTCTGCGAAGGCCAGGAGCGCAACTACCAGACGCATCTGGAAGCGTGCTGTCGCGCCCACCACTCGCATGACGACGGCCTGTCTGTACGGTGCTGCAAGAAGCACAAGATGACGAGGTGTGGTGCATGCGCCAAGGCGGAAACCTGCTGCGAGGCGGGCCACCACGAACCCCCCACTGACGAGGACAGCGAGATGTGCTCTGCTGATGATGACGGCAGCGGCGATGGGCACTCCGCGGGTGGCCCCTCGAACGGCGGCGACGAGGAGGTGGACTCCTGCGACGACAACGACGCGGATGGGGACAGCCCCCCTGCCGCTGGGGGCGGAGACGGGGATTCCGGCCTCAGCGAGCGCGACGAGGCCGCCGACGCGCCGTCGGCGGCCGCCGACGATGATGATGATGGCCCCCCATCTGAGGGATGTGAGACCGCACTGGGACAGGTTGCCACTGAGAGCGCCGCCAGTTATGTTTATGAGAGTGGCCCAGTACCAGAGAGGGTGGAGCCCCCCTGTTCGGATGTGTCTTCTCCTGGTGTGGACGAGGTTGTGGCATGCTGCGACCTCGAGCTACCGCCAGCCCCTTCTCTCTCTTCCCTGCCTCTTCCTAGCTTGCTTAAGAGGCTGGCTGACGTGCGGGACGTGGCTGATGCCGCGCCTTTCAACAAAAGACAAGCTACCTGCACCGTAGTCAGCTCCTTGAGTGGCCCTTGTCCTGATATCTCGTCGCTTAGACCTTTCCCCAACGTGGCATCCCCTCCCCCTTTGCCGGAGAACACCCCACCTCCCTTTCGTCTTGTCACTGACCCGGGTACACAGACAACCGGCGGGCTCGGCAAATCAACAAAGGTGCTTTCATCAAAGCGCACTGCCCAGTCGTCGCAGTCTGAACCTGGATTCACCTTCCTGCCCCCTCATGTCCCATCTGCCGCAAAGAGAGAGGCGGATGCCCTTGGCGCGCCCGACATCCCGCCACCGGGAAAAACGCCTGCAACTTGCGCAACGGTTAGCGCCTTGGACGTCCGGCCTTTCCCAGGCTTACTTCCCCTACCCCTCTGCAAGGGTACTCATTGCCCCTCGTTCCTCTCACTCCGCCCCCTGGGCGCCCCTGTTTCGAAAACAAAGGCCGTTGGGCAATCTGACTCGAAACCTCCAGCAGTGGCTACCGGCTTCCTGTTTGATGCGCCAAGCAGGCCACTCACTACAGCTAAAGTCAAGGCATGGAGGTGGTTACTTCCCCCTTGCGCGATTGATCCCATTCCCCACAAGGTTCGTCTGTCGAAGATCCATCGGCAGAAACGTTTCCGAGCCCGGGCTTTCCCTTTTGACCCCCCCCGCCAGATCAGGCGTTCATCAGACTTCCTTCCCAGTAAGTGGAAGGTCCCGCGCTATTTTCAACGCGCGGCCGAGGTATCACCCTCCGAGCTTCATTCGGTGGAGCCTCCGACCTTCAGTGTTCACGTGCCTTTCCCTATTTTAACAAAAGAAAGGAGCAGATCGCGCCCGTGTGGTGTGACTTAGTAAATGACTTGGATAGCGTATCAGTTCTCGTGCGTCGTCTTTCGTAGACGTTCTGTACGATGCGGATCCGCTAATCCAACATAGCAAACTCATTTGCGATTTTTTGTGAATTTTTGCGAATTTTTGCGAATTTTTGTAGTGCCTGTGGGCTTGGGTCGCCGTGGCGTTGGGCTCCGCCCAACGCCACGGCGCGACGCGGATGGAGTTCCTTCTGAGTTGAATGTTGCCGACATGAGGAATCTGAGAGGGTGTACTGAGTAGTGAAACGAAGTGGTTTCCAATGATACTGCGTGCTCGAAAGCTCACTTACCCGGAGGCAACATCTCTTGGAGCATCATGTTGGGGAGACAGGGGGGGGGGGGGTGGGGGGGGGTGAACGTGGCAGTGGCAGTGGGAGGGGTGGGTGGGTGGGGCTGCTTGGCATCAGAGGGTGTGATTCGTTGTGATTTGTTGTTTTTTCCCCCAGCCTGATTACCCCACATCTCGAGTTATTCTTTTGCACGCTCCTCGTTCATGATTCCCGTCATCATAGCATCCTTACCCCCCCCCCCACCAAGTAGGAAGGAGGTCGACTCAAGCTGTGGTTCCTTCTACCGAACACCCCCCCCGAACAGCATTTGTCTTTGAACTTACTTATCACCCCCCCCCCCGGAGTAGATCAGTGAAGGGTCGTCTGTGAGGGGGACTTATTTCTGAGAAAAGGAACCACAGCTTGAGTCGACCTCCTTCCTACGTGGTGGGAGGGGGGGGGGGGGGCAAGGATGCTATGATGACGGGAATCATGAACGAGGAGCGTGCAAAAGAATAACTCGAGATGCCAAGCAGCCCCACCCACCCACCCCTCCCACTGCCACTGCCACGTTCACCCCATTTTCAGTGCAATCCTTCAGCACCTCCCCCCTAGATTTTTAGGTTTTCTTGACCCAATGGTCGAAATCTGCGACATAGTGGAAATCCCGGGGACATGTCGAATTCGAAATTTTTGGGTCAAAAAACCCCAGGGGGGACCCGTTGGTTTCACCCCCTGCTGGGGGGCCTGGTGGGCGTTCAGGTGTGCTGAGACCCTTCGGGTTCTGACAGAGTGCAGCAATGGTAATCAACCGTCGCGAACGTACTTTCGTGCCGGCATGGCTATCCATGCGCACCGTCGCATGTCGCCGCATCCGTTCCGATCAACAAGTGCCAGAGGCAAATCAGGAGTCCTGGTCCAGTGCAGGCACCTGCGCTGCAGATACCCAAGGGACTGTTGTGCACAAAAATGCTCACGCAAGGACATCAACTGACCGAGGCAATGCAGCTCGCAGCCTATCGATTCGATTCGGGGCACCAAGCCTCACGAGCTGGTCACGCGATACCACGTTACTCTGCGTGGCATATTCCGTGCAGCCGAAATGGCTTGGGCAGCAGTGCACAGGAACTTCTGCTGCACTGCGACAACCCAAGCATGTGCCGCGTACATCCGGAGGTGAAGTTGGATGAGGAAGATCAGTGGCTTCTGGGAGGAAGAGGGCGACCGCGTCCACGTCGCGGATAGCACACTCAGCACACGAGCGGGCGTTGCATGAAATCCCCCATGTGTAAACAGGGGAAATCGGCCTTTTAGGGGGTCCTGGTCAGGAATAAAAATTTTCACACATATTTTTCGACTTCCTGAGGCCAAAAACCGGTGTTCCTGGACCCAGATGTGACATCTGGATGACATAATAAAAATCCAGAGTGCCTTAGAGGCGCGCGGGACATTTTTTTGGGGATCGTGGCTGGGGACCCCATATTTTGGGGGATTTCCTGTAGGTGGAAAATGTCGATTTTCCAATTTTAAATCACACTGGGGGCACCTGCGGGGCCATATTTTGCATTTTCAGACAGGGGACCTATAC
This sequence comes from Rhynchopus euleeides, assembly GCA_963210315.1. Classification (NCBI taxonomy): domain Eukaryota; phylum Euglenozoa; class Diplonemea; order Diplonemida; family Diplonemidae; genus Rhynchopus; species Rhynchopus euleeides. Next base: position 1,164,651 of record OY723272.1, read on the forward strand.
CCCACAAACCCGATTTTCGGGTTTTTTGACCATTTTTTGCCTTGTGCGAAAACGTGATATTTTTTGGACAAAATTCCAGGCACAGGGTTTTAGAAAAGGCCTTGACCAAAGGCATCCCCCTAACACTTAATTGCTCTGCTTCAACCTGAACCGACCCTCTAGGCAGCGTGAGGTGGCTACGTCGAGCCACTTCGTGGACAGCTGCAGTACCCTTCCCTTGTGTTCCTCTGTCAGGGGAACAACACAATAGCAGCACTTACGTATTGTTTCATTTCAGTCAGCCAAGGAAAGTCGAGGAGTTCGAGCCGTTGAACAGTAACCAGAGGATGACAAGCAGGTTGAATATGAAGCAGTGATCTCCTGTGTACCCTTGGACCCACATTGAACTCGAACTGAAGCCCTCAGTCGTCCTTGACCAGATTCAGACCCGCTGATCCAGAACCGCACCCCCTCCCTCCACTCCAAGTGTATCCGCTGCTCATGGGCCCACGTGACCACAAAGACTTAATCGTGACTCCATAGCAAAGATAGCTACCACGCTCAAGACCATCTGTGAACAGACGGTGGTCTCCTGTTTCCAGGGGTATGGAATTACCACGAGTGTAATGCAGGTACGGTAGGTGTGTCAAGAAGGTTTGCAGCTCACAGCAGGTCGTCATCTTCGTTCTGAACCTTGGTTCTGAAGTCGACAGCTCCTCAAGTCGGAGGCACACAAAGGATGGGTTCCGCAACTGTCCAACTATCTACAGACTCACAGCCCAGAAGGTGCAGTCCAGGTTCCACAGAGCAAATTAAATGTTAGCATTTCTGCACAACTACCGTATCGCAAATCGCAGCGGCGGTAGAAGTGTCTGACTCTAAAACGGCGAGGTATCAGTCTTGACGCTGGAAAATTCCGTTCGGAAATACCAAACACATCCACAGAAAGTGGAAGGAATGGGCGCCAAGATGATGCGAACGATTTTTGGGGGGAGGGGGTGGACTGCCCTGTATCGTGATACCCGTGAGGGTAAAAAAATACAGGGCAGGGAGGCACAGGCGCAGGCACAACAGAGGCAATACATAGGCAGGCACCAATGGGAAAAGCGACCTCTTCTGGGACAGGCTGGGGAGGGGGGTGGGGAGGTCGGCGCTGGGGCGGCTGCATGCGGTACCTGCGGTTCCGGTCCGGATTTTCGTCCGGACCGGTACCGCATTTGAGGGGCAAGAATCTGATTTCCGAGGCCCGGGAATGGTCGCAGTGGCTTCAAATGGCCAAAAACGTTCAATTTACCCCCCGAAAAAAAATTCGAAAGGGTCCCCCTATAGAAATCCGGTCAGGACTGGGGGAACCGGTTTCAGAACCGGTTCTGGAACCGGTTCCAGAACCGGTTCGTGAACCGGTTTACGAACCGGTTCCGGAACCGGTTCGTGAACCGGTTCTGAAACCGGTTCACGAACCGGTTCTTGCCAGTTTCAGAACCGGTCCCAGCCGGTTCTGAACCTGTCCTCAACCGGTTCGGATTTGTCAGTAACCGGTTTGCCGTTGTGATTTCAACCGGTTCCCAAACCGGTTCCCAAGGAACCGGTTACTGTTTTCAAACCGGTTCAGGAAATTTCTGCCAGCGCGTCGTGTAGGGTAGGGCCCCCCCCCCCCCCCCCCCTCCGGCCCAACGTTAAGTCCGGCCCCAGAATTAGCCAGAGGCCTGCCCCCGCCCCCCCAGAAAAAAATCCGGTAAATTTTGCGAGTTCACAAACTTTCACAAACGTTTCACAAACTTTCACAAACGCTTCACAAACTTGCGCAAATTTTCGCAAACGTGCACAAAAACTCACACTAAACGTTTGTGAATTTTTGTAAATTTTTGTGGACTCTCTGTGCCTCTAGACTCATGCAATGCCTCTAGACACTGCAACACCCTCTCTTCCAGACTGGCAGGCAGAAACGCCGTCTCGCCAGGGGAGCGGTTTCAGCGTCAAGGGTCTCACCAGGGGACCGGTTTCAGCGTCAAGCCCTCGGCCTGACGAGGATAGTATCATGTCCCCATCAGAACTTGCTGCCCCCCTTCCTCTCTCGCCTGCACCCTCCCTTGTTGTGGATGACTCGCCGGGCTTTCAGCCCGCCGACACTCGGCTTAATCCCCCATCAGACACTGTGTCACCCCCACCACCCTCTCCATGTCAGGAGCCCCTAGTGCCTTTAGACTCTGCAACCCCCTCTCTTCCCGATTATCAGGCTGAAACGCCGTCTCACCAGGGGAGCGACACGCTCTCCCCCGAGTGCACGTCGCCGAGCCCTTGCGTGGGGCGTCGACTTCCTTTCTCCCCTTCCTCCCCTTCTGAGTCCTCGGTTCCCCGCGCGCAGAAACGTGTAGCGCACATGCGGGAGGCAGACGAATCTGCCCTGGAGCGATGCTCGTTTCATAACAACAGAGCAGGTTTTCCTTCCTCCCGCACGATCATCAGCACAGCTAGATCAGGCGTGCCTTCCCCTTTCCCACGGGCCTCACAGGCCTTGCGCTTCTTGGAGCGCAAGACTCGTGCTGTCCGTCCTTCTCGTTCTCGTTTCCTCCGGAAGCAGGTGTTGCGTGCGGTTCCGAAGCGCACCCGCTGCATCCCCTCTCCCACCATCTTTCGTTCGGCGGCTATTCCGCGCTCTTTTCAACGCGTCGTCGCGAAGATTGCGCCTCAGTACCAGCAGGCGCAATCTCCGGCTTCCAGTGTGTGTGTGTCCCCCCTCCTTTACAGCGCAACGAGGAGGAGAGCGAAACCGTGTGGTGTCACGTAGAGCAAAAGTAGGATAGCGGGCCCGGTTCCTCACGGTATGGTCCTTCGGGGCCAGGCTGCGATGCCAGCACGCTAACTGGGGTAATCAGGCTGGGGGAAAAAACAACAAATCACAACGAATCACACCCGATCGTCAGCTGATTGAGGGTGTGATATGAGGGTTCTATCCAACAAGGATATCAAGGCGGCACTTTCAAAGTCCTGCCAAGGACAGCGCCACGTGGGTGTGTGCTTCTGATATATGTTATGTCATCATGTGAACCCTCCCCAGCGTGTGCCAACATCCCTGACACGCTCACGAAAAGCATGACACGGAGAAAACAGGTGCCGAAACAACCTGCCGAGCACACGGGTAGTGCCACGTTGATCCACGCAGCGATCTCCCATGACAGGAAGCCTTGTCGCCACGGCAGAGTCGCCGCAGACTGTGGGAGAGGTGTCGCCAGTCACCTTGAGAAACTCAGAACACCCGATCACAACAAATCACAACGCCAAATGTTGTGATTTGTTGTGATTTGTTGCGATTTGTTGTGGCCAGTTGTGATTTGTTGCGACCAGTTGTGACGACTTGTGACCCTTTTGTGATGAGTTGTGATGAGTTGTGATGAGGTGTGATCTGTTGTGATCTGTTGTGATCTGTTGTGATCGCGATCCAAAATTTCAAAAATTTAAAATTTTGGATCGCGATCACAACAGATCACAACAGATCACACCTCATCACAACTCATCACAAAAGGGTCACAAGTCGTCACAACTGGTCACAACAAATCACAACTGGCCGCAACAAATCGCAAAAAATCACAACAAATCACAACATTTGCCTTGTGATTTGTTGCCGCCTTGATATCCTTGTTGGATAGAACCCTCATATCACACCCTCAATCAGCTGACGATTTGTTGTGATCTGTTGTGATCGGGTGTTCTGAGTCCTCGGTTCCCCGCGCGCAGAAACGTGTAGCGCACATGCGGGAGGCAGACGAATCTGCCCTGGAGCGATGCTCGTTTCATAACAACAGAGCAGGTTTTCCTTCCTCCCGCACGATCATCAGCACAGCTAGATCAGGCGTGCCTTCCCCTTTCCCACGGGCCTCACAAGCCTTGCGCTTCTTGGAGCGCAAGACACGTGCTGTCCGTCCTTCTCGTTCACGTTTCCTCCAGAAGCGGGTGTTGCGTGCGGTTCCGAAGCGCACCCGCTGCATCCCCTCTCCCACCATCTTTCGTTCGGCGGCTATTCCGCGCTCTTTTCAACGCGTCGTCGCGAAGATTGCGCCTCAGTATCAGCAGGCGCAATCTCCGGCTTCCAGTGTGTGTGTGTCCCCCCTCCTTTACAGCGCAACGAGGAGGAGAGCGAAACCGTGTGGTGTCACGTAGAGCAAGAGTAGGATAGCGGGCCCGGTTCCTCACGGTATGGTCCTTCGGGGCCAGGCTGCGATGCCAGCACGCTAACCCAAATTGCAATACGCAAGTTTGTGAATTTTTGCGCATTTTTGTGAATTTTTGCTGCATATGCGAATTTCAACAGGCCTGACAGCCCCATACTCCCAGGATGAGCGTTCCGCAAACCCAGTATATCGCGGGAAATCATGTTCCAAACGTCTGCGACACGCAGGCACAAACAATAATAGATCACACCCTCTTTATTTTCGAGACTGGCTTCATACTACAGTTTTCCGAAACGCCGACATCACTTCATCACTACATCGCAAAGGAAGCGCGCGAGATGGTTTGCTGGCAGAGACGGCCACCAGTCTGATGTATGAGAATCGTGTTCGTTGTAGCAAAGGCAACCGCTTGCGCATTATACCCAGAAGGTGGCTCTCCGGTGTAGCAACCTTCCAGTCTATGGGTTGGGTGTGGGGTAGGGTTTTGAACGGTGGTATTGATTGGAAGTGTGGGGAGGGGGGGGGGGGTCAAGGATTTGACGGCCAGGGCTGTGCTGGCAGGGTATTATCGCAAATAAAAGTGTGTGCATTTTGGCCTTTTGTTGGGGGGTGGGGAAACCAACAGCAAACCCGCTTTGTTACTTGCAAGATGGCCTTTCGGTTAGTTCTTTTTTCCGGATGCTCCCGAAAACAGCTGCTCGCCGTAATCATTATCAGAAAAAGAAATCCAAAGCAGTTCGAGGATGCAAGCCGCCATCCATGCATGGTCTGTAACTTGGGTGGGATCCATGGGAAGAAGACAAAGTAAAATACAGACAACAACAAGGTAAGAGGCATGCGCTTGTATGGAACGGGGAAGCGTGTCGATTTCAGGGCACACAGGTCCGATACAGGGTGCTTCTATTGCCATGGTGTTCTTTCTTCCGCCCGGGTTGAAGAAAAAAATCGAGACATGTGTTGCACTGGGGGTCTGGGAGAAAATTTTCACTTTCACTTCTTGACAACTTTCTCTTGGCTTTGACATCATTGCACGTGTCCTGTTTTTTTTGCCTTGGAGTCCAGTGGCAGTGGCAATCAACTCGAATTATGGAAGAATCTCCGGCGATCAGTCTGTTCGTAAATCGCCACGACATCACGGTAATACGCCTGGCTGTGCGAAGGATGGCAAATAACCCAGCACCTCGCCGCTCGCAAGAACGCCTCCATGTCACAAGGCATTTGACGGCAGCCCCGCGATGGCATAACTTGCACCTCCCACACCCCACAGGGGGGAAGGGGGGGAGGCGGGGGGGAGGGGATGAATCCTCTGACTTGCTACTGTCATTCGAAATCGTCTCCCCCACCCACCCACCCACCACCCAGCCCACCCCTCGGGGAGCCAACAGACAACCGGCGGGGGAAATGTCCGGGAAAAGAAAGCAGATTAAATGGATGATGTGTGTGAGTCAAGCGACCACTGCCCCCACTCCTAGACGAAGGAGACAGGCCAGGGGTATCGATGTCTATAACAACAGGGGGTTAGGGAGCCAAAAGCACTCCATCCTGCGCAAGACAGTGGGTTGGTGTGTATGTGGGACATGTGTTAGCCAGCACTTGGCCGCAGGCAGCAAATCCTCACCCGATAGCTGGGCTGATCTGCAGTGGTCCGGCGGTCCGGGAGGCGGGGTGATGGGATGGAGTGGGTTGAGTGGGGGGGGGGCGGGGGGGAAGGCGTGTCACTTCTTCAGTGCCTCAGGCGCAACTCGACATCTGTTTGTCAAGCGAACAATAACAGAGGTGGGGGGGGGGGGGGGTGAAGACGTAAAAGCCACATATTTGTCACCCACATACGCATGAAGAAGATAAACATCGATGACTGGGGGGGGGGGGGGGGGACTCCCGGGGGAGACCAGGGGTTTGCAAGTTTGAGTTGGGGTGGATGTCCCCTGAATGACGATGCACCATCTGAAACCCAGGCGGGTAGCAGATGTGCCATTTTTGTGACTTTATTATTGGCACCATTCGGCATCATCGAATTAACATCAACCACGGGAGGGTGGTACCCTGGCAGCCCCGAGGGGCGCCACCAGAAAAAAATACAGGTCTTCATTAATACGAGAAAGAATCGAGGAGGGCGATAATGGAAAGGAGGAATCGGGGGGGGTTTGATTGTAGAAAGTAGCGTATAAGGAATCGGGGGGGGGGGGAAATAGCCACGTATATCGAGACACTGGGCAACACAGCAGCGGGGCGTGAATGGCAGGCAATGGTGATGAAGGGCATGGGTGGGGGGGGGGGGTGGTAGGTGGGGGGGGAGATGGCTGTAAGTTGATGAACGTGTGATATAAATTGGGGAAGAAGAAGAAAAAGAAACATCATCAATAGCAGGAGGGAAAGAGAGGCATCGTCGAAGGGGGGGAGGGGTAAAGCGGGAAGAATCAGAACACACACACGCGAATACGGTTTGTTGCAGTGCAGAAGACTTCCTTTGAGTGCGATGCCTTCTTGGTGAGGCCTT